>BNST01000979.1:0-483060 GCA_019650275.1 Xylocarpus granatum
GAAAATAAAAGAAATTTAATAATGGAAACAGAGGCGCTTCCTTCTGCAGAGTATTTATAGGCGTGCCGTGTTATGTTTCTTTTTCTACAAGAAAATGATTTTATTTTTGGTGGAAGAAATGTGCTGATGATGGCTCGGGGGTTGACTGGAAACCGGCACGGGAAGTAATGATAGGTCCCAACCGTGGGGCGTGTGGTGGTCATACGTGGCTACCAATTTGTCCATCATCGAAAGGTGGCATTAGATTTTGGCCTTTCCCTCTTGACTTGACGTCACCGCCTACACCACGTGTGTGGATTACAAACACTTTTAATATCAATCGTTGGATCAAGCCCAGCCCACGGAGGCTGACCCAGTAAAAGCAAAGCGTTCAGATACCAACCGTAATTTGGGCTGTTGATTTTTCGGAATTATCTTTGATTATTAACCGTTGTTAAAGATTCTACGGAATATTTCCTTTTAACATAAGACTCTAAGCCAAAGAGTGGTTATTTGTTCCACGTGACAAGCACTTGTTAACTAATTCTTGTATACTCGCGGTGACTATCGTGGCCCATTTAAGTTATTGGTATCATGAGGCTTGCGGTAAAATTCAATCGCAAGTTCTCGAACCTAACGCCATAGAACCTGGGGTTAAGCATCTTGGAGCTTGGTTCCAAACAGACCCCAACGATACTGTTTACGATTGGGATTCGAATGCTTAAGAAGGTTGCAATGCAGTTCAAGGTGAAAGACAAGTTAATTCCCGTAGTGTGTACGGCCTATCTGTATTATGGTCTGGTTGGGTCAACTATTTGAGAGAGCCGATTGGATCAGAAGCACAGCCCAGATCCCAGGCCCAGGTCGAAGTAAAATGAACGGAAAATCTGACCGTTGGCGAAGACTGTAACCGTTGAGACCCTTCAGGCGTTTAACAGCAATTTAAATACCCGACTCTTCCTCTATCTTCGGTCACCAAATTATTCAATGCGCTCTAACAATCTGCAACATTCTGAACTCTGAAGCTCTCTATTTTAATTCTTTTCGGCAGACATTGTTTAATTTTAGTTTCTTATTCATTTTTGTCGTTTGTTTTGTTGAATTATGGCTGAAATGAAAGATGCCCACGTTGTTGAAATCCCAGTAGATGAAGAACACCAACAGAAAGTATTGTGTTGTTCGAACACAATCACGGCAATTCAGCACCACCCGTTAATGGAGATTTCTCAAAGTCCTGGCCATGTCTTGCTTCTCAAACTGTGGCAGGGAGAAGAAGGCCTTTGTGGTCGCAGGATTGCTCTGAAAGAATCAAGAATGGATTCAATCAGAAGAGAAATCTTCCAACTCTGCTGCTTCTTTCTAGTCTTTCATGGCTTTTTCACAACAATGTTGTTTACATCTTCACTTAGTCCCAGAGATGAGCATACTTGTAAAAAATGGTGGATACCCTCGATTATATCACTGTCAACTTCACTTGTGTTTGTGTTTTTGATTCAGGTCAAGCTTTATAGGTACTGGAAAGTGTGGAGGCAATTGCAAAGAGAGAAGAATGATAACAGAGCACTTGCGAGAAGCATTAGGGAATTGAGAATGAAAGGGGCTAGCTTTGATTTATCCAAGGAGCCACAGAGTGGAAAGAGGTTGAAAAGCTCAAGCGTTGAGATCAAATGTAGGCCGCTCACTTGGTGTTCTCAGAATTTGATCGCCATTTGCCTTCTATGTTTCACTGGTCTAGTCTTCCCTGCTAGCAAGTTCATTCTCTGCGGATTCTAACTGGCGTAGACTATGCGCATTCATTAGACGTTTTGTGGATTATTCAAGAGTTAGCTTATTCACACCCTACTCGAGTGCTTTAAGATAGTATTGACAGCAATTGGCAGAGATTGTAATATCATTCTTTACGAATTTGAATTCAAGAAGCCTGCTCTTATCATGGTTTCCAGATTGTGGGTGCACCCTCGAAAGAGGTAACAGCAGAACCCCGTCGCAGAACTTCTCACATTTATCCGAGTCTGTCTTCTCTGACCTCTTTAGGGGATGAAGCATCTTGGTTCGATCTTCACTAAAATCTTTGAAACCATTGTCTGCAGACTGCATTCTGATGCTGAAGTCTTTTAAGCACTTCCGGAAAGAATATGGCTTTTAAGTACTTCCCCTTGCCGAGAAGACCGGGAGAATCTGCTCAAATATGAAGCAGGCTCTTATCTTTATATCTCATTCATACTCGGTGCTAGTATTGTTCCCATATTGGTTAAGCACCGAACTTGAGATACATTCACAAATTTGCTGCAACTGTGGACCGTTATGTGAACCATATTTCTGATTCTGAATAAGCAACACCTATTGTGCTAAGATTTTTGCTGTATATCGTCTGTTCATCTGATAGAAATTCTATTATTTAATTGTTTTTCACAGCTTACAGAGAAATCTCTCAATTTCCCCCTCAAAAGTTTATGCAAAAAGCAAAGACAGACAGGGATTATGACAAGCATCTTAAAAAGATTAGATATAACTGAATAGCAGAAAAAAAATTAAATGTCATTTTAAATGATTGAATTGCAGAAAATTAAATGAACAATTTAAAAGTTTTGAGGATAAAAACAAACATTATATCCACAATCTACAAACACAAATCTCATAAATTTATATTGTATACATTTTAAAATAAAGAACTCATAAAACAAATGACAGCTTCTTCCACTCGGCTAAAAATTATGCCTTGGACATTACTTCCAGTCTCTAACTTCATGCACTATCGAAGCCGAATATTCGGAAAACACCTGGAACGAGAGACAAATAAGAACAAGTAGAGCTAAAGGGATCTTGATGAAACACTGCAATTATCCATTGCAGCATTTACCTTCATCAGCCTGATATTTGTTCTTGTCGTCCCCAGCATACGCAAGCAAATTGTGTTTGGGATTCCATTCAACACTATTCATGGCAGCCCGACATGGAATTTGATGCACAGTTCGGCCAGTGTGTACATTTGACTAATTCATGCAGCAGTGGTGTCATTACTATTAATTGACGGAAAGATGCTGCTTGAGCAAATAAAATGGTTTTGAAGAAAAAGATAGTGAACTTCATTGGAGAAGTAATTATAAATAACCATTCAACGGTCAGGGTCAGAAAGTGGATGCAACCACCAGTATTCCTCCAGACCAAAGGACTCTTCATCTCTCATGAAGGAAAAACATTATCCTACGAAAATAAAACCAATATAATGAAGTTTGAGAGCACATACTATGTCTATGAACAAGTCTTCACTGGCAGAAGCAATATAATCTCCTGTATAATTGAAGCTTATTGTCCTGACAGGCCATCTGAGAATATGAAAAAACATTTAGTGGGTTAGTATGCAATTTACAGAACCTTAAACAGCTTAAAGATAAACAAGCACCATTTGTCAGGTAAAGTGATTACTGCAAACATCACAAATGCATTATATAATGGGGAACTCTGGGTCAAACATACTCAAGTTTGGTAAATGTTCGTACACAGAGCATCTCTGAGATATCCCAAAGGCTTACTAATGAATCAGCACTTCCAACAGCAAAATATCTGTTGCAAGACAAAAAGTTAGCTACAGAAGTTATTAAGACTACATGGTGCACTTTCAATGAGTTGATTCATAATTGGCTGGTGTATAGTATACGGAAGCAGCTTTGAGCACACCTTCCCACTGGATCAATAGCAATGCAGTAGCAACCAGCTGTGTGAGCCATGACAGTGTCAAGAGGTCGAAGTGATGGGTATGCTAGTACTTCAACAGTACCTGAGAAAAAAATACACAATCAGCATGTATATTTCACAGTCTGGTGAAAGCACTACAATGGTCAATTTAAGTAATAAATAAGCATTTTCCATTGTTTATAGGAAAGCAATTTCAAGTCCATAAATTTGTTCTCACCATTTCCAGTTGTCAAAAAGAACATTTCTCCAGTCATGTTCCAAGCAATCTCATTTACCTGGAAAGAATGTCAGTCAAGAAGAAATTGACAAATGGAAAACATCAACATAAGTATGAGCAGAAGGCATCACAAGAGGAGTAAGTAAAGTGGGTTTATAAGGGTTACAATTGCTTTGTTTTTGTCTTAGTGAAAAATCAAATGTCAAGGCATGAGTTTTCAAGGTGTGCTACAACTTGGCTTACTTCCCTAACCTTCAGGAAGTCTCAAAGCATAAGCCACAAAATATGATCCAGATTGCAGTAAAATAGTGTAGAGGTCTGATCTCAAGATTACCTCATAACCAAACTTGCGTCTATGAATTGGCTTAAATTTCCGAACATCCAATATTGTTAGTTCATCATCCTGGAATGGGAAAATGACAGAAAACCAAATGATTAAATGGAATCTGACGACAACTATTGGTTGAAATGATCATTTGGGAAAGACAACCTCAAATATGTGGAATTTTTGTCAAGAGGCAGAGGACCGTAGGACATACCCTATTACCAACAGCTACATGTGTCCCATCAGGTTTGTAAGTGATGTTGATGTTCTCACCACTAAGTTCTGCCTGCTGTGAGCATTTTCCACCTGCACAGCACAAAGAAGACATAATTAGACACCTTTTTCAATGACGAGAAGGGAACACAGTGAAGTCTTAGTATGATGATTAATTAGCCTGGCACCTAATAGGAAATCAGAAAACATAACCAGTTTTCTATGCATAAAAGAATCATCATTTGACTTTCATAGGTAATATTAACAAACTGTAGATCAGTCCAACATCAGATAAAAGATATGTAATTCTGAGCTCAGCTTCTTATGATAGAAGGCTCTCCTTAATTCACAGGCAACTGAAACTTCCCACAAACACGAAGATAGAATAAAAATTTCCTCAATCGCTAACAAGACACAGAATCTGAATTTCAGTGTTGATGCTCCTTTTATTTTTTCTAATTCAAGATGTCAATGGGGATCTCATTCACTTACTTCGAACATCCCATACACGTACAGTCTTGTCACCAGAAGCTGTGGCAATTAGATCAGCATGCTTGGGATCCCAACATAGCTGATCTACACTATCTGCATGCCCCTTCAGTTCTATATCTTTAACCTTTCCCTGCCACAAACATACCCGAAAGGTCAATAACTATGAAAATGATGCTTATAACCCCAGGTATCAAACATTTCTAGGACAACAAAATTCAAAATTACATACATGTCCAATTAAGGAACATATAGTCGTTCACTTTCAATTTAAACTAAAGCCGAAAATTCCTCCAAGCTTCAACTTGCTCTTCTGCCTATCAAAACTTGGTATAAAAAATATCAACACACCAAAGCAACCATTTTTAAATAAGAAGAACCCTCAAAATTACAATTATTAATTGTTTACCATCCAATAATAACTCCCTGGAAAAAAAAATGCAGAGACCCATATCTATTTCGCATTCTAAATGAAGCTCCCTTATCTAGTATTGCTCTTACATAGTCCCTAAAACCAGAATCATTATACCGACACTTTTATTTTCTATTTTCGTTGTACCAAAACACAAATATACTACACATTTATGCCTAAAATAGAGAAACTTTACATGACCGTGCGGCTCAATGTGCCAAACTCGAGCCGTCTGATCCACCGAACCCGACGCAAGCTTCAATCCCGTACAATTCCAAGCCACCGAGTGCACCTTTCAACAACACCCACAAACAAAACAAGAAAGAGAGCAATTTAATCTGACAATAATAATAATAATATAAAAACAGCTTAGTGAGAGACAGCATAAAAGCAAATAGCTTAAACCAAAACCTTTTTCTTGTGACCAGTGTATTCTCTGCTGTGGAGGTTCTTGAATGGTATGCTTTCTCCCATTTCTGCGATTTTTTTTGATCTTCGCGGAAACCCCGAAGAATATGAATAAGCAACGGGAAGGGCTGGTGCAGTGGACTGCCGCTGGACGGTACGTGATGGTGGGGCTAAGCGGAGGAACATGTACTCGCTCGCACCAGATAAATCGTAAAATAAATAAATTAATAAATAAAAATTTTATTTATTAATTAAATAATTTTTATATTATTTATAAAATATAATAAAATTATTCTATTTAAAATTAAATTTATCGTAACCAATGATTGCAGTAACAAATGACGTAATTGTTAAATAAAACTTGATTACCAAACCTCACTCCTAATTAATCTTGACCGATAAATAAATTAGTAAATAAAAGAGCCGGTATAAAATAAAAAATAAAATAAAATAAGCACCGACGTTTCGATAGATAGAGAGAGAGGCAGTGTGTCTGGTCGGGATCATCCCACCAGTTACACAAACCAAACACAGCCTTCAACTTCTTCAACACAATCGTCATCCGCTGTACACTTGGATCTGATTCAGTGACCGACGCTAACGCACACAACATAAGAACCCATGGCATCGTCTGGTGGAGGGAGGTTTATGTCCTACTCGCCCTTGCCTTCAGCTCCTCACTCTCCTCATCTGCCCCCTCTCCGTTCCGCTACCTCCGTTATCCTTGATCAAGAACAGTATATTCTCTCTCTAACTGACGATTTTGTTTTTATTTATGTGTTTTGGATTTGATTTTAACTAGATCTTGGTTGTTTTTTTATGTGTGTAGCTGGTTAATGTATTGATTCGGTGATATTTCACTTGTTAGATTGTATCTTGTTATTAGATCTGTTGTTTGGCCTCTGTTTGTATGTAGTTGATCATTCTTTGGTAGTTATTATGAATTTTTATATCAAATGATTGTGCTGTTAATGTAAGTCTATATCGTAAAAAAAGTAAACAGAAATAGATAATTTCGTTGTGTTTCAGTAGTTTTCTAGCTCTTGATTGTGATCTAAACTAAATATTGTTATGTTAAATTAAACTTCAATCGTCACTTTGATTTTGTTTTGAATGATGTCATGTGTGGAACTTACTGTAGTGTTGTAACTTTCAAGTTGATTCAGACTTATCACATAGGTTAAATATTGCTGCATGGTGGAATTTAGTGAAGTGATCATACTTTTTATTATATTGACATTAGTAGTTATCTGTGATCTTGTCACACGATGCTGCTATTTGTCTGTAAGGTTGCTTTCAGTAACTGACTATACTTGCTTTATTATTGCTTGTTTGCAGATATCTCTCAGAGTTGCTAGCTGAGCATCACAAACTTAATCCATTTATGCCTGTGCTGCCAAATGTTTATCGGCTTTTGAACCAGGGTCAGCTTCAAAACTTGTCTGTTATTCATTTTTGTTTTCATTAAAAAGTAATGGTTTCTAGAACGAAATGGAAGGAAAAAGGTAAATAGATGAGTACCAACATGGTGTGTACATAAACTGCTTAGGGTTCAACATAACCTACTTTTATTGATAAACTACACTGAATAGGTGCAATCAAATTAGAGAGCAGTGAAATTCTGTAACCTTAATCTGCTGAAAAACTAACTTCATCTTATGGATACTAGCATCATTTGACAGCAACTACAATATGATAAGATGCTTACAATACAAGTCAAATGTGTGAATTACATTGCGCTCACGGGCACTCTATTTTCCCTTACAATGGCCATTGACCAAATAATTATATAAGTAAAGCATGTTGGCTGAGGATACTCTAGGAATTCGCCATAATTTGTCCAAAATTAGATTTAAATTAACTACAAATATAGTGGATTTTTCAAGGAAAATCTATTGGAGTCCGAATTTATTTTTCTCCTTTTATATACCCACTTCTGAAGTTCTAGTGGTTCTGCTTCTTTTGGCTAGAAAATGATTTAAGCATGGAGTAGTGCATCCAAATTGCATTTGATGGAGATTGTGTGGCCTTTACTTTACCAATCTACTTTGCCTCAACTTCTCATTTTTGCCATGTTCACTCATTTTTCGCATGAAAGTTTTGTGTCTTTGCATCTAGGAATGTTTTTTACATACCTGACAATCAAATTTCAAGGGACAGAAAATGGATCATCTCATCTTTTTTGGTCTATAGATGTGTTACTAAAACCTTGTTGCTTATTGTTGTTAGTAGTGCACATTATTTTTGAGGTGACTAGATGAATAGATTCTTATTGGTGTTCCTAAATTCTTGAAATGTTGTTGTGTATTATGTTTAACATATGGTGAGTTATACTTCTTCATAAAAGATGCTTACTGGTTGGGAAACAATTTGGGCCTTACTGAGACCAAAGCAGAAGAAGATAAGGGTGGTATGCATCAAGCTGACACCAAGAGGGAGGATAGTGGATGAAAAGCCTTTCTAATCCCTGGATATAAGATGAGAGAGAGAAAGGATAGAACTTTTTGGGCCTTGGATGTGGGAGGAAAAAGAGATTGATATGAAGTCGAAAAAAAGGTTGGAGGCTAGTTGTAAAAAGGGACAGGGAGAGATCAAATCTAGTTGTAATCTTAAAATAATGGTGAATATTATGGACAAGACTTGTTTATTAGTTAGCAAACATAGTAACATTCAAAATCAGACAAATCACTTAAAATAACTACTGCATTTATATATTTTTCTGTTAGTATATTCACCTTTTGTCAACTGATCAAGTAGTTGGACCAAGGTTTGCCACATTAAGTTACATATTTTTGGACTGCTACTTCTCTAGGGTCTAAATTTGGCACATCTAGATGGAAAATTTCTAGCCAAGAGGAGTAAGACCTTATAGGAAAGAAGTTGTTGGGTCCTTGGATTCATTCATACACAAAACATTTAATGTCAGAGCCAACATTTGGTGATGAGATACTTACCTTATTACTTGTATGCGTGTTGTCATACCAGTGGATACATAGCATCTATTGATTTTCTAGCTTTCTTCTTTTTGTGTTTCTATCAAATGATTTAGTTAACTTACATCATCCTAAAGTATGTGACTTTTCTTCCTTTCATCTGGTATGTGACTTTCCTTCCTTTCATCTGGGAGTATTATGGAAGGTTAAATTTATTTTATGAGGAAAAGATTGATTTTCAACTAACTAAGTTGACATTCCGTGTTGTCTCTGTCCGTTTTGTGGTGACTGCTAACGAATTTGTTAACAAATGCTAACTGGTACATCTTATTCTTGAAAATTGACATTTTGGAGCAGAAATTATGCGTGTAACCACACTGTTGGGGAATGCATCAGTTTTAGGTCAAAGTGGGCTTGAACATGGTAGCCCTCTCACCTCTGGAGGAATATTTTCGAATGGACGAGCTGATATGAATGGATTGGCATCACGATTTCAATCAGAAGTATGGATACTAACCATTAACATAACTATCTTTCCATCTAATTTTACTGTCTTTTAGAAGCATTGCTGACACAATATTTTACATTACATTCTAACGTAACTTCTGTTTGAGTGCTTGTAGTGCAATTGCCGCTTTTGCTATGACAGGTAGTCTGAGGCTAACATGAAGCAGTACTGAAAATAGATTTTAGCATAGCAACCTTTTCCAGAATCTGACACTTCTAGTTAGTGGGTTCTCCATCACCTCTGCCTCTTATTGTCAGCCAAAATGTGCATCCTGTAGCTGACACCATTATGAAAATCATACTTGTTGCCTGGACTGAATCCTACTAGAATAATAACTGTGAGAGACCAGACATAACGAGATATCTGTTATTTTTGTGTAGAGTGTTGACCTTTCAGTTATTAATTATAGTTCTCCAATTAACTGCTGAGGCTTTTTCATGAAGTCATTGAAAGAGTTTGGGGTTTCATTAAAATGCTTGTCTACAGTGCTACGTAACCTGCTGTCTCAAATAACCATAAAAGTGGTTGTTTAGTTTATGGTGGTTGCCAATTTCTTGGAACATTTTGTACTTTCCTTCTGGCTTCAGATTTGGAGTCCTTGAATTTCATTTTTCTATGGATATGCTTTTGGGCTTCCAATTTTGTATCTGTGAAGGTTCACTTATCTGCTTATGTGTATTTTTTATTATTGTGTTCATTTTGTGTTTAGCTGATGCAAGATGTTATCATAAAATGCCAATAAGGATCGCTGGAGGACATCAGTTGGATCAGTCTATTTTTTTCTTAGGGATGCAATACAATGCAGGACATTTGATGGACCTGCTACTGTGGGTTTTAACAAAATTTTGGATGAAAATTTGCAGATATCTGGTTTAATGCACCCCTCATCAACACAAGACTGGATTGGCTCTCAAGTTAGCTCATCTGGTCTTATTGTTAAGAGGACAATCAGAGTGGATATTCCAGTTGATAAGTATCCTAATGTATGAATGAACTTCTCACTCTTTTGTGATTTTACGGTTCCTTATCTGGCTAAAACTCATTGTAATTAAATGTCTTAGTTCAACTTTGTCGGCCGCCTCCTTGGTCCTAGAGGTAACTCTCTTAAGCGAGTGGAAGCCAGTACAGAATGTCGTGTTCTTATAAGAGGGCATGGCAGTATTAAGGATCCAGGAAGGGTAATAATTAAATTTTCTCTTCTTTTTCTTAACTTTTTTGAATGTCCATATTTGCATGTTTCTAGACTTTGATTGGATTGGAAGGGAATTTTTATGTTCCGTTACCGAAGGAGAGAGAAAATACAACACGTGAATACTATGAGAACATGTGGGGCTACTAAAGGGCATTTTCAATAGTACCAATCAAGCTGAAATGATTACTTGGTGCTGATGGTTGAAAGATGACTTGATGGTTGTTTTAGTTGTAGAGGACCAGTCTAGTGAGGCATGTCTGATAAAGAATTTGACCCTAGTCTAGATCTCAAAATAATATGCAGTGTCACTTAACTCTTGTTCTGGCTTCTGTCTCTGATTTTATCTTACTTTTAGGTGGCATTTGTTCTACTTTTTTGAAAATCTTTCTTGCAGTTATTGGATGAGTTAACCAAATTCATTTCTCAAGAAAACTGAATGAAAATTGATTTGCATATTCTCTCAAGCATTTAACAATTTTGACACTTCTTTGTGAATTGGGAAGTTAATCTCTTATCTCTTATTATTTTCTTCTGCTGTTTCTAATTTAAAGGAAGAAGTGATGAGAGGAAAACCTGGGTATGAACATCTGAATGATCCTCTCCATATATTGGTTGAGGCAGAATTGCCAGTTGAAATAGTTGATGCTCGCCTAATGCAAGCACGCGAGATACTTGAAGATTTGCTCAAGCCTTTGGTAAGCAACCTTATTCCCATTTCTCCTTTTGTTGACTTAACTTTTCTGTCCTTTCATATCATCACGTAGCTATTCATGTGAAAATGGGTTAATGGTATTTGGAAAGCCCATTTTATGAAATATTTGAAAAATCAAATAAAGTTTGGATACTTTATTTGTCACCCAGTTGAGACGAATACTATATGGTAGCTGCAGCAAATTCTTTGGCTTTCTTTGTTGGTAGCTAGCATGTCTGCTAATGTGATCTCTTGTTTTGTTTTAGAATGAATCCCAGGATTTTTACAAGAAACAACAGCTGCGAGAGCTAGCAATGCTCAACGGTACACTTCGCGAGGAAGGTTCTCCAATGTCTGGTTCACTATCCCCCTTCCACAACAGCCTTGGTATGAAGAGGGCTAAGACTAGGGGGTAATGGATCCAAGTTAATGGGCCTTTGGAGTTTGTTAGCATCTGCTGCTATTAAGCAGCACTTCCGTACCACAGGTGTTACTGTCGGACAATGTTTCCAGCTGCCATCAGGGCACTGTTGTTGTACGTGCTAGTCCTAACTTGTTTCTATATGAAGTGTGTTTATCCTCTGTTGTCAGAGGTCTGATGACAGTATGGCGTAGTAAGGATCGGTCAAGTTCTGGGGGTTGTTTGCATATTATATGCTGGTTTAGGACAGCTGGTCAGACCATCTATCTCTCCAATGCCGCTCTCGTATTATTAGGCAACATATAATAGCAGTTTTGATGTGGTGATGGGAACTTAAATGAGTGAGTTAAGGTATGACTTATATATTTAATACAGAATATGAAGTGTGCGGTGTGGTGGCCACTGCCGTGGTCGCGGTGTTGGTTGAAGTTTTTTTTTATGTACTAGTTTAGATGGTAATTTAGATTTGTTAAAAAGGCAGTTTCTGCCATCATCTATTATAAACTTAATTGTTTTCCATTCTAGTTCTTCTACATCTTCACAACTGGACCTTGCAGCAGCACTAATCTTCTTGGCTCTGTCAAAGCCGGGCTATTTTTACTTTCTTCTAAACAAATGATGTAATGATTGTTTAAATTTCTAGGATTTGTGCCGACTAATTGATATTTCAACTAGAATATTAATTGATATGGTCAACCTCTATGAAATGGCACTTTTTGTTTTACCCATGTGTTTGTCAAATATTATAAGATAAACAATACCTTGTTCTGGTTTTTCTGAATCTTCCTACGAATATAAATAACCGAATTATAATTGAATTCTGTTCATTTCTTCACGTGGCATTTCAGGGCATTGTAATGCATCTTCATTAAGAGAGAATTTCTCTAGAGTAAAGTGTTAATCTCATCAATTTGATGTAATGTATCAATTCTTTTTCTACCAAATTACCATAGGCCCAATCAATGAAGAGCAAACCCAAGAACAAGAACAGGAAGAAAAGGGGGGAATGAAACAGACGGTATTGCGAGAATCGCACTGAGTTCTGTGCTTGAAACTGTCGCCATTAAAATATCTAGAAATGAAACTAAATTTTTCTATTATCTTCAGCTATTACTGTAAAAAGCGAGTAGGATACTGTTGGAACTTCACTGCTATTGAGCAGCTTTAGCTGGCAAGGCCATCGTAAGTAGAGACCACAACATGGACTGACTCAATCCTCATGTTCCCCCTCTTCCTCATCTTCATTCTCGCCCATTCCACACCGAGAAGTGAACGCAAGTAGAAATTCCTTGAAGTTCACCGTTCCATTCTTATCCCAGTCCATCTCTTCTGCAATACCAACATGGAAAATTTTGTTTTCAAGTATCTAATATAAATGATCACCTAAACCTAATGAATGCATACATAATGTCAATGAGAATTTTCACATATAGATGAGAGTAAAGGTCATCCTGCACCAACAAATCGATATCCACTCAGCAACATTTTCATTCAGTCTTACTGGTACAACTGTGAATCATATTTACTAATACATGAATGGACAAAAACTTGCTGGTAAATATGTAGGTGCTATTTTTCTGCATGCAATGCAAGAAAGAGAAGCTAACCAAATCTTTTCATGGCTATTTTTCCAGAGGAATGTTCCCCTGATTCATTTACTGCTTCAGTCATCTCACTTCTGCTGACATAGCCATCCTTGTTCTTGTAAACGCTTGTCCAAGAACACAAATGCATCAACCAGCGTTGTGAAAGTAGCCTCCTACTTCGGCATCCCCATACGTGATTTCTAGTATGTCAAGGAGTACGAGAATAGCAAAGACAGAAATGGAAGAAGAAAAGAAAAGAAAAAATAGATTTCTCTGTAGTATTAATTTGAGAAGCCAAAATGGCAAGATGATGCTCTTAGGTCTGCACACGAATCTAATTCACAAAGATGCAATAGCAGTCAACTCACACTAAAGATTCAGTTAGATGCTATAGATCAATATCTAAGAACTGCAATGGGGAGGGAGTCTTCCTGCAGTTTTTTTAAATGGATAGGCAGGGTCGGCCCTAAGTTTCCTTAAATTTTCAGAAGTCTAGGTAAGTTCTTGAAGTGGGGGCCTATAGAGCCTAATATTTGACTAATGCTAAGCTAATATTTAGCCAAATTTTCGGGCCTCCAGCCAGCCACCTGTCCCTAGAGCCACCTGTCCCTAGAGCCACCTGTCCCTAGAGCCGACACATGAAATTCCCAAGTTGGGAACAGCTTACAATTTAGAACAGATGAACTTGTATAATAAACATCACCGTGAAAGAAGGCTTCCTCTTTTCCGGCCTAGATGAAGCCACAACAACTGAGTAGAGACTCAAGTTGACCCAGCATTCATTAAAACTACAAGCTGCCTACATAGCGAAATGCAAAGACATGAAAAAATAAAACAAGAGGACATTAATGTGTGTGGCAAATGGATGATGAACTAAACTAGTTTTTTGCCTGAACAGAATTGAAGTAGAGTTATTTTTCACATGCCAGATAAAAAGCTAAAACATTGGCTTAAACATGAAATATATTGAATTTAAGTAATGTGTTTAGGACACAGCACGAATAGCAGTTGGATCATCCATCAGGAGATACACAAGAAAGAGAAGTACAATGAACTCATTGAACTTCATTTCCTGCATTCTTGTTAATATTGCAAGCCTCAAAGAGATCATTGATTTCCTCTTCTGTAAACTCAATTTCCAGCTGGTGGAAACACTTCTTTAGCTCTCCACGATCAATTGCACCATTGGAATCCTCATCTACAAATAACAGAATTTAAAAAATATTTAGTTAGAGAAGAAACTGTTATTCGCCTGACCAGTGTATGAATGTCAAGGATATGAGCACTTAAAAGGCTATTCGGAGCATGAAATCATTACAAAAGTTGTTAATCCAAAAACATAGAAGAGACTAGAATGGAATAAAATGAAAAAAGTGCTTCTTCAAATCTCATGAGCAATACAAAGAGAAATACAACAATGCTTAGTTTTATTCAGCAGAAGAATCATTGAATTCTATTTTTAAGATCATTAATTAAACAAATAATGATTCATTAAACCTGATTCATCAGCTATGCAGAAATTATTCATTAAACAAATAAAGCAAAACTTTATACCTGCCAAATTTCTCAAAAATAGCTCTGCAGTTTCTTAAGTTCTCATCAATTTTTGGGAATTTCAAAATTATGGTGTTGAAGGATTCCAAGGCAGTTCCTTCAGCTGCCCTTCGCTGCATAGCTTCAACCATTTTGGCCTCCAGCTTTGTTTCTGGTATCCAGGCATCCATAGGAGTCTCTGTCTCTGGCTTTCCTACTGTACCTCCCATCGCCAGTATTCATCGAAGACAAAATGGGATATATATTGTATGAGCTAACCATGAGCCTGGCCATGTTAGTAAAGAAGATGTTAAGACATTACAAACAGTTTTCCTGACAGTGGCAAATACCAATGATACACAAGTCATCTACTGCGTGTAACATCGCCTTCATCAGCAAAGCCAGCAGAATTCAACAGTCACCTTAATAAAAATTGCAAGATCGGCCAGAGACTCTAAATTTTAGAATTACCTTTTTATGTCAGACGTAAACTTGAATCAAAGAAATTTGTGTTTGTTTGATGACACTGACATATTTTTCCCTTATCCCTTTATCTATGAACAAAAAAATTGCATGACCCTTTATCCATCAGAAATCAAATCCAACTCGCAAACATGAGATATGAACAACAAGATCAAATGATATGATACTCAGATTAACTTTTATCAGTATTCAATTACTCCATATAGCTATTTTAAAAATAATATACATCAACAAGAAGTGGAAAATATAAAATGTTTCCTTGCGTTACGATCTTGCTCCATTTTAATTTCAGTTAGATAACAACCCCATGATCAATCAAACTCAACAAGATCTATCAAGAACCAACAAGAAAACAAACCTGAAGCAGCTAAGCAAACTTTAATACCAAAAGCACCCACCTAAGAACAAAATGAAAAATACCCGGAAAAGGCAAGAGATGCAGTTTGTTTTGTTGTTAGGATAACAATACAACAGGAGAAGAAAAGGGAGGGGTTTGAATGTATGCTAAAGTTATGAAAGTGGGTTTCCTGCTAAGTTCGATTTCATCTAAGTTATGAAACCAAGTTCTGAGCTGAACCCACCACGTACTGCCCCCGTCCCTCTCGATCTTTGTGTTGTGGTTGTCCACTAACCAGCATTTTCGCTGACTTACAAATAATAAACATTTAAAGAATAAAAACTGCAAACAAACTAAATACATTATGCAGCAACTCTGCATAATTAAGAAGTTCAATCAAGATTTCATGGCCAACTCAGTTGAGTTTCGAATGGTTTCCTCCCGTGCATATACTCCGTACATGCATTGAAATACATAAACAATTATAAACAAATTAGAGATGCAAACAGATTTTGATGCCATTTTAAAGAAGCTAAACCAAAAAGAGGAAATATGTGGAAGAATAATCGAAACACTACACAATATTTTAACTGCAACCAATTTGATGACTGCCATGACTTCTGAAAAACAAATAGTTTTAGGTTTATGTTCATCAATTCTTTGGGTGGTGAGCTTGGTTTGGTGCAAGAAAATGGCTTCCACTGTTGATCATACTTGGGATACTTCATATCCCACATGGGTTCTGCTATTATTATAAATTTAGTGCAAGTGAAATGTTTTCTGAAAAAATAATAATTCATGTCTAAATTACAAGTTGAGTGTACATGCGCAGAATAGAATTGCTATTAGCATTCCAATAGCAAACTGCCACGTAGTGAACTGCGTGTCAGTACGTGCAGTGGATGACCGCCCCGGACAGACTATATATACACTACACGAACAATTTGGTGACTTTGACTTGTAACGTAAATCAGACCAGGCCCCAAACCCCCAAGCCGAGGTAAAGTCAACATTATCATGTTTTCGTTTTTTTATTGGAAATCAATTGAAGATTGCAGCTGTAAATCAGCCCCTGCAATTTGATTCTTCCTATGATTAGGGTTAGGGTTTGCGATCGTCTTTTGATACTGTTGCTTTTAAGATATGACCCTTGGATTGCGATAGTGTTTCTCTGTTGTGCATAAAATTATTTTTAATAATTCTGTGTTTAATCTTTGAATCTGGCACCGTTTATTTATTATTTTTATTAAGGCTTTTTTAAAAGTGATTTTGTATTTGTTGTTTGCAGGTGTTGCCTGTAGATCTGAGATTTCAGTATATATTTTATTTTTCGTTTTAGAGGTTTTAAGAAATGATTATTTAAACCCTTTTTATGTCTATTAGTAACCGTGTGGTGTGGATATTTTAGCTTGTCCCTCTGTTTGGTAGCTGAGAAATCAAGGAAAAATATTTATGTGAAGATTAAGGAGAAAGTTAGACATAGGCTGAATTGTTTGTTGAGGAATCAGCTGATTAACCTGGGTTTATTTTTTGCAGGTGTTTTATGCTATAAATCTTTTGAAAGGTAAATTCTGCTGTGACCTTTTTCGCTAATAATAAAAGCAGTAATAGCTTTGTGACAAGCAGCTATATTTATATTTATATTTATATCTGATTGTGTGCAAAGTAATGGCTTGTTGAAATTGTGAACTTCATTCTGTTGCCATTCATGATTTCAAGTGTGTTCCTTTTGGGCTCAAAGATTGTGAAATAACTTGACAATGGAACTGAATTATGTTATTGTTTTTGATGGATTTGCAGTTTTTGTGTTTTGAGAACTTGTGATGGCATCAAAACGGATCAATAAGGAGTTGAAAGACCTGCAGAAGGACCCTCCTGCTTCTTGCAGCGCTGGTTGTTTGTTTGTCTTATTACTTTTTCTCCGTTTCAACATATTGACATATCTTATTGATCATTGGGCTATTTTCTTTTATATGTGGAAGACTGTATATTCATCAAGCCAACTTGAGTTAGCTAGTTATCATCCTTCCCATGTTGGAGTGGGAAATAAAAAAATTCAAGATACTAGGTTAAATAGTAATTTTATTGAGCATTACGCTGGTGTTTTATGGCTTGTTAAGCCGATATTTGGTTATTTCTGCATGTTTTAAAGCTGGTTGAACCAGGGTGTTTGTTGATCCAAACTTTTTGGCTACTGTTTTTCCTGGTCCTTGAATTCTTTGAAGTTGAATCTTTCTAAACATATTGTGATTTGAAATGCTGCACCTTTGCAGGCCCTGTTGCTGATGACTTGTTCCACTGGCAAGCAACAATAATGGGCCCATCAGACAGCCCATTTGCTGGGGGTGTGTTTCTTGTATCCATTCACTTCCCACCTGATTATCCATTCAAGCCACCCAAGGTAGTGTGTTAATATTTGTCATCCAATATTTGGTACTCGTTTTGATATCTTTTAATTGAAATTGTTTTTTGTAACTTTTGGAGCAGAGCTCTGTTTCCAAGTTATAGTCAATATCATGGTCAAGGTTTTCATTGGTACAATTTTTTTTTCTTTTTGTTGGTTGTTTATACACTGTATTAAATCTTGGCAGTACCATAGATATATGCATCAGTTTGTTTAAGTCAAGTCATTAAATGAAAAGAAGAAAACAGGCAATTGGTAATTGAGTTGCTCACCTTATTTGTGTATACTGGTCATGATGGTGAATAATTTTGATTATGCATTGGACAGGTTGCCTTCCGTACCAAGGTTTTCCACCCTAACATCAACAGTAATGGTAGCATCTGTCTTGATATTCTCAAAGAGCAGTGGAGCCCTGCTTTGACAATATCTAAGGTAATGCACTTATGTCTTTATACAGACAAAGCAAGCGAGTTTTTATTTGTGATGTTCCAGGTTTGATGCATATATATGTATATAGATAAAAATTGACTTGCGATGACCGTACATCTTGGCAGGTTCTTCTGTCAATTTGCTCACTGCTTACAGATCCAAACCCAGATGATCCTCTTGTGCCTGAGATTGCTCACATGTACAAGACCGACAGAGCGAAATATGAGACTAATGCTCGATCCTGGACCCAGAAGTATGCCATGGGTTAGGAGGACTTGTATTCCTTGAGAACATTAGTGGTTGGTCCTATTAGTAAATAATAGAAATAAAAGTTGGTTCAGAGATAAGAAGACTTCATTTGGGCTATGTTTCAGCAAGTCTTTAAAAGGTTTTATGATGAATTACCTTCAAATCTAGCCAATGTTTCTTAATTCTTAATTTTTAATTTACAGCGAAAAATGTTCTGCTTTTGCTCTTGGTTTTTTGGAGTGTAGATTTTCTTCAAGAGTTTTCATTTCTCTAGATACCCAATCTATAAGAATTTAAAAGTAGAGTTGTTGTTTGCCCGGCATTTTGATATTGATCTATAAACCATATGTCTGATAGTTGCTCTGGGGCTTGCGCTCATGCAGACAAGTATTTGCTCTGGGGTTTGCGCGCATGCACAGACAACTATTTGCTCGTGCCCGAGTATAACAAAGTTATACCACCCAGTAATCGAAGTATGAAAGAACGTTTAAATATCAGCATGTTTCGTCTATTTCCCACTTGACCAGTGGAAAAGCAGAGCAACATTGCTGTAGGACAGGATCCATGTGGCTGGCAATCGAGGCCCATTTGATTTGCTCCTATGAGAGGCAAAATCACAGATCTACTCTCCGGATGGAATCTCTTTTACAGGCTAGAGCTGAGGTGGGCCAATCTTCTTTAGGCTGTGGGGACCTCAGCATGGAGAAGCTCGGAGTTCTCTCCTCTTCTGCATAGTTTTCTTGCTGTCTTCATAATTTTCGCCATTACTGCAAAAGACGAGAAAAACCAACCAAATCAAATAATTTCACCATCAACAACCAGCATGAACAGAATAGGTTAGGTTTGGTTTAAATTTCATCCGTACAGTACAAACGGAGTCCCCACAACTGTCCTGAATGTTAAAAAAAAGAAGGCACATACGGAACCCAAGCATTCACTCTTCAGAGTAGCGACAAGTTATGATGGCCAGGGGAGGGCACCCAAGAATCTCATTTCATGCAATCCACCGTCTCTTGCTTGCATGTCATCATGCTTCCTTTCCTCCCCGTAAGATGCTCGTGCCCTCGTGAGTGCCAGCGTCGTCACTCAATCACTCCCTCACCCAAACTGCAATTCTTTCTTTCTCATTAAATGGCTCAAATGCTATTGGGGTCCATTCATTCTGCATGATTAATGCTTCCCCCCCCCCGTATAAAACCAAATTCACCCCCTTGGCGCTGAAAGAACTTGTACCGACATGTCCCCATTCAAGTTTTGTAGTGGTTTAATATATCCAACTTACGGTATTTGCTTGGCTCTTTTGATCATTTATTAGACACCGGTGTTCCCTCCCAATGTCAGCATTCTTGCTAGCTCAGTTCAGCTGGGCGACTGAGCAAGCACCCATTAGAATTTACAAGGTTATATACAGTACTTTTATTTATATGTACAAACTACACTGATCAACTTCCAGCTAATAAATTAATGGATATCCTAGTAACAAGAAATCGTTTTTACACAATTTCTATGCACATGCTTGTTGTCCTGCCTTGGTTGAAACAGTCAAATACTATTTGATGTAATTCAAAGGGAAAAAAAAGGTGATTAATGGGGTCTAATTAGTAACTAGGTGCTAGCATAGCAGGGCTTTCAACAAGCAAATGGGAATGACAAATTTTGGGAAGATGGCTTGTTATATAAAGGGTTGAGGGAGATCATCCTGTTGGATTCTTGTCTTTCGGTGATTCAATCAATTTGGTTTGCTGGGTACGATTTCGTCTATGAGACAGAGAAGGGAGGGATGGGAATAAAATAAGATACTTACTTTAACGTTCCATTGAATTTTAGAATTTAAATAGAAAATAATACTTTCTGCTTAATCAAAATATCAAAAACTAATACTAATACGAAAATAGGCAACAACTCCAACAAAATTTTTTCTTTTTCTTGATTTAACTGAGAATCGGTGATGTCTTCTCGCCTATTAACTAATCTACAAACACTATATATACTTGCTTTTATAATTATGTTTATATAGTGTTTGGTTACAATAACACAATTTTTTTTATATTTTAATTTTAAAAATTCTCAAATTCACGTATATTAAGCGTTATATTATAAATCATCCCGTAACTTAGTAGATATTCTTTCTTTCACCTAACAAGAAAAGAAATGATTCAAGTCTTCTCCATTGTTACAAGATTAGATTTATTTTTATTGCAATAATAAATTCTTTTTTACTAAAGAATATTTTAAATTGAATTAAATTATCGTCAACTAATCTATTAAATTTCAATATCCGTAACTTACAATTCTCTTTATATATATATATATATATAATATGAGGATTGAGAGATTAATTCACTAGAAGTCAACTTCTAATTATAAGTGTAAAGATCACAAATTAATGGGGCATATGTTCAATTAGTTGAAGGTCTATATATTCTGGCTAGACTTGAAGAGAATAGGAGAAATAGTAACCACTAACTTCCCCACATGCCCAACTGTGCATGTAATGGAAGCATGCCATTGAAAAGTAGAGCAAAATTAGGTCCATTTACTGTTGGTATTGTGTTGGAAAAGTGCTTCCAATACTATCAATGTTCTCTTATCTGCTTAATTATGTTAATTTATTTATAAAAATATCCCAAAAAAAAATTATACAGTCTATGCTGATATGTGTAATTGACATGGCTGCTGGCCGCGTGCAGTTATTCTTGATAAAGAAACGTAATTAAAAGTTCATGGACAATTGATTATCTTAATTTGGCAGGTGGGGTTAGAGCTTGGATGTGTCGTTGATGAGCTTTGACATTGAGCTGCTTCTGTGATTCCTTGGATCGGACCTATTCCACTCTTTGCTTTTACAAAAAGCATTGAAAGTGCTTCTCTGAAAAACACATTTTTGGGAATATATGCTTTTGTTTCAGTGTTTGCTTTTCAGACTTTTTGAATCCATGAAAACAAGTTTCCAATTGGATTCGATGCATGCACAGTCTGATGTGATTGCTTCTTCAGAAACACTGAAAACACCAGTAGCAGTAGCACTAACAGTAGCAGAGTACGTAGTACAAAGTATCATGACATTATTATTACAGCCGTCAGAATCAGTCAAAACCAAACCCCTTTGTTGTTACCGTCCGAGAATTACCTGTTTTTCCGAACCGAATTTCCAGTTTCAATCCGACAAAAAAAGGGGACCGTCTTCGATAATATATAAATATTTTTATTTATTATTTATATTAATGTGAGAGAATTATTTTAATAAAAAATTGAAAAGAATTCACACGTAGGCAAAAAGGGTGGCGCAAGAGCAATGCAGAGGCTCGGTGGAACCAGCAGAGAGAGGAAAGGAAAGGGAAAAAAAGGCAGAGCACAACAAAAGGGAACAGGAAACCTAGATCTTTCATTTCTCTCTTGTCCCATCTCTTTCAATCTTAATTCGATTTCATCTCATCTGAGAGGGACAGGGAGGGGTTAAAAGCTCTTCTTTTTTTTTAAATTCTCGAGAAAAGAAAATCTGTGAACTTTCTCGAGAAATTGTTCATTTTCATTTTCTTGGGAGAGCGGTTGTGTGCTTCTGTGATTGAGGATCCGGCTGTGGGAATCTGGATTCGGTTGGAAATGGTGAGCTTTGTTTTCTTTGAGCGAAATTGAAATGAAGTTTGTGTTGTTGACCTTACGTTGTCAGTTGAATGTGGATCCGTACGGTTGATAATCGGCATGGTGGAGATTTAGTGTGGGTTTTCGGTTAAGGGAGTTACCGTAGTATTGTGAAAGCTAGAATCAGCTCTGGCTTTTTAACCTTTTTTTAATTACATTTGCAGGTTTTTATGAGTCTGCTCGTATCCTTTTTTAACGCTTACTATATTTAATGAGCTCCAGTTGTTTCGCGTGCATTCTTTGTTTATTATTATTATTATTATTTTCTGTTAGGTTTGGTTTTTAGAGGGGAAATGGAGATTTTCTTTTAATTTTGTGTGAATTGCATTTCTTTTTTGGGGTTTGGACAATGAAACGAAGCACATGAAAATAGTGAATTCAACGCATAATCAGCACGGTAAAGAAAGCAAAAAAAAACCTTTCTTTTTGTTCTTTCCTTTTTCTAGTGGGAGTCAGTTGATGTAGATCTGTTGATATTACGAGATTTGTGATAAATATACGCTTATTCTTTAATGGGTTTTTGCTTGGTCGATGGGGGAGTTGTGCGTGAAGATGTGAAAATTCTGTAACTTTCACGGAAAAGTGCATTTTCATGTATTAAAAGCACAGGGGAAGTGATACACGATACATCACAAGAAAGTTGCTTCTTTCTTTTACCGCCTCCCACTGCCAAAATGATTTTCATATACAAAGAGTTTGAGGATTTGCGTTTGGGTATTAGGTTGTTATTTGGATCTTGGTTGTGTGTTGATTCGTATTTAGAATTTTTGTGATGCATAATTTGTCTTAGTTTTGGATGCTCAGTTGCTGCTTCCATTCTTGACAGTGCGCACAGACATGAGCGAGTTAGCTGTGAATATGTTTTCTTCATTTGAAGATTAGAGCCAATATTATCCCTCTTGAATTAGGCTGAAATGTCAGGTATGTTTTTCAGTTTATGAAATCTAAGCATTTTATACTTTTGAACAACTTCAGTTGCTCAGTGCTGAAATTTGAATATTGAATATTGAAGGCCTAGATGGACTTGGGGCCAATGATGAAATTAGAGAGAGAAGGTCAGATTTTGAGAACTCTGAAGATGAGAGGCTGCGATCAAAAATTGGCAATCTTAAGAAGAAGGCAATAAATGCTTCCAATAAGTTCACCCATTCTCTGAAGAAAAGGGGGAAAAGAAAATTTGACTACAGGGTTCCTTCAGTTTCTATAGAAGATGTAAGGGATGCAAGAGAGGAGAGTGCTGTCCTTGAATTGCGGCAAAAACTCCTCGGAAGAGATTTGTTACATTCTAGGCATGACGACTATCATGCTTTGTTGAGGTCAGTTGTCACTCATTTTGAGAGAACTGAGCAAATTGGCTGCTTTGGTTCGCTTTTTCTGCCGTTAAGTTGGCCAAAATGTGAACTAATGCATTTAGTTTTACTCATCTTGTAGATTTTTGAAAGCTAGAGATTTTAACATTGAAAAAACAATTCAGATGTGGGAGGAAATGCTTCTTTGGAGGAAAGAGTATGGGACAGACACCATATTAGAGGTAAGAGAATTTGGTGCATCAAACTCATCATTTTAGGTTATTTCATATTACAGAATGCATATGCTTGTCATATCTTTTGTTGCTTGAATGTAAGTCTTATTGAAGTTATCAGTACTTAGGATTTCAAGTTTGAAGAGCTGGAGGAAGTCCTGCAATACTACCCTCAAGGATACCATGGAGTTGATAAGGAAGGACGGCCAGTTTACATCGAGTTGCTTGGGAAAGCTCATCCAAGTAGGCTAATGCGTATCACCACCATTGATCGATATTTGAAGTACCATGTCCAAGAATTTGAGAAGGCTTTACTGGAAAAATTCCCTGCTTGTTCAATTGCAGCAAAGCGACGAATCTGTTCAACAACTACAATACTGGATGTACATGGCTTGGTATGCTCACTCGTTTTCTGGACAGTCTGTAAATAAATTGGTTCTAATCAGTTATCACCCATATGGTGTCTTTGTGGGATAAAATAAAGTGTTGCAGTTTAGGCAGTTATTCTTGAAAAGAAAATTTGTGTAGATATTTTGTCCAAGAGCCGGTTACTTCTGTAGCGTCTGGCTTCCACTCTTGATACATCTCGTGACTGATGGAAGAATCAGTAACTTGTGTTATGTACTTATAGGATATCGAAAGATCATCTTCCTTGTGAGTTGTTTATTCTTGGTCCGACTACTTGTTTGGAGAACTTTAGTGCTAATAATATATTATTCTACAGGGAATTAAAAATTTTACTCGGACTGCTGCAAATCTCTTAGCTGCCATGACGAAAATAGACAGTAGTTACTACCCTGAGGTATCCATGTCTTTCCAATAATATTTTGTTTTCTATTATTTCACTTGTCTGAATTCTTGTGAATTTTCAGACATTACATCAGATGTTCATTGTCAATGCTGGTCCTGGATTCAAAAAGATGCTTTGGCCTGCGGCACAAAAGTTTCTTGATGAAAAGACTATTGCAAAGATACATGTAAGGCATATGACTCTTTAGGCTTTCCATTTAATTTCTGTAGTTTGCCCGCAGACTTAGGCTCTCCTTCTAATTTCTAACATTTCAGGTTCTGGAGCCCAAATCTCTGGGTAAATTACTGGAAGTCATTGACTCAAGGTTGATTGGTTTTCATCAATTCTGTCTTACTCTAGATGTGACTTAAACTCGTATTGACTGATTTCTTTATTTTTTTTCCTCAGTCAATTGCCAGATTTCTTAGGTGGTTCGTGTACCTGTTCTGCTGATGGAGGGTGCCTTAGATCTAGTAAAGGTCCTTGGAATGAGCCTGAAATAATAAAAGTAGGCATCCCTCTTATAGCGGTTTTTGATCACGTTGCATCATGGTTTGGCACCTGAGCATGAATTGTTATTAAGCTTGAATTTATAAATTGAAACTTTAAATGGAGATTGACTGGGGTCTCTCTTTTTGTAGCTTGTATGTAATGCAGGAGCAACATTTGTGAGGCAAGCCACCAAGGTGTCTGATGACCAACAGATATTTGAGTCATATCTTCACATACTTCCACGTAAGGTAAATATAGTGTCTTGATGTCTGGTATGTTGATGTGTCCTTAGTATGTATCTTGTTGGGAATGATATCACTTGTTTTGGTTTCTTTCTCAGGGAAGGAATAAGAACACATCACCAGCAGACTCAGGGTCAGATGTTGGTGATCCCTGCTCTGCAAGTGGGCAAAGGAGTTCCACTGTTCCTCGCTTGGCTCCTGTTCATGAAGAAGTGAGTTACAAAACCTTTTTAGGTTTGTTTGTAATTTGTACTTTCATGTATTGCTTAGGCGCATGTCAATCTATAATATAACCACCAAAAAAATTGTGATTTATGCAGGCGAAGGATGCAAATGCTTACTACAGTTGTGAGGATAATATCACTCTTGCTGAGAAAGCTGTAAAAACTGACTGTTTGAGAAATTCCCCAGACCAATCAATTAAATCCAATGATATGGTGAACAAGTACTCTGATGTAATATCAAACTCGGAAGGTATCTATTCATCATTTTCTACTGTGCAATCATTTTTCCTTCAGGGATATGCTGCTGTCCCAAGTATATGGGTCTAGTTTCATGAATTTTAATTTTTTGTCATTATTTCTCTCCCTTGGTGCTTATGTCTTCATTTTGTGATCGAATTCAGGTTCTTCAATCATGCATCTGTTCAACACAATAAAGGGAAAAGTTGAGAAAATGAATATCCAGTTTGTAGTGAGCATGCTACTATCTTTTATTGTCAAACTATTTGCAATTTTTGGCAGTGTACAACTAATATGGAGAAGGCAGAACAACATTCATTCATCTAATGTGCTGGAAAACAACACAAATAGCCATCCCCCACTTGTTGAAGCTGTGAACGAAGAAGATTATGTCCTTCCTTGTATAGAGCGTCTTCAGAAACTAGAGAAAGTATGCAAGGAACTCAGCAATAAGCCCACTGCGATCCCTTTGGAAAAGGAGCAGATGCTTAGGGAATCTCTGCAAAGGATAAAGTCTGTTGAGTCTGACCTTGAGAAAACAAAAAGAGTATGCAGCATTCTATTTGGTTTTGATGACAGGAAAGTGCTTGGTTTCACAAAGATAATATTTAACATTCATGTTATTGTGGCAGGTATTGCATGCAACAGTGGTAAAGCAGCATGAGATTGCTGAATTGCTAGAAAAATTACGAGAGACTAAATTTCATGTAAGTTTTTTTTACTTAAAATAAGTTTTTTCACTTAAAAGAGCTTTTATTGGATTCATATCTTGGCGTACCTGTGCTGTCTATTATGAATATCTTGTTTGTTAACAGCAGAATGATTCTGGCATTTGTTCGCTCAATCATGTTTGTCAACTTTGTAGTCACCATCCTCCAATTCTGTGTCTTTGTTTGATGGAAATTATGTTGAGCTTTAGCTGACCATTCTCCATGATTGTTAAGAGTGCTTGTTTGTTGCGGTTGGATTGAACCTTCTTTTTCCACGCCTGACCAGCTGACCTAGAACTGGAAATTGCCATGCACTTTAGGTGTATGAAAGTGTGTTAAATGCGCTAATGCTTGGTTGCTTGCTGTCATATTCAAACTTGAGATTTTGCCATAACTTCTCAGAGTGAAGCATGACACTGGTGTGTCTCTCTTGCAGCAAAGAAGACTTTTCTGTTGAACTTTTGAAGGCTGACTTCAAAACAAGGTGCATCTGCAGATTGGACTTGCACTAGGCGGGCGCCTATGGGAAAAGTCAATACTGGGGCCATCGCTGGTGGCAGCACATACTCGGAGGTAACAGGGCGAACACATTCTTCTCCTTCTCCTTCTTGTTCTTTTTTCTTTTTCCTTCTGTTACCTCCACTCTATTTTTTTTCTTCCTTATTAGTTGGTATTTTAACAAAATTTAAGGGGTTGTTCCCCTCTTCAGCTTCAAAAAGGTGTAGAGAGAAAAGAAAGAAATATATCAAAAAAAAATTCCCGGTGCAGTATATTATCTTTATGTTCCTTCCGCGCAATACATATAGTAGTCCATTTAACAGACTGAACTTTTACGTTATTAATAGAGCTGTATTATCAATGAGATCTCAAAATCTAACTTGGAGATATGCTTCCATCTTCCATCGAGAAAACCCACCAGCCATCCCCTGCATGCTGTGTAACAATGATGCAATTTCCTTTGTATCCCAGTTGATTTGCTGACATTGACATGCTACAGCTGAGCCCTATGAGCAATACTTGATCTCCCAAACTCTTCTTCTTCACCCAAGTTGAATTACCAAAATCGAATTGAAAGGACTCAATGTCATCCACCTTGTTTATTGTTCCTCTGGAGATGAGAAAAATCAGTAAAATTTCCGCATCACTTTTAAGCAAAAACTCTCTGAAAAACCTAAACGGCATCGAGGGGATTGCTCTGTTTACACTCATTATTCACACTCATGGAAGGGAATCTGGGTCGAGCAGCACAAGGGTTCCTTGCAAGCTCAGTGCATAAATTTTCCCTTTGAATACTATAGCATTTGTAAGCTGCAAGGAATGTGACTCAGTTGTTGCATAGGGATCCATTATGTTACAGAATTCTTCATTCCAATACCCATTTCGGTAGATTAAAAAACTCAGGATTTGAACCTCCTGTTAGTAGTATAACAGGTCTAAAATTGAGAGAGAGTGTTAGGTGATGGCGAGAGGATAAAACGCTTGAAACAGATTCTGCAATCCCAGAGTGGATATACATACCTGTTTCCCCCAATGGGATACAAGACGGTAAGCTGGCATTGTTCCCCTTCTCTCACCGGTTCACGTTCTCTCATTATTAGCCAGCCATTGGAGGATCCGATGCAGTACTTCAGAGGGTTCTTTGAGCCCGTAGGCTGATACAATTTGCACAATGGGAAGCTCAGTTGGTTTCCTTTTCACGCTGCTTTCTTGATGGGAAAGTGCCAGCCCAGGAAACGGTCTTGCTTTGATACACTTTCTCGTTGCTGCTCTCCATTTCTAGCAAACGCCACCTAAATAGAGATGCTTCAGATTATCTAATTGTTTTCTGATAGATATGACTACAGGGGCAAGAAGGTCTGGCCGTGGCCTTGTTTTATTGTTGCTACAATTTTCTGTGTCTCGATCATTTCATTTCTTTCTAGCCATGCTCAAAACTTAGTGCTTCATGCCAAAATCAAACAAAATGATGAGAAAATCTGACACAGACTAAAATTGCAAAACTGATAAGATTTCATTAGATATGATACGAATGGCAAAATATAAGAAATATACCCCAACAAGTTTTGCACTGCAGGTAGTTTTTCTCGACAGAAATGAGGGCTGAGTAGTGGGGCTGCGCAGGATCGAGGCAGACAAGCAAATATAGAACCTTAGAACGCTCCTCCAAGTCTTCATTGAACTCAAACAAAGACTTGGCATCCAAGATTATTAAACAATACACAATGAATAAACTGGTAAGGTTTTGACATTCCTATACTTATCAAATCATACAAACTGATAATGAGCTTGATTTATGTCTAGACAGAATAAAGTATTTACCCTAAAGTCTGACTAATGCTCTCGATCATATATGATGTAACCCACCCTTTTGTAGCTTAGATGAGATTGAACTTCTTCCCACAATGCCAGCTAGGTTCCTACTCCACTTTCTTGACAGACAACTCATAGCTGGAAAGCCGAGTCATGCCCCAGACCAAACCAAACCAAACCGAACCAAATCCGTTAAAGGGAAGATTAAAAATGATTATCAGCTTAAGTAATTGTGAACAGTTTCATCCACATTCAGTAGGTCAGAAAGTCCAGTCCACATGTGGCTTTGCTTTCAAGCCTCGTCCAATGTTTATTTGATAGAAACATTTAACGAAAAAGCGAAAGAAAGCAGCAACCAGAAATATCTCAAGCTTAAGAGGATGAAAATTGAAGCAGCTCAAAACTGATCTTAACAGTAAACTGTAATGTCATTTATTGGCAGTAACTCAAGTTTCACAAAAGAATTACAGTTGCTTCAAACGAAGAAACAGGCAAAACATCCCAAATATCAAACAACTATAATCACGGCAACTCTTGACGGTTTGGATACGACAGTAACAATTACATTAAAAATAATAATAAAACAAAACCCAGTTTGCGCGTTTTATGCCTGTGGGTTGTCAACCACCGCTATCTTCTGAGACGACCGTCCCTTGTCTTTTTACTGCATAAGCATGCGGTGTTATAGTAAAGAAAATTAATACAATTCTGCTCTGTCTGTCTGGAACTCTTTGGTTTTGTGTAGCAAAAGCGGGTTAAAGCTTTACTTTTTTTTTCTTTCTTTCTTTTCAGAAGGAAATAGATAGAAACACAAGAGGACTGGATCTCTGTCTTCTGTGAAAGAAATGATGGAGATCCATGGATGGTGTTCTTCTATCCTTGTTTTCTTTGTCTTGATGGGTTTTTCTTCTGCAGCTTTTATTTCAGGTAACTAAAGATTTATCAAGTTATATTCATGCTACCATGGTTTTATATGGTAACAAATTTTTTTTTCTTGATTTTGATACAGATGACATCTTTGAGTCTCGTGCTGCTACTGGCAGAAGCCTTCTTCAAGCCAGGAAAGGTTTCATTTTAATTAATACCTTTCTCTTAATTCATCTTCTTCTTGTTAATTTTGTCATGGGTTGCCAATTTTTTGTGCAACATGTCATGATGCATTGATACGAGATCTAAGATCTCAAATTTTCTACTTCTATCATATTCCCATCTGATTTATTTTCCCCTTGATTACTGGAAGAAATGGTGCTAGTTTATATTCGATAACTTATTTCTATGACATCCGTATTGCGTACGATGTTTTTTCTTTTCTAAGTCAATACCTTTGCAACAGTAGCAAACATATATATAATTGCTGCTGCAAAAACAAAAGTTATTGATCAATAAGGGGATTCTTTGTGCTATCTTAGTTTGTAGTGTTGCTTACATCAGTTTCTGAACTTATCTTGAGGGTTGCATCTGAACTGGCATCATGCATTTGGCATTCAATGCTGTAATTTTCTGCATAAAACTTCCAAATACAGCTGCATTACGATATTAACCGAATGAAGAATGTACATGTCTTGATGTCTGGTTAGAAAACTGCTAATTTAAGTGGACAACTTTGAAAATTGACACCTTGACATTTCTGTGTGGATGTCTGAAATTCATGATTCAGAGTGTATGGTCTAATCCGATTGTTAGATTTCTCAGTGAAGTATAAGGTTTACACAGATCTAAAGATGGCACTGTGCTCTACGGCTTCTTTGGATATTTCAACTGCTTTGCCGCGAGTGGTATATCTTCAAACTATTTTGCTGAATTTCCATCATGGAACATCCTTAGAACATCCTTGTAGAAAGTGCCAAAAATTTGATGGACCTGAAATGAAATAAATTACAATCGCTGATGATAATAGCGTGGGTTAACAAGACTTAAGCTAGACACTAAACTGACGCAAGTTCTAATGGCAAAACTATTGGTGACAAAACTTTGGGACCTGTACTTTCAGTAATTTCCCATATTGTCACTACAATTGGTGATCAGAGCTGTTGTTGAACAGTCTCTTAACTTCATATCCCCATGTTTAAACTTATGAAGGATATAAGGAGGAGGAGGAGGTAAGAATTATAAGAATAACATAGCATGATTTTATCAATTTTAAGTCACAAAAATAGAAGCACTCAATCTGCACATCTTTTACGTGCGTCAATTAGCAATTGTTTGCCCTGATCTTTATTTCTTTCAGGCCACAGATTTGTCTCAGTAAAATGAACTGTATAAGGGGGAAAATATGGTCTGAATTTGATGTCTGCTTGCTTGTCTGCCATTGGTTTGCATCTATAACTTTCTATTGTTTGGTTAATTTATAGTTGTAGAGGAATCAACTCATCTCAAAGGTCTTCCCAAGTGAGGTGGTATGTAATATGCATACATCAAGTGGACAGCAATTTTTCACTGTTTTCAAAATACTTCTTATGTAGCTTCTGCAATGATAGCATTTTTCTTGAGTAACTTGTGCCTCAACACTGCAGAGCATAGTTAATATATGTTGCTCTCAAGTGGCTACAAATTTCAATGAGCATTGTTGCACAATTTTTCAGTGATACATTGTCTTGCTTTATCTACAGCTTGCCCCGTGAACTTTGAGTTTCTGAATTACACAATCATCACAAGCCAATGCAAAGGACCCCAGTTCCCACCGAGTACATGTTGCAAGGCTTTTAAGGAATTTGCCTGCCCTTATGTTAATCAAATTAACGACTTGACCACAGATTGCTCAACGACCATGTTTAGCTACATTAACCTGTATGGGAAATATCCTCCTGGTCTTTTTGCTAGCGAGTGTCGGGAGGGGAAGGAAGGGCTTTTATGCCCTGCATCACCCCCATCAATGTCAGAAAATGCGAGTTGGAGTCATATCATATCGAATCCATCCCCACTGCTAATGTTCATAGTCGGCTTCCTAATTTTGATATTCCAGTTATCATGAGGTCTCAAAATTCAGTTGTCGTATCAGTTTAAACCTTGTGAAGAGTTTGATTTCTCATTCATGAGAATCTTGACCACTTGTCTCTCCAAAATCACCTTCGATCATGCATACAGCGTTTGAATTTATGTATTGCTTTGTAGTTTATTGCACCAAATGTTTAGGACCTATGAATGTTTTTATCAAGTGTTACTTTCTGCATTTGTAACCCAATGTGCTCTAAAATTTTATTCTTTGCAACATCTAGTCTCTCTTGTAATTTCAGTTTCTAATCTAGGCCATCAACTTTCCGCTTGTCTTTGATGCACTTTCGTCAATAAAAAGGTCCTTGCCAGATAATTTAAAGCTGCTTAAAAAGCACATGATTTTATGAAGAAACAAGATGTTTAGCACAATAGTATAATGGTACAAGAGAGTCTAAATACATTTTTTATTCCATGTGTAAGCCAGTATATGTGCTTCTGGAATGATACATTTATTGATTACAGTAAATGATTCTAATGTACATGTGACTCACTTCAGAATTTAATTAAGAAAGCTTATTTTTTTTTAATAAAAATATTTTGTCTAAAGCTCTAAATCTCTCCCCTAAAGAATCTTCCTTATCCTCAGAGATTGTATGAATGGCCTAATGGTTTCCAGGGAAGTCTGGAAAGCTAAATAAATAAAAGGGAAGATGTATTCTTCATCACATGAGGTTGAGTATTGACTACATTGGCTTCTTAAATATCATAAAGTAGCCGGTTGAGTTCTCAATGGCACAGATGCCTGAATTCACCACATTATATTGAATCTTGTCCTACGTCGTGTCGTACACCAGGTAGCAGGGAATGTGCTTAACTGCATAAGCATAAAGAGGGCTATATTCATACCATGGAAGTAATGGAAAAGCATGTAAATTCAGAAATCATAGAAGATCGATATCCTAATACAATTGAACCCTAAAGGAAGCATGTAATGAGGATGTCAACGATTGTAATTTTTCCTGTCAAAGAATTTTCTTTTATTGATGCAGTGAAGTAGCTTACGTTGCTTATGAGCTTTGCCCCGAACCATGCAGTGTCTGTGCCGTAAGGAGGAGAAATGACTCTTATTCCATTGGAGATGGATGGGGGAAGAAGCGTATGAAGTTCTTTCTCCAACCTTTCTGTGAAAAATGAAGTTTTATAAACTGATATACTCCTATGCATCCCGTAATATATTTATTTTCTTCTAGTTTCATGTTTAAAAGGTACAAGAAAGAAAAGGATGTCGGCAAAACTTAGCTCAATCATTTATTAGGATCAAGCAAGGTTGTTTACAGAAACTGTTTCTTTCTACCTGCAAGTCCTGGCAAACACGCACTTCCCCCAGCCAAAATTACAGTCTTGAACCAAGCATCATCACCTGCCAATTCTGCATAATGGCAATGGTCCATACAAAGTGCTACTGCCTGGTCTAAACCCATTGTGCGCCTGAAACAAGGGGAACATGGTATATTTCCTCCATCAATCAGGGCAGTCATGATTTCAATGGTTTTAGACATTGTAAACAGTGAACAAGATAAAGCATAGCAGGAAAAATAAGGACCACATCTGAAGCTGGAGATATTCAGAGTAATTATTGATAATTAGTGCATAAATTTAACTAGTTATGACCACTAATGCTAAATAGCTACAGGGATGTCTTTCTTTCTCTTTTATAAAAGAAAAAAAGAGGGGGAGGGGGTTGGTTCTGTAACATTCTGGATGTTGACGATATGTTTACTGTTCAAATAACTACATTGGTCTTTAATACTCATCCAAGGGAAACATCTTTATGAAAGAGTTTAAGCACTAACAGTTTCAACGAACAATAGGACTTACATTTCTGCCATGCGCGGCTGAAATAAGATCTCCCCTGTTTGAAAGCGTTCTTTAGAGAGGGTGAATAATCCTTCTCCTGGAACTTCCAATGATGCTTGTGTATCTTTTGTTAGCTCAGCTTTATAATCAGCAGCAACATAACAAAGGTTCTGTAGTTCCATAAATGCCAAAAGACCATTTAGCCAACTTAAACGTGAGGGCATTTTCATAATGAAAGGCAGCACAGAGGTAGGTTTTGACTTTCAAACACAGACCATGCAGAAAATAAATCTATTTCATCAAATATCCAAGAATGTACAGTCTTTAATCAGATAAATACTGTTTAAGTTTTTCTTTCTGACAGCTATCACTTGCCCTGTAAATGAGGACTCTAATAGGAAGATCGTCGTCTGTGTGATTGCAATGCACTTTAATGTCACTTAGTCATGAAGAATCTTTGAAAGTGAAATACTTAAAACCAAATCATCAGAGCTCCTTCCACGAGGTGTTGCCACAATCAAAATCCATTGAGGAATATAGTAGATGCAACAAAACTCAAGAGGAAAAACCAATTTGGCAAGATGAACAATGCAGAAAATTTGAATTCTTCACTAATTTAAAATAAAAAATGAGAAAAGCTATATTCTGATAATAAGAAATGAACACACAAGGTAACAATCAAGTAACTACTTGTCATGATTTTGCCGAATATTACCTACAGTCATGCATGCTGAAAGCATAAATCAGAACAATCATCATCAACAGGTAAAGAATTTGAATGTAGGAAAAAATTAATACATAATAATTTGTGCTGCAAAGGAGTATTGGAATACCTCTTTCAGTGTGCGAACAGTGTACAGTGATCCAAAGTTAACATTATTCTGTTGAAGCAATAACTTAAGGAATCCTGTAAGTTTTAATGCTCCCAGTCCTATTACTTCCACACCAACCTTTCGCATCACTTTACCATGTAAAACTACAAAATGGAACGACAATCTATATATGAATTGAACATCCAATAGTTTTGAGCATACAAAGACAAAAGAGGTAACAAGGAATAGACTGACAGAAGCCAGCACAATACAAATTGACATTAGAAGAACCAATAGAGAAAGAAGAAGAATAAATTGTGATTTATCTGTCATTCATAAGAAGAGTCATGGTGTAAGCCATATGCGAGTTAAGGGCTACTTTTAAAACACTTTGCAGAGGATTGAAAATAAATAACAGAAGAACAATAACTTACTTGGAACAACAGATGTAACCTGGAAACCAATATTAACAACAATTCCTGAGGTTCGTCTTGCTGCATACAAAGCCAATGTTGCCTGTATATTTATATATAGTTTACCAATCAGTGTGATTTATTAGAGAACGCATGATCTCTCTGTAATTAAATATTAGTTAATAGGATTGCCCAAAAAATGCTTGACAGTAAACAGAATAGTACTAATAAGAAAAATGCTAGCAGACTATCAAATACCGGAAGCTCCCCAATCAAAGAAAGTCTCCAAGGCACAACAAATAACAAATAACGATTACAATCATGTCACCATTAACTTTTATTCTTTTTTTTTGTGTTTTTCTCCTATTTACTAAGATCAATTAATTACAAAGACTACTTTAATGCTTAAATTTTACCTGATTGATGGCACAAACAGCTGGGACATCCAAGTCAAACAGAACTTGCTGGATGCAATTCTTAAGTTGTCGTCTTGATGCTTTGGCATTTTCAGTATCTGAAAATTAGATAAAGAAAACAACTCACATGGATGATAATTTGACACAGTACAAGACCTAGCAACTTTTACACCCCACTACTTAGCCAGTATAATCACCAAATTCTAAAGTAGTCACGTATGACCCAATAACGATTATTTTTTTCCTCTAAAATTTTAGGTGGATACTCGATTTGGTATTTCAGCACCATGGCATCATTTGTCTCTTTGTTTTCATGAGAATATAATTAAGTGCACAGAAAACATTGTGCTAGATGTTAAGAGTTAAGTTTTCAAGCAAGTGCTTATCGAACATGCAGCACAAGTTCACATAAATTATACATTCATGGGCATGTGTAAGGATCACTTCTGAGTAGAAAATATGAGCAGCCTTGCATTCTCTGGACCTATCTCAGCAATTATATAGAAGCAAGAAAGCTCATTGGCACAAATTTAATTGCTGCAGAGCCATCATTCTATTACCAAATCACCAAAAACCAAATGATTGTCCCAAAACAGAAGCTAATTAGTGGACTCCAAAAGAATAGACTAATTTTCAATAGCATGTAGCTTCTTGTTACCAACAGTGATGATATAAATTCTAAAAATTCAAGTGATGATATAAATTCTAAAAATTCAAATTTAAACTCATAATATCAGGAAGAAGCAAAGATTAAGTCTTAGAGGCTAGTTATGTAGTATCGAACCATCATAATGGCAGACTGGAATGGACACAACAATTGGCTGTTTAGATGGTTTCACCTGCATCCTGTTTCAATATAGGGTAAGCATCCAAAACACCAAAAAGTTAGTTTAAAACCAGAGGAATTATGAACCTATTCTCATGTGATTTATCCATGTCCAAATTATCTAACTACATAAATTAGAAGCAACTTTGCACCCATATATCTAATGCATCAAATGTCTATTATATACACTTAAATGATCCATCATCCCTATGCATGTGTATCAGTGAATGAATGTGAAAGAGAATTTTCTTAAAAGGAAGAGGAAGAGGGAAAAAAAAGTTAACAGAAAAAAAGTCAAAAAATAGAAAACACAAACCTGTTATATATGGTTGAAAAAAAATGTCTGAGTCTTGAGTACATTGGAGATTCGATGTTACCAAATTCCTAAACATCACATGGGTTCAGAACGGGAATTCATCTAAAATAACTGGAGGGTAGCTGGAAAGCCATATCATAACTGAATGTAATTTCACATTTAAGTAACATTTGTTTTTATAAACTTCTAGCTAAACAGCCAATTTCAATGAGAACCTCACCAGGAATGTTGCTGATCGCCCAGATGGACAAGCATATTTGTTCCAGCCAAATTTGCAATAACCTGAACCACCTACGGGGAGAGATTAAATCAAGTATGATGCCTTGAAACGATGAAGCTGACAAACTAATTAAACAAGAAAGAGATGAATGAGAAATATAAAAGTAACTATTTCTATTTGATAGTAGCACTTAAAGTCAAAGGATTTCTTCTAAACATGGCATAATACAGTAAGATAAATCCCATAAGTGATGCTTTAGGAAAGTTCTTCTGCCACTAATACTGAAATTTAAAATGAAAAAAAAAGATTCCACAAATTGCGTCATACAACCAAGAAATGAATCAACTAACATTAGGAACAATAAAGAATCATTCATAAAGTACCCTAAAGTGGAGCATCAGTTTATCCATTGCCACCATGATTAAGTACAGAGATTCTCCAAAGATCTACAATTACTCACCATCAATGATAACAGAACCGGGGACTTGTGCCCGTTGGCCATAAATACGCATGAATGATATGTCAGTCATCGGTGTTCTGCAATCAAAATCATCATGACAAAAGGCATTAAATAGCCATAACTGAATGAACAAACATCTTGTCAGCATTCAAAAGCATTACAAATAAGACAACTTCTACCAGGCAAAATGCATTCTATAATTTAACTCCCAAAGCATAGTAAAACAGTCCAGCCTTATGGTCAACTTAGTTTTTAAGATTCAACAAAAGCAACATCAATAGTTATATTGAAAATTTTACCTTTATTAGAATACTATCTGTCATTGTGTATATATTAATCACCAATGTCACAAATACGTGTTCATTGATTCCAACAATAACCATCATAATCCAATCTCTTCTTCCTTATCATCAAATACCAAAATCCCTACCTTTGCACTACTGACGAAAAAATAATTGAACAACTCCCAAGTATTCATGTCTTAACTAATAAAAAATCTAATTTTTTTTTAAAGACAGTTCACATTTGAATCAAATAACTACCAAATTCATCTTGAGGGTGGCTAAGACAGAACTAAGAATCATTTTTTGCAATCCAATTTTCCTCTCAACTACTAGAAATTTCAACATCGTTATTTAACTTTCGTCCACACTCTCAGAAACCAAACATAATCTGAACAGTAACTCAAGACAAAAATACTCACTGGAAAGGATATCCCGATCTCAGAATCGTTTCGCCGAAGAAAATTGATTCCCAGGGCTCTTGCTGATGCTGCAGAAAGTAAATCCACAGAAGATTATCCGATACGACCGATCCCCATGACTTGCTCACACAACTTAACTTCGCCGCTTCCCTTGGACCTATCAAATTCAGTATTTGCATCAGTATATCTGACGGTAGCCGATCAAATACACCTAAAGATGATGACTCCATGTAACTCCGCCAAGCCGACGATTCCCCGGTCGAACACTTCCGAGTCGACACCGATTGCCATACTTTCCTCAACAAGAACGCCATCCATCTCAAAACAAAGCAATTCAGCTCATAGGTTTTGTATTTTCTTGGAAACATCGGTTTTCCTAGGAAACAAACCAGCTGACTAGGGCCGCGTTCAGGGGAGACGTTGAAGAGATGGAGGGGAATAGTGACGTGAAACTCCAAATTAGTGACACGTGTCAAAGTTCCAGACACAGTTTTCTTAATAATTTTATTATTATTATTATTTTATTTCCGTCCTTTTTTGCCACGTATTACTCTTGTGGTGGCGTAAACGTGGGCCCAAACGAGGCGGAGACACGTCCCTTTACGTGAATTTTCTAACAGAGTTTGTTTCATACTCCCGGTTCCTTTTAGGTGGTATGATATGCGCACGTGGAATGTCAAGGCGCGATGATAACGTCACTTGTGACAATGCAAAGACTGTGAACCTTCGAACACGTGTAAGTCTTATATAAATTCTTAGAAGTTAGTTGTAACCAATTAGAGTAGGTAGTTCTTCGATCAGTTCAAATAAAGATGAACCAAAAAATAGATTGAGACGAAGATGTACGAGGGTACATAGGTACAAATGAACAAATTATACCTTGTTTGTCATTCTATAAAAATATATGGACCTGGATGTTATTTTCCTGTGAAATTCCGATATAAACCACCTGTCCCTTTCAGACCTTTCGTTCTCGCAAAGGCTCTAAGCAAGTGGACGCTAACAACTCTCTCTCTCTCTCTCTCTCTAGCTCGCGTTTTCTCTGAATTTCTCGCGATCAATTCAAACTCACCGGCAAAGGAAGTTATTATTTTTTAGGGGAATATTTTATTGAAAAGTATTGCGTAAGCAATTATCAGTTTAGTCTCCTAGCGTGCGATTCGATTCTGATATTTCGATACTCAGATCAGAGGAGGAGCTTACTGTGAAACCTAGTTCCCGAAAGAGGTGAAATTTATGTTCTGGTTTTGTAGCGTAATTATGAACCAGATTTCATCTTTTATGTTAGGGTTTTGGTTTCTGACCTTCTTGGCTGTGTTTGTGTTATGTTATTTTTGTTGTTTGCCTTTAACAGGATAAAATTTCAGGGTGTATAGGATTTTTGTTTTACAGGGATCTTCTTGATTAATTGTAACTCTGAAGATGTTGACCATACATGCTCTTTGGGGAATTTTGGGTGAAAACGGAAATTTTCATTGGTTTGAAAAATTATCTTCTGCTTCTTTTGCAAGTTATTATAGGAAGGATTTTACTAGAAAAGATTCCCTTCGAGTTAGAAGAAGAAGCTTTTTAAGTTGTGGGGATTTTTCATTCGAAGTGCTTTTGGCATCTGGGATTGTTATGCATAAAGCCATGTCACGCAGCCGATGTTTGATAGATGTAGTGTTTGGAGTTAACTGACCTTCGTGCATATTGTGGCATGTTTTTCTTTGGGGTTGAAGATGAGAGCATGTTTGAAGTTATGCCCAATGGTTGTAACAAAATTGGACTTTTACTTGTTTTAAGAAAAGTGAAGCCTAGAAGAAAGTTATTTTTAGCTTTAAATAGCTCCCTAGTGACGGCCGTGAGTAATGTTGTTTGGTCCCACTGTATCCCTTGTTTGGATAATCATAGTGTTCATATTTGAAATTTTAAATAACTGAAAGGTATTGAGTGGATTTCAACACTTGGATTTTCCTTTATGAGCTCTGGTTTAGGTCATCCTTTGCTGATTATACACTGTGTGGTAAATTTATTCCAACTGTATTCATGGCTTTTGCAAGTGAAAAGGCATTTTTTTTCATGTACTATACCTTCAGTTGATTTTAGTTTTTATTGTATGGTGACCTTTATATTTTATATTAGAGCATGTGATGTTTGCTTATAATCTTATCTGTCAGATGGCTGCACAGATGCCCTCGTAGTTTTAACTGGCAGAAAAGCAGAAGCTTTTCGTGTGATACCTCAATATCTATAAGGTTTATACATGTGGAGATGCAATATTCTTTGAGATATCTAATACTTAATGATGAAAAATTCATAATCTAATGCTAGTCTATCATAAACTCCACATCTTGGCAATATCCACTTCACTTTGTTTTACATGTTGGATTGAAGTGTTATTTTGCTGTTGCATTTTCTTTAATTCAACCCAACATCAGTGTGCATTTAGCAGGAAAAGTATGTCCCATGACCACGGGGATGATGCTGAGTATATGGAAGATGAATACGACATGGAAGATATAGATGATGATATGGAGGAAGAATTTCGTGGCAGAGATATGGGTGCCTCGGACTCTGATGTTGATGAATATGATTACTCGGTTTGTGATATGTTCTACTATGGCTATGTTGAAAACTTTAAGCAAAGACATATTGTCATTTGAGGCTGACATGATTGTAGTTTTTACATGTTTGAACTTCCCTAATTTTTGCTTGAATCACACAGTTAAGTGTTTTGTTGTGGTTGGTGCAGAATAATAAAATAGCTGATACTTCTGCTGCTCAAGCCAGAAGAGGCAAAGATATCCAGGGTATACCTTGGGAGAGGCTTAGCATCACTAGGGAAAAGTACCGGCAAACCAGGCTGGAGCAGTACAAGAACTATGAAAATATCCCTAATTCTGGAGAAGGGTCAGGGAAGGTAAAAGTTGTTACTTTTTATTTTCTCCACCTTTACCTTTTGCACCATGTTGCAAGGTCAATCTTGTGATTTAATTGGATCTCTAATATTTATGTTTCCCACCCAATTGTAAGCAGGATTGCAAAGTTACTAAGAAGGGTGCTTCATATTATGAATTCAGAAGAAATTCAAGATCAGTGAAATCAACTATTCTTCATTTTCAGGTAGCATGATGGATGCATTTCCTTTTTCCTCACCATATTATTTATTCTAATTAGCATGCTTGACTAGAGTGAATTACTTATGTTGTAGTCCTTGTTTTCCTAGTTCGTCATTGCATAAATGACAATATTTCAATACTTCAGTGTTAGTGCCAACTATGTAGCCCTGATACATGGTTTATGGATACAGTGAAGACAAGCATAGAATTTCCTGTTTCTGACATTGTCTCATAAAAGATGTGTGTTTGACATCTGTCTCTCTTCGCTTTTCTCTTTTTCCTTTTTTCTTTTTTTGGTGTTGTAGCTGAGGAACTTGGTTTGGGCAACATCAAAGCACGATGTCTACCTTATGTCACATTTTTCAGTGATTCATTGGTCTTCATTGACTAGCAGCAGGTCTCAAGTACTCAATGTCTCAGGCCATGTGGCACCAACCGAGGTTGGTGTTTTTACTAATTTTGAGTTGAAAGCCAGCTGTCTTTTTCTACCATTACCTATGTATTTTTAAGTTTTCTTTTTTAAAAAAAAATTGTGTAGAAACATCCTGGCAGTCTTTTGGAAGGATTTACGCAGACTCAAGTTAGTACCCTTGCTGTGAAAGATAAGTTGCTAGTTGCTGGAGGATTTCAGGGAGAACTAATCTGCAAGGTAAGACGAAGAACTTCCTCTGTAAGCCATCTCCTGAATGGAATAATGAGATAGTGGAAAATGAATAAGCAATGGTGTATTGCTCACTGGTGTAGATGGTGCTAGCACTTTCTCAAGCTGTGATTCTTTTGCGTAACATGCCTGCATTTTAGATTGCCTTAGGTTGTGGGCTTGTATCATTTAAGGGATCCTTGATGGAGTGGTGGGGGTACATTAAAGTTCTGATATCTGAATGAAATTAGTGTTTATGCTAAACACTGATAATAGATGTTGTATTGGTGCTGGTGTCTCACCTTTGCCAAGAAATTATATAGCTGGCGTTTGCATTTGTTGTAGATGTCAATACTGAGTGGTTTTTCCCTTTCTCTGACATACAGCATTTAGATCGACCTGGAGTCTGCTTTTGTTCTCGTACAACTTATGATGATAATGCCATCACTAATGCTGTTGAGATCTACAGCAGTCCCAGGTATTTCTTCCTGCTTATCAATTACCAACCTCCAAGCTGAACCTAAATGTATTTTTTCTCTTAATTCTCAGTGGTGCTGTCCACTTCACTGCCTCAAATAATGACTGTGGAGTGAGAGACTTTGATATGGAGAAGTATCAACTCTCTAAGCATTTCCGTTTCCCTTGGCCAGTAAATGTAAGTTCCATAAATTCAATATTTTAGTTATGAGGATTGGTTGTTATTGAATAGTTATTTCTCTCCTCCTATAACATGACTGGGGAAGGGTTTTTTAAATCACATTTATCTGGACAATATTTAATGTGCTTGCTAACAGGAGGTTTCAATCTTATCATTTTCTTTTGTGATGGATACTGAGTTTATTTACCAAAATTAACTGGTTTCCAAATTTGAGAAGTAAATAACTGCAGGTTGCTGAGTACTGACTATAGATGGGATATCTTTCAAATTCCAAACAAATATACTGTGTTTCTGTAATAGATTCTGTGAAAATATATGATTTCAATTGCATGCTTTTCTTCTGTGTTTGCAGCATGCTTCGCAAAGTCCTGATGGTAAACTTCTAATAATTGTTGGAGACTACCCAGAAAGTTTGTTAGTGGATTCCATGACTGGAAAGGTCTGTTTTTTTTTGTCAACTTGAATGATCTTTTTTCTTTTTACATCTGTTCAATGTTGGAAGTAAATGAAAATAATGACATGTTAAATCAACTGATGCATGTGTAAATGGAGTATGAAAATCAGAGCTTGTGCTGATTTGAGGTTGCAATCTTTGCAGAGCATTGCACCATTGCGAGGACACTTGGATTTTTCATTTGCATCTGCATGGCACCCAGATGGTGTCACTTTTGCTACTGGGAACCAGGACAAAACCTGCCGAATTTGGGATATGCGAAACCTATCCAAATCAGTGGCTGTGCTCAAGGGCAACCTAGGAGCCATTCGGTCCATCCGTTATACATCAGATGGTCAGTACATGGCAACAGCTGAGCCTGCTGACTTTGTGCATGTCTATGATGTTAAAAGTGGGTATGAGAGGGAGCAGGAAATTGACTTCTTTGGCGAGATATCTGGCATGTCTTTCAGTCCAGACACAGAGTCTCTCTTTGTCGGAGTTTGGGATCGGACGTATGGTAGCCTGCTGGAGTACGGGCGTTGCCGGAACTACTCATACCTCGATTCCTTAGTTTGAGTGGAAACTGCAATCTGCGAATAAGTGGGTGTTGTTGTGGTTTTAGTTGGGATTCAATTGGGAAACCTACTATCATGAAGTAGGAGCTTCTTGGTGTAATTGTATCATGACGTGCAACTAGGTTATTGCGGTTCAAATAGTATTGTTCCATTGCTTTCTGGAGATCATCAAAACGATGCGGGAAAGGGAGGGAATGTACAGAAGGCTAGAAAGCATCTGACCACCCCAGGATACAAAACTATGTCCTCCTGGGGAACAGATCAGAAACATTTCATGAATGAATCCCACCTTTATTTAATTTTTCAATGTTCATCCTTTGGCCATCTTGTTTCCAAAATTTTTCAATTCCCCTTTCCATTTTATAGAGATGGAAAGTTTCTGATTGATGGGGTGTTTTCTACTCGGTTCCATTTTATAACTTAATGCCAATTCTCAACTGAATTGTGGTGTTGGCCTATCAGGAAAATGTAGGTTTTTTCAGTGTGAAAAAGCATACATTTTTATGAATATACAACTTTTAAGTGATTTTGATTGTTTTATTTAGTTTTTCAAATCATAAAACAATGATTCTAATTTATATTTTCTTGATTAGATTTCTTGAAAATGTGATTTTAATATGTGTTTGGGTTGCAAAGATTTGATAAGAAATTGAGAAGTTTGATACAAGACATGTATTTTAGATTCAAAATAGGATCATAAAATGTTATTCTTCAATATTTAATATTATTTTCTTTAAAAAAAAATTATTATTTGGGGACTGGACATGGATTTCAGACAGCGGCACTTCACTTCTTTCGGTTTGTACCTGCCAAAAACAAAAAATCTCCGATCCAGAAAAGAACCAATGGGAAAAGGCCAAGTCACGTTGCAAAATCTTTGGTTACTGATTCCCATCCTCGCAAAGTCTCTTTGCTCCTCCCTTGGCCATTACTTCTGTTGAGTACGTGATCTATTTGAACACCACCATCTCTTCCCAAATTTATCACAATCCAAAATTCCTTGAATCTAGAAATCCACTTTCTCACCCAACAATGGCAACTTCATCCACTTTCTCCTCCCCCACCACCATCCAAAAACACCAACTTTCACCCTCCAATATCTCATTCCGAGGCCTAAGACCTCTCACCAAGGCCAAAACATGCCTGCCCAAGAGCACCATCACTTCCACCAGAAAGAACTTTGGTGCCATTAAAGCTGAGCTGAACCCTTCTCTTGTTATCAGCCTCAGCACTGGCCTCTCCTTGTTCTTGGGTTGGTTTTGCCTTCTTCAATTTCCAGAGAGAGAACGTTGCCAAACAAGGCTTGCCTGAGCAGAATGGAGTTACCCACTTTGAAGCTGGAGATGTTCGTGCTAAGGAATATGTTAGCCTTCTGAAATCCAATGACCCAGTTGGCTTCAACATCGTTGACGTCCTTGCCTGGGGTTCCATTGGCCATATTGTTGCTTACTACATCTTGGCTACCTCCAGCAATGGCTATGATCCCAAATTCTTGGGCTGATTTATTAAAAAAAAATTGTATCTCTCTATTTTTCCAAGTGTAACCTTCCTATAGTTTTATTAGTTGGGGGACGCTAAATTCAACTTTCAAGTTTAATTTTTTTGCCTTCCATGGAAATGATTCTGTTGTGGGATGAGTAGTGGTGTCCTCTCTTTTGTATTCAGGTTGTTGTAATTTTTCCATCTCGGTATATGTTTCCTCCAAAATTGTTCCAATTGTCACAGCTTTTTACCACTGAAAACAGCAGAGGAAAGTGTAATTCCAATGGGGAGGAACTCACTTTGCTTGAGCACTCAACAAAATACTAGATCATAATAAATTTCTACTGTAAATTCATATGAAACGATGTGGTAAGGCTGAAATCCTATGAAAAACCCTTGTTCATGAGAAATCAATTAAGTTTGAAGCATTCTATATTTGTACATTCCACTGTTCATAAGAAATTTGGCAGAAAATAACAGAAACTGAAAACAATGAGATTTCAAGCAATGGCTTTGATCTATCTAACTATTTGTCAGTGATTGGCCATACTTATCTTGATCTTGAACATTCAGACTTGCAACCCATTTTTTCTTTTTCATTTTCTGATTATTATTATTATTATATGAGTCAAAGGGACAGTGGAATTATTATTATTATTTATGTCAAATAGAAAATTATGTAAGTCCAATGGACCAACCGAGGCATCCTGTAACTCTTTGCTAAGCAATTTCATGTAAATTGTCATTTAAAAATTACTAATTTAGAAAATTATTGCTCAAATTAAAGTTTTTGGTGGGATTCCATATAAAAGGACTAGCCCATATAATAAAGGAGTCACTATCTTGCCTTGCCTTTATCCTTCTCACGACCTAGCCTCTTCCTTTCCTCCTCTTCTAAGTCTCTGCTTCTTTGCCTACATTAGTGGTAATAAACTTGGGTTTTATTATCGGTAAATATTATTATCCTATGGTTTTATCAACATCCAATTCTGTTTTGGCCAAAACTTAATTCTGTAGGGGAGGGGGAAAGTAAAGTCGAATCTTCTGTCTATTATCTCTCTCACTAAAAATGTCGACCCATTTGGTAAACGGCCAAAAATCATCAGTTACTAGCCACAATGACAGCAGCAACAAGACATCCGGTTATTACCCTGCAGCAACGGCTAAGTACGAGGATGTTGCTCAAAGTTCTGATCTTTTCTGGGCTACACTCAAAGCCTTTCACAAGTCATTTGGTAACAAATTCAAGTATGCAACTTTTGCTTTTGTGTCTGTTTTTTCTGCTGAAAGTTTGTGCCTTTTATGTTTCTGGGGGATTTATTCTGTTTTCTTCATCTGGGTTGTTTTATTTCGTGGTTTTTAACTTCTGGTTTGTTTTGTGTGTGTGTGTGTGTGCGTGTGTTACGTTCGTGTTCCGCTCTTGTCTGTTAAAAAAGTTAGCCTTGTGATTAGAGCAGTACCTTGTAGTAGTATGTGATTGCAACCAAGACTAATGTCGTCCTTTCACGGGAGACCGGCGGTGCATTGTTAATTTAGTCTTATCGGGCCACCATTCAATTTTTATGCTACAAGTGAGGATCTGAATTTCTTAGAAAGTTTGTCTTCTTGGTGTAAATGCTTCTGCTTGGATCTTAGTGCTTTGATACCAAATTTTATTGCGTTGACAACTGGGAGAGAGTTAAATTCTTGGGAGACTTCCTGTTTGATAAGTTGCATATGATGTGATACATTTGTTCTATGTAAATACATATTAAACCCCAGATCGGTCTAATGGTGTAAAGCACATAATGTGTTACTTGCTGGTTTTATTATGTCATGGTCATGAGTTGCTTCTATGTATCAAAAGCTTTGCCAATAAGCTAAATATGAAACCTGTCTGCTTTCTCTGTATTTGGCTAAAACTTCATACCATGTGACGTGGAGGAGAAACGTACTTTTACTTTTGCAGGTCATTTTGTTTTTCCCACCTTCTATCTTGTCTTCTTTATGAATTTCTTTGTTCTATTTTTCCTTTTTTATTTTCTTGACAATTGTGACATCTGGTGTTCATGCACACAAATTCATCTTGTTGGGCTGGTCCATCTGCTTGTCCATGGATAGAGCTGGCTTTCTTAATAAAAACTAAAATAAGAAAGACAAATATAATTTTTCGTTTTTGTTTTTCCATTGTATAGGATTCCTACTGTAGGAGGAAAGGAACTAGATCTGCATCGCCTTTTTGTGGAGGTGACATCTCGCGGTGGCCTTGAAAAGGTACAAGTTATAACATACTTTATTTTTAATAAGAAGAATGTAGTTTGCAACATGGGACTCTTAATTCTGTGACAAAATCTTGCCTAAACAAAATGATGCTGACCTCGTATTCCATGGAGAGGAATGGTTGACTGTGTCACAGCTTATTTTTATGATAGGATGACTTGGACATTCATCTTGCATTTTCCTGTGACACAAGTTATTCTGGTTTGTGTTCAAGATACCTTGATTTTTGAAATCACTGATATAGGTGTGGTTCAGGATATCTTAGGAATATCATCCATAGGTTAGTTTTTCATTTTCTCCTTGCAAACAACTGAGGGAACTTCTTTTCCTTCTATTTTTAATTGTCTTGAAATGGTTGCAGGTAATTAGAGATCGCAGATGGAAAGAAGTGATTGTGGTCTTCAACTTTCCTACAACAATTACTAGTGCATCATTTGTATTACGGAAGTATTATCTCTCGTTACTGTACCACTTTGAGCAAGTCTATTACTTCTGTAAACAAGCACCTTCATTCACAACACCTGGTACTTAGAATCAAGACTTTTGAATTTGTTGTTGGCATTTGTTTGTTTAGATTTCAAATACATACTTTATTATTCTATTTCTGCAGATGCTTTAAGTGGGAGCCTTGACAATGGATCCGCATCCCAAGAGGAAGGTTCTACTATGAACAAATTAGGAGGTCAGGATATGTTTTATAAATACCATTTTTATAAGATTTGCTCATGTTTATTTTATATACATCTATTTGTGATTAGTTCTTCCTACTTGGGATCTAATTGATTTTTGTTACTCTTTACATTTTATGTAAAGATAATTTTAGTTTGTTGGGCATTATGCCTTTAAACTTTGTCAACTTGTTTCAAAAAGTTTAAATTAGTATTATTATAATTTCTGTATCATTGTTGTCTTCACACAGAACCTTTTCAGCACTCAAAACCTTTTTTTACCCAGACGGTTGGTTTTATGCAGCATGTACTGCAGTAATTACTGTCTTTGCTCACTTGCTGTATTGTTGTCACGCAGGAAGCCCAAAATTGCAGCTTGGCTGTTCAGTTAATGGAATTATTGATGGAAAATTCGACAATGGATATCTTGTTACTGTGAAATTGGGTTCTGACCAACTTAAAGGCGTCTTGTATCATATTCCTCAGATGCATCACATCTCACAGAGTTCTAATAATTCAGGTGCACCTTCTCACCGGCATCGAAAGAGATCTCGGTTGGCTTTACGGGATCCCTCTCGGCCTAAGTCAAACAGGAGTGGTTACAATTTTTTCTTTGCTGAGCACTATGCACAACTAAAGCCGCACTATTATGGGCAGGAAAAAGTCATCAGCAAGAAGATAGGACTCCTTTGGAGCAGTCTCACAGAGGCCGAAAAGCAGGTATACTATTGCTTCGTCTCTGCTGATTTGTGATTGTATTTTGTAGGCTGATTTTACTCTATACTGTATTTCTTTAACAACAAGTAGGTGGATACTTCATGGTTTCATGCCATGCTTTGGGTATGAATTCTTTTCCAGAAAATGTTATTTAAGATACTGCATATTGTTTGAAGGTTTATCCTTGTTTCTAAGCTATATTTTGATCTAATTGTTTAATTACCTTTTTGTTATTTTGCATTTATGTTGGGCAGTATCCATTCACAGACAGTTATTCCTATATGAATACTTCTGTCCTCAGGCAATGAGTGACAATTACAGTAATTACATGTTTATTTTCTGAGAAGTAAGATGATCTTAGCAACTGGATGCTGCAGTTTATCTACTTCCCTGCAATTTCAATTGCATTATGTCATTTTTGTAATCCGTATGTGGAGCATGTATCTGCTGTTATTCCTCTTGATTATAAAATGCACACTTGACATGAACAACTTGAACGAATAAAATCTATGGTTCGTTACAATCTCTGAAATGTAAAAGATATTATTTCGTAACAAAAGTGTTCCATCACTGTGGTGCAGGTTTATCAGGACAAAGGTCTGAAGGATAAGGAAAGATACAAGTCTGAGATGTTGGAATACAAATCCTCCAACGACTCAACAGTGCAGTAATCGAGTTTCAACATCTTTCCCCGGGAGTAGTAACTGTTGTTGTAACACTGAATGCTCCATTGCCAGAAAAAAAATCTGACGGATGTAAAAATGTGGGGCTGCTGTGTAACATGTCTGTTGAATTATATGCAACTCTCTCCTCTCTTTTGCCATTCGAATTTAGAATCTACCTCCATTGTAGCAGTAGCCATTGGAATTAAAGGCAATGGGAGGGACTTGAAAATTATGGACAGATCATATTTCCGCTTAACTAACTGTTGAAGTCATGATGTGGTTTCTGAGAATATGAATTAGAGTTCACCTACGTTGTAGGAAGAAGTAGTGCATGTTGTAATGGAAAAATGAAAATGGAGCCCATGGTACAGAGGATGAACCCGACGGGAATCGAACACGCAACCGTTTGAACTGGAGTCAGACGAGCCACCATTGCACCGGGGATCCTGTTCTGGAGTTAGTCTTTTATTAATATATTAATTAAAGCTCAAATGTACGGATTGTCAACCGCAACATGAGATATAATTTCTAGAATAGAAAGTTGATCGTGATGAGATCATTTGTTAAGGATAAGTATTCTATTGTGGCAAGATAATCTTGTCATTAAGAGGGAAAAAAAGATCAGAGAGATCTTCCAGCTACATATTCCTGGTTTCACATTGCCACATATTCCTGAAATTGTGCAATGAGATAGATGTCACACACAATCATCAAACATGATGCAAGCAGGATTTCTAGGGCCGGCCATGATAGGACTGCTGCAGCTACTCTAGCTTCCTCCACAATATTCTATTTGGTTGAAATGTAAAGAAAATAAAACAACCCAGAACTAACAAAACAAACCCATTTTCATATCTGTCTCTTGCTTCATGGTAACACATTTGAGTCTGCATTAGTTGAATAAGTCAAGTTCCTTTCTTCTGATAATGGTCAAAACTCTGATTTTCAAACTTGGAATGAAGTGCACTTTTTATGAGAAATCGTGGCGATCAAAGCCTTGACTGCCATAAGTTTCATGCATGTATTCATCCATTTTTCCGTCTCGGAATTGTGCCTTCGCACCCAATTACACACTGTTAGAATTATCTTCTTCCTTCTGACTCTTGCGTTTTCATGCAGGGTTAAGTACAGGATTTAGGAATAGAATTGTTTTCTACATGGAGTTAATGAAGTAGGTATCTGTTTCTGCATTCATAATTCCAATGTCCATAGACTCTTAGAATTCTGAATCGAGATTAAAATTAGGATTCAAAGGATTTGATTTTGGACAATTCTTCTTAACTCAGTAGGAACCCATTTGACAAGTCCACATGCATCATCCCAACCAACTGAACAATTACACCAATCAATAACATTATCCCTGTGTTTATATTCCACAATGAACCAGATTATATGTTATCAAATGTGTATGCTGCATTCACGAATTGAATCCATTCATATTTTAACTTGTTAATGTCGTTGGAAATGGTATGGCAACTTCCTCAAATTTCAAGCAAAGACTGAAAATGTCATCTTGGTTACAAGTAAGATCTACAGTTGAAATTATATTTATTATAAAATTGTGTATTATTTTTGATGGGATGGTGCAATCTTAACCCAACCCTTAAATTTATGCTGTTGGAAGGACAGGGAAAGTACATCAATTTTAAAACTCTACTTCCACTCAACATTGAAATTCTTATAATGTTTGGTACAAGAGAAAATCTTAATGTTTTAATATAATAATCTCAAGATATATTATCAGTAATGAAATTAAATAGCCTTAATTAGTGCAAAATAATGAAAGGAGGGATTATCGGGAACCTTAATGACACATACAACAAAGAAGTCAAAAGGAAAGAGGCAAAATAATTTAAGTTTTAACTATGATTTGATTGTATATTTATGGAAATAAATGAAACCCAAAATAGGGTTTGGCAAGCATGTAATTTTTTTGTGGGCATATATATCAATAATGATGCGGAATGAGAGGCAAATAGGTTACGAACGTGACATACTGTCAATTTCCCACTACTTGATGATGCTAACCGGCTAAAGCTTTAGGTTAACTCCTCAAACTCAAGTTTCATCTCATCAGCTTCCTTCTGGTTTTCGTCTTGGTTTTTTTTTCCTTTACTCGTTTTCCCAGCTGTGTTTCTTTTATTGCTGGAAAGAGGAGTTGGTTTTTCTTAAATGGGTTGGTAGGATCGTAGGGAATTCTTTCCATGTTAGTACTCTTGATTTTAGGAGATAATATAGAGAGAATCAAACCCTCTTTTCTCAAGGTCGGTTGATTCCTATTCTTACTAGACACGGAATATAAACAAGCTAAACCTAAAATTGTTGGGACTATATCTACAGTCAGTGTGCGAGTAGTCTTTTCTTCTTTCAGCGCTAACCCTTCTTTTATTTACGTCAATATTATTCAATCTTGGGGCTCTTTTCCGTCGCAGTCACTATCAGTGAAAAAGAGTGAAAGAGAAGAAAGTGAGATTTAGATATGGCTGAAGATCAAGAAGAAACCCAGTTCCAGTCACTCACTGGAGATGAAGTTACGGCAGCTTTGCAAGCTGCTGCTCTTGAAGATCTAAACAAGGAAGAAAACCAACAAGTTTTTGAAACTAACGATCCACTGAATGGTGCTGCACACGGGTCTTTGTCGCTGGAGCTCGAGATCCCAGAGTCTGATTTTATTGAAGAGGATCTCCACAGTCGCTCGATTACAGATGTGCAACATCTACGAACTTGCAGCGAGTGCGGTAAGCAGTTTACATCAGGGAAAGCGTTGGGAGGTCACAAGAGAGCTTGTCTGCAGAAAAAAAATACTCAAAAGCCAAAAATCAAGGACGTGGTTGCTTCGAAATTGGATAGAGAGCAGACGGGTACTGAGCTGAATGTTTGTTATGTCTGTAGTCAGAGTTTTAGATCTTTGAAGTCTTTATATGGTCACATGAGAAAACATCCGGAAAGAGAATGGAGAGGAATCCAACCCCCTCCTCCACAACGTGAGAATCAGTGTATTTCTGCTACTGTATTTGATGACGATGATTATCATTATCATAGAGACGATCAAGGTCGTAGAGATAATTTTTCGTATAATTCGGCCATGGATTTGGTCGAGACGTTCAAGGGTTGGTCGGTTAAAGCCAAGAGAGGCCATAGATTATTAGTGCCCAATGCTCTTTCTGTTTCGGCGGAGGAGGACGAGGCAGAAGATATGCAACAAGCTGTGAGTGATCTCATGATGCTAGCTCGAATTAGCAATCAACTTGGCCGCAACGATTTCACAGTCACGTCGAAGAAGCGGGGAGTTGATCAGGTATCATCTGTTGGTTCTGGTTATGGGTTGTTAAAGGTTAAGGAAAAGAGTCCCGAAACTGAAGATAATATTGGAAAGGAGATTGAAGTGGATGCTGGGTCACAAGAAAAGAAGAACATGATGTGTAATTCGGAGGATACTTGGATTCTGAAGGATTACGATGATGACAGTGAGATGGAGATAATGAACGAGATGCAACAGAAGAAGAAGAAGCGGAGGTTGAATGAATTGGATGATATAGACGGGGTTGAAGGTGAGCCAATAGCAACGATTCAAACTTATTCATGCCCTCTTTGCAACAAATCTTTTGACAAACATCAAGCTCTTGGAGGTCACGTAGCTAGTCACAACAAAAACAAGAATGTTAAAACTGTGAAAGAATCGTCAGCTGCATCCGCCGCCGCCGCCGCCTCCGCTGCCGATGATAGAAACTCAAACAACACAGATAGCAAAGCAATGGAGAAAGTTAGACGAGTAGTGGCATCTGAAGAAACCGGAGAATCCTCAAGAGCAGCTGCCGCCGCCGCTGCTGGAAGTGATCATCAATGCAACATATGCAGCAAAACATTCCCAACTGGTCAGGCGCTTGGTGGACACAAGAGATGCCACTGGACAGGGCCAGCCGAAGCATTTTCAAGCACAAGCCAGGTGACAACATCCGCTGGTGAAGTTACTCAAAGAGCTCCAAGGGTAGTTCTCGAATTCGATCTCAATGATAAACCACCCGAGTATTATCAATTTCATGGTGTTGAAGAAGCAACAGCCGCTGCTTAAGTTGATGGAGCACTAAGTCCAAATTTGAAGGTGATATTATAGTACTTAATTTCTAGTTGCTTATAGAAGCAGTGAAAGAGAAGTCAGGCAAAGAAAGGAAGGAAGGATCCCTCCTTGTTCTTTTCTTGCCAATTTCTCTTAAAGTGGGGTCTTTGAAGGAACATGTCCTTTTTTGTGCTCAAAATCTTCTTTCATATGCAAAGCATGATGGTCCATTTAGCATAAGCTAGCCAAGCTTTAATGTGAAGGGAGTAAAAAGGTTGTTTGCTTTTTTCCTTTGATGCATATGGTGTAAACAGATGCTGCATTTCCATTTGGTTATATATATTGTCATTCATTTTTCTTGTTGACGCGGGATGCTTTGAAAAAGTCAGTCTTAATTCTCTGATAAAGATGTAGAATAATTATGCTGCAATCACATGATCATCTGACTAAAACTATGGTTCTTGTCAATGTTACAGCAGTTTGGTTACTACTGTTGAAGCTTAATTCCCATTTGCCACTGCGTTAACTTGAGACCAAGTCCCTTCTCGAAGCAGCCATTAGAGTTTAGGTTCACCTGTTTTCTTGATAGATTCTCGTGACCAAATGAAAGCAACACCAATTATTTTTTTTGCTTTGGTATGTGAATCATTTTTGACTTTACCACCTTTATCACGCCATACTCTTTATTTTCCCAGGCTTATTCTTCTTTCTTTTTTCACTGCCTTTATGGACTCTTGCCTTTGCATATCATATAATTTTGTATTTTATTAAAATTAGACTAATAATTTCTTTTTTTACGTTAAAAATTATTATAAAATTCAGACTTCTTATATCAAAAAATTTTATATATTATTAATATTCACGATTTATTATCGTATCAAGAATACAAGAGTTTATAATTCACAAAATATTAATTAAAATTAATTTTCAATAAGAGTTATAGATCATATGTTGGCATGCTACATAATTATTGACTAATTCATGCTATTGTTAATTCCCATGATTATATCTTGTGACAAAGGCCAACTCAATAACAAATATTTGCATATTAATTTCATGCTCATGCTATATTTCTCTTAATTTAATGCCAAAAACTATAATACAATTATGCTTAATTGTTACCATTTGAGATGATGATTATTGTGAGAGACATAACATTTTCTTAGAGAGACTTGCAATTAAAAATGTGAAAATGGGCAATTTGGACGGTGAAGGCATGACTTGATCTTACTCTCAGCCAGTCTAATTTTTCATCCATGTGAAAGCACTTCCCCAGTTGCATACAGTCCAGGGAAGTGCTTCTGCGTCATTGATGTAAATAACAGACACGACGCATGCATGCCAAATAAGGCAGGCATTTTGTGTTGCTGGTGCACATAGTTCTAATTTTCTGAGCTGGTTATGGCTATGATAACTGCTGTTTAAATAAGCACAAGCTATTAGCTGTCGCATGCTTTCCTTTTAAAATCCTATGTACTTAGTAGGATCTTAACCTGAATAATTGTTTTCTTTTTGTTGCCATAAATGAAAGTTATGAAGAGTCTCCTCTGATACTGCCTTGAAATGTAATGATCCCTCATTATTCTTGAGGAGGGATGAGGAAGCTGACAAAAGCAGATGACAGTTATCAGAAGGCAAATGGGAAGTTGTCAGGTCAGCTGTTGGTTGGTGACTTTTGGGGCAAGTGATTCAACTTCGGGACCCCATCTTTGCTCTTAGAAAGCATGTCTTGAAATAAACCAATCAAGACTTTTGAATATAATACTGTCCTAAATGAGATTATGGATACCATTCTCACATTGAATGCGGTGAGAAAAAGGTGAATGTCAAAATGATGATGATATCAAGAAATTTACTGAGGAACCAAAAAACAGATTTAACAAAAGATTCAGAAGTACTTGTGCATCATAGGCATGTGAATGTAAACCAATACTCCTAACACTTCTGGAGGTTTACAGCAGCTAAAGTAAACCAAACACCAGCTTGCAGCTCACATCAACACAGCATGAAATCACAATCATTATTTTTGCTTCATCCTGATATTTATACATGGGGAATAGGTCTCACAGATATCCCACTCGCCCAAAGATTAATCTTAAATTGATATCTACGACCACCCTTTCATGAAATATGAGTTCATTGGTATCTGAATTGGTCTCTGTTAAACAAAATGCAGCTGTCAAGACCAAAGCTTCTGTTACATTTGAGAATGAAAAAAGAGATTTTTGACATGCTATACCCAACAGAAAAACCAAAAGTAATAAATTACAAATAGGACTGATTAAACAAGAAAACATGGTTAAAAACTGCATCTCCTCCCCCTCAGCACCCCACCAACAGAGGAAGAAAAAGTTCTATTTAACAACATTGAAATCTAATATTCAAATCTTTGCCTAAAATTTGCAATTACACAAAAAGGACCCATATAGTAGAACTTATGTGGGTACAACCACCCCTGAATGGGGTGACAACCGCAAGACAAATAGCCATGCCCAGACCAGCAATATCAACTGTATACCAAAACACGAAGTAACCTTACACACCCTCCTCTGCATCTTCAAAACTACTTCTGTACCCAAAATATCTCCGCAATATTTTTCCATCTCTTCTGCTTGCTTCTTTAGCACCTCTGCCTTGCTTTCAGCTTCTTCAAGCTTATTTAGCATCTGTGCTTGGTCCTCGGCCAGAGGTTCTGGCTTCTCGATGAGTGTAATTCGATCACCTGAATCAACTTTCAACTTCTCTATTGTCCTTGTTAGTGCCAGATACTCAATCTCAGCCTCAATCTTTTGCCTAAAGAGACCTTCAAGCTCAGTCTCAATTTCTCTACATTGTTCTGGCTGCAACACAATAGTGCTACCTGATTCTTCCTTTAGTGGCTTGCTACAGTTTAAAGTGGCTTCCAGTTCACCAACCCTCAATTCCTTCACCTCAAGCATAGCCCTTGCCTCCTCCAGTTTGCTTTCCAAATGTTTCACACTCTGTGTCAAGCTTAGCACCTGCACTTCCAAGGAACTTGAAGCACCTTCTCTAATCTTTTCAGAACTCAATCTGTCAGAAGAACTTGGTCCATGGATTTCTGGATCAGTATAAGTGGAATCTGCTGGTACACTGCTACCCTTAAATGAGTTGTCACGCATCAAGGCTGCATCCTTTCCAATCTCCGCTAACTTCTGAACTTCTGCAAATATGCACATAGCTCCATCAGAATTCATAAGTTCTCATATCCACCAAACAATCACAGTGGTACTAGCAAAAGTTTCAAAGAAGAGAACAGACACAAGGAATTTAGTCTAAAACAATCCAAGAGACAGACTAACAACCTCAATTCACCAGTTATCTTACAAACTACAAAATCAGCAGGAATCAACAAATGGCTGGAAAGCAAAACAGATGTCAATTTACAGTTTGAAAACCTACCAAAGGGCTATATCCGGTAAGGCTAAGGAATGGTGTAGCACCTTATAAGGTTCCCATTCATTCACAGAGGTTAAGTTTTAAGTTGATTTTACTGCAATCGTCCTCCCAAGGAGAAAACAAATAAATTGATATTAGCCCGAATGACAAACCTAGGTCATTTTTGTGGTTGTTATATGTGTGCCCAAATTAGTATCCATCAACCAAATATATTCCCTTGTGCAGTCATCCTGTCAAATCAAGCGAGGCTAAAATCCATATATGTAAACACAACTGATATCCTTATTCAATTAATCTAACAAATCAAGCAATTAGGACAAATATGATGCAAATTCAGAAAACAGTTTGCATATGGCATTTTCTATAATCAAGAGGGAGAAAATAACTTTTTCAGATTCTTCCAGAGAAAGTTCATCACTATCACTGAAAGATTGCCAAAATATAAAAGAAGATTGATTGGTTTATGCATCTTAATAACTTCAAACACTCCTCAGAGAAACTGTTTATACAATTACCAGAAGTGGGGCACCATACCTTTTTCGAGTGCTTCCTGCATGGTGCAGAGGGTAAGGAGAGACTCAACCAAACAATCTCGATCTTTTGATGGCCGGTGGTTCCCACTTTTCTCTTCCTTACCATTCCAAGACAAGTCTGCAGCTAAATCATCTTGTGAAAGTTCCTCAATTTCCTCCACATTCTCTTTGGTGTAACCAATTTGAACTTCCACACTGAATGGTTCAAATGCATGTGCGTCATCACTATTTTCACCATCATCATTCATTAACCGTCCACTTTGCCTTCCGTTACTAGTCACAGAAAAAGCACCCTGCATAAAGACAAAGTTGGAGCTTCTTGAGTCAGATTCCAAACTGGAATGAGAGTTTTCTTTCTCAAATTTGACCTTTTCTCCTCTAGGCTTCTTACTGCTTTCGACCTGACTTTTTCCTTGTTGAACCCATTGAGCTGGATTACCTCCACTCTTGCCACCCAAATTCTTCATCCTATTCCTCTCTCGCACATACCGTGGTGCAGCAGGCAATTCATATCTCAACTTTGGAGCACTGGCTGCTGTCGAAGACTTGCTGCTTCGATCCTCACTATTCTCAGAATCCGTACTTGCAGCAAAAGCAGACCCAACTGCAAATCTAGAATCCAAGCTAGAGCCATATGTTGCAAAGCCATCAACGATACCCACATTTTGTACTACATTTGCAGATCCAACAAGACCCTCACTATTCTGCCTGATCTCAACCAGTGACAATTGTGTCGGATTAGTTGGATTGTTAACAGAACCGGACAAGCCACGTTTCAAAATTTTACTACTGTCCACTGCAGGACCAGCATCCTTAACAAAATCCCTCTTAATGCGCCTCCATTTCTTCAATCGATACCCTTTTGTTGTAGGAGGTGAACCTCCACTCACAGATTTCTCTGCCAATGAAGGCGAACACAATGGTTGCTCACTTTCAACGGGCACTACATTAGTCTCATGATTTTTACTGCTATCCAGCTTGTTGGTCTCATCTGAACACAAGCCATTATTCTTAATACTGTCATCGTTGGCATGGGATACAGTTCCTAGGCTTACTACTTCATTGTTTTCCGCAGCTTCACGAGGTGAACGTTCACTCTCCAAATCCATAACCAATATCCCTAAAATGGGCAACCATCAAAAGATCCAGTGAGATTAAGATCTAGAACAATAACTATCATTCCAGCAGTATGACGGTCCAAACCACCAAAATCTGAAAAAGAACAACCAAACCAATCCACTGTTTTTTGAATCATCTAATTTTCCATGAAATTCAAATCTATTCTACATAATTCAATTCCTTTAACGAATTTCTAGAAAGAGCAACAAAAAAGAAATGGAATTTCAATATAGATTATCATAAAGCTGATAACATGGAACTCAGTTGAAAGTAAATAATTGATCCCATTGAATATTCGTAAATAAAAGATATGGAACGTACCTTTTATGTGTCTATAAATGATCCATAACGAACATTTGAGGTGAAAATAACTATAATCCTAAATCAAAGAAAATGGAAACCCTAAACAACGGATGAAATTGGAGTTTTATAGCCATGGAATTAATAAAAATAAATTAAATGTCGGAAAATAATAATAATAATAAGATATGCAAGAATGAACGCAGGCGATGCAGGGATACCCACATGAAGGCGGCGGCCCACAAACCCGAGTGGGCATGGCTGGCCATCTGATCTGGGACACATCACTTGTCACAGGATCGGTTTATGAAATGACCCAACTATCCCCACCTGTCAATTATTCTATGAACCTGGTTTTAAATTATTTTTTTAATGGGCCTGGTTTTGGACTTTGGTGGTTAGATGTAGTTTGTCTGAGTCAAAATTTGGCTTCTTGCTTTGAAGAAATTGGAATTTAGGGTTCATAGGGAGATACAAGGAGGAATCACATAAGCAAGACAAAAGATAGATAGATGTCAATGCTTTTGTTGTATTCCTTGTCATACATACTTCACTCTTCCTCCTCTTCCCTTGATTGATTTCATTTAGTCAAACTTATTATTATTATTATTTATTATATTTCAATTTGATTAGATAATTTTTTTAAAAAAATATATATATTTCACAAAATTTTATAATATTATTTCGTTTATGTTTCGATAAAATTTTCATTTACTCGGAATAATATTATAAAAATTTTCAAATTTACAAAAATAATTCTAAATTTTGAAGCAATTCATACAAGTTTTTTTATATTTAATTTTTATCGAATTTGATATTAAACAAAAAGAAATGAACACAATTCACAATTAATCTTAAATTTAAGATTTTAATTTAAATTAAAATTTAAAAATCTCAACTAATTGTGTATGTCGATTATCTTCGCACGTGAAGGGTGTAGCATTCCTTCGTTTGCCATTTTAAATATATAAGTTGAATTAACAACAACATATTGTTGTTTGTATCTGATGTTGTGTTCATCCATTTGAAAAGCATATAAATGCTGTGTGTGCACTACACACACAGACAAAGAGTGGGCAAGTGAAATCTTAATGAATCTTCTATATATTGTCAAAGGAAAAGAAGGAAACCGAATGCATCTAAGATTTGGCTGACACATCCTGTCTGTATTATAGTTGTACTGAAAGCAGTATAACCAATTTACAGTTCTTTATGCTTTGGTAATAATAAGCTATTTTCATGCCAACTGTGAATCCTTATTATGCAAAAATTGTGCTTATGCCGACTCTAACCCTTTCTTTATGGCCCAAGTCCCAACACCATTAACCTTCATTCCAGTTGGTCCACAATATCAAGGCTAGTTTTGGACCCCAGATAAATCAGAAATAAACTAGAGGCAATGAATCATATCCCATTCCCTGACGAGAACAATCATAATTTTTCCATTTTTTTCTGAAGAAAAGATGGTAGTGCTGCAAGTTGTACATGGATGAACTGGTGTATATTGAACATTACAGGGCACTATCCTTGAATGCTCCATTTTGAGACTGTCAATGAGATCACTGCAGAATAATTGTGCTGCTTGGAGTGGAAGACCAACAATAACTCGAGCAGTCTGTATTTGTTTTCTATTTTTTGTTCTGTCAAGAAAAGACATCACTTAGAGAGTAGTATAATGATTAGTTTCTCCACTACCAAATACATCTCATTGAGTAATAATGCCAAGGTTATTAGACTCTTGCAACCACCAATGCTTTTCAGCTCGATTGCGGCTGGCTTCACTGTTTCTCAGTTGGACAGAGAATTTCTTCTACGCCCACCTTCTCACTCGAATGCTAATTTTTACACATCTGCTGCTGTCAATTATCCCAGTAGCAAGCCAACCATTAAAGGAGAAACACAAGCAAGTTTGTCCAATCTTAAACTCTGTTTTCTTACCTCTTAGTTTTATTTAATCTTAGATTCGATGATGAGCCAGTAATATTAGGCAACCCTGTCATCTTGCTATTGATTCGCCAGTGAAGCGCATTTTCCTTGTATAATTGCCACTCGTCAACATGATTGAAAAATCAATAGCACATGGCAAGTGATAATAAAAGATAATTAATCCTTTTCTACCTATAACAGTTCATATATTGTTGTTTGTATAATAACGTGGCATTTAAAGAATCAAACCCTTCTCCCCACTTCAATTCTTTAAAGGTACAATGCAACTGGCAGGACTTTGAGACCCCTCTTTCTCTCTCTCTCCACGTCCCCATAATTTTTTTTTCTACAATTTTGCATCTTACTAGAGCCCTGCAGCGGTGCGGGTGAAGTTGAATAAAACTGGCGATCCCGAAATAATGTAATAAACTAACCAGAAAGTTGCCAATAATTTCAGCTTTTGTATATGCTGGCTTGGTGAGCTTCCCTCCCTTTTTCTTTTTCTTCCATTTAAAAGCACAACCTAAGATGATTGTAGCAGCTATTCAAATAATATGGTGAGCTGACAGATATGGGTCTGATTGAATTGAATAGCTAGCTTCTGCCAATTGAATTTAGCTACAATTCCATGATTGAAAGCAATAGGGTGCACAAAGAAAAAGAGGACCATTACACTCTAAAGTTCATTAAAAGAAGACCTAAACAATGAAACACAAAACAAATTTTATAGAGAGAAATGAAGCTTTAGGGCTAAGGAGGCAAGGGAAACGTGTTTCAAGAGGTCAAAGCTTGGGCCAACCACTATAAAATATTGCAGAAGCATTTGTTTTGAGCAGCCACATGGTTTACTTGATTCGAATAAGCACCAAGGGCTGAGCAAAAGTAGCATTGTCTATTTAGTCAAAAGCACTTCTTTCATGTTAGTGGCAAACCTTTGCGTAGATAAACGCCTACAACCTCCTTTAAGTTCTCTCAAGAGAGGAGATTGAGATGGGATGATGAGAACAAGTTCCACCATTTATGAAACTAAAGAGGTGGTGGCACTGCCACCCATTGTATATTTATAAATATATTGCCTGCGTGTACCACACTATAATTTCCTTTGACAATTTCAAAGACACTGAGGACAGTGTAAATCAAACTTAACGGATGAGAAAATTAGAATATTGTTTTAACTTTTCGCTTTCAAAGGGAATAAGCAGAAGCGATTTTCCTGCCTTTGTTCCGGGACAAATGAAGCTGCTTGCTAAAGAGTTAGCCCACTAGATGTGGTACTGAACAGGTGTCATTTCACTTAACAGTAAAGATAGAAAGTAATGAAAAAGCATTTAATGTTAATTTTGGAAACAATAATAGTGGTTTCAGTGCTCAGTTGTACCGGCCTATGGTCCAATTTCCAGTGCAAAATAGTTTCAAATACTGCGGATGTGTACACAAACAGAGGAAAACCTGCTTACCCCGAGTAAACACTGCGGGAGGCTGCTTTATTCTATTGCGAAATTTGAAAGGGTTACCCTTACTGGAAACCACAAACAACAAGGTCTGAGTAATGGGGTTCCTCTCCGGATGCTCTTTTTTCTCTGAGTTATTTCTGACCAATCTTTGGCTTCTGCTATAGGTGAGAACCCCATGTTAGATATAGAATGGAGAGTAATATGTGTATCACATAAAACAAAAAGAAATTGCCTGAGCCCAATGCATATTGTTTTATTATTCGTATGGAATACTACACTATTTACCCTCTGCAACTTCTTTTAAAGCACTTATATAGTATTTTATGTTCAGAAACCTTGCAGACACAACCCATACAGTAGATTCCCCCGTGTACAGCTTCTTGTTCAAATAGAGAGAGAGAGAGAGAGAGAGAGAGAGAGAGAGAAACTGACAAAGAGAGAGAAGAGAGGGCGGTTTTCGGGAGTTGCAGAAGAGGAAGGTCTCTCTATCTTGTTTGCTTCAGGTAAATTTCGATAGTTTCTAAGCTATTCTATTATTGATCACTTTGGGAAGTCTGTATTTGAGTAATATATGAGAGCAGTTTATACTTATTTCCATGATGGTTGTTAACAAACAAATTCAATCTTGTTTGTGCAATGATGTTATCTTCGAATCTAACTTATACTATATCATCCATTCTTCAGGGCAAAGATTGAAATGCTTACTGTTTCTATCAAGGGATATATTGGGAAGGATGCACAGGAATGAATGGTCTGGTCTGTCTTGTTACGCTGATGCCCTTTGGTCAAATCTACTCTGAGAAGCAGCCGAAAACAGCTATACCCTCTGACTAAATGGAGGTCCAAAATAGCAAGTGATAATGCATCACATGCAGATCTCGGCGTGTATGAATGAATTGAACTGTGCATTCATCTACTGCCGTAGTCTGTCGTCAGAACCACTCACTCAATTATATGAGCCAGCAAAAACTGAAGCAAAGGAATTCGAACAGAGAGAGAGAGTCAGGGAGAGATAGCCCAGGTTCTCTGCTTCCTCTCAGCCAAAAATGGTTCTTGTGAAGACCAGCGATGCACATACTAAAGAGCCTTAATGAACTTCCGGGCTGTGGTAATATTCGAAGTTCCACCAGATAAGAGCAGCATTATCTGTGCTGGAGAACATTGTAAAGTTCAACTTTCTTAAAAGAACTGGGATATACTGCAGCATACTTGAGAGCATTTACTGCGCCGTAAATTTCATACATAGCCATGGCTGTCGAAGCAGCTTCACCATCTGGCAATACTCAACCTTCCCAAGAAAACCCAACTGGCCTCACCATCAAGACTTCAACTTCAAGCTGCAAACCAGGTAAAGATACTTCAACTCCTACCAGTTCACATTTTCCTTCACCAAACATAAAGAGCTCGACCGAATCGTCTCCATACAACTCTCCTCTAGTTTCACCACCATCTTCAGCATTTATTTCGGCTTTTCAATCACCATACAGTTCACCAAGAGCCTTAACTCCAAACCCACAAGAAAACCCAACTCCAGTCACAAACCCGTCGCCACCAGTCTCATTTCGAGGCTCACAATCTGATGACATTCCTAGCAGCTCTTACACGCCACCATCAGACCAATATGAATATTCTGATGACCTAGCTGAACCAAAGCTCACGTTTATGACCTGTGTTCAAGTCCCAGATCCTGCTCCTCCGCGAGAATCATTTTCATTTCAGGTACCGAGAATTTCGTTTGCCAACGGTCCGGTTTCTCCTGCTTCCAATGCAAAACTTAGGAGCTGTGATGTCTTCATTGGTTTTCATGGGCAAAATCCTAACTTGGTGAGGTTCTGTAAGTGGCTTAAGTCAGAACTTGAGCTTCAGGGAATTGCTTGCTTTGGTGCTGACAGAGCTAAGTACTCAGATAATCAGAGCCATGAGATTGCAGACAGAGTTATCTGCTCAGTCACTTATGGAATTGTTGTGGTGACTAATTCTAGCTTTCTCAACCATTTGAGTTTGGAGGAAATTAGATTTTTTGCTCAAAAGAAGAATCTGATTCCACTTTTTTTTGACACGGGACCAAATGAGATAATGGGTTTACTCAACTGCAATTCAATCGATAAAGAGTACAAAGAAGCAATTGGTGGACTTATGAAGTTTCATGAGTTCAAGTTGGAAGCCAATGAATGTAATTGGAGAAGCTGTGTGGCTAAAGCTGCTGGGATGCTGAGAGCAAAGCTTGGAAGGAAGAGTGTGGCTGGGAATGATTTAGAAGGATTTGAGGACCTACCATTTCCAAGAAACAGGTGTTTTGTGGGAAGAGAGAAGGAGATTTTGGAGATTGAAACCGCATTTTTTGGATATGGAGATGGTATTGAGCAAGATCGTAGGATGCCAGTAATCAAAGGAGAGGCAAGTGGCCAATCTGAAGGGCTTGCAGATGAAGAAAATGATACAGCTAGCACTAGAGGTGGGGGATTTATCAATTTGGAGTTGGTGAAGTGCAAAGAACCAAAACTGGAGGCTTGGGTTGAGCCAGCTCCGGGAAGAAATTCATTGAAGAATTCAAAGTGCAAGAAGTCAAGAAGTGGGAACTACAAGCGCTTGGGCAGCAATGTGATATGCATAAATGGAGTTTCTGGCTGTGGCAAAACTGAGTTAGCACTTGAATTTGCTTATAGATATTCTCAAAGATACAAGATGGTTTTGTGGGTTGGTGGAGAAGCTCGATACTTCAGGCAAAACATATTGAACCTGTCACTCAATTTAGGGTTAGATGTGAGTGCTGATGCAGAGAAGGAAAGGGGTAGAATTCGAAGTTTTGAAGAGCAAGAATTTGAAGCTTTCAAAAGAGTTAAGAGGGAGCTGTTTCGAGACATGCCTTACCTGCTGATCATTGACAATCTTGAGACAGAGAGAGAATGGTGGGAAGGGAAGGATCTGCATGACCTGATACCAAGGAACACTGCAGGTTCTCATGTGATTATCACTACTAAGCTATCCAAGGTGATGAGTTTTGATATTATGCAGCTTCCGCCATTGTTTTTGCCTGATGCAATGGTATTAATGAGAGGAATGAAGAAGAGAGATTACTCAGCTGAGGAGTTGGAGTTCCTTCAAAAATTTGATGAGAATTTGGGAAGGTTGAGCTTTGGTTTGGGAGTAATTGGATCTCTACTTTCTGAACTTGGAATGTCGCCATCAGCACTCTTTCAAGCTGTGAATCAAGTTCCAATCAGAGAATGCTCTACTTCTCCTTACATGAGCATCAATGAGGAACAATACTGCAAAAACAATCCTTTCTTAATGAAAATTTTGTGCTTTTGTCTTGCCATCTTGGAGCAAATAAATGGGAGAAGGAATTTTCTTGCTTCAAGAATGCTTCTTGTTGGTGCTTGGTTTGCTCCTGCTCCAATTTCAGTCAATTTGCTAGCTGCTGCAGCTAAGAAGGTGCGTTTTGCTGGGAACAGGTTCAGGAGATGGACAAAATGCCTGAGTCTAGCATTTGGTTGTTGTGTTGGTTGTAGCTTGGCACCCCAAAGCGAAGAAGAATCAGCTCTTCTTCTAGTCAAACTAGGACTAGCACGAAGAGCTAACAAACAACCGGGATGTTGGATTCAATTACATCCTATAACTCAAGTGTTCGCAAAGATTAAAGAAGGTTTATTAGCATCTAAGGCAACAGTTCAAGGCATAAGGAAAATTGGCAATCCATCGCTAAACTCTGATCATCTCTGGGCGTCTGCATTCCTCGTTTTTGGATTTAAATCTGAGCCGCCAGTTGTCCAATTAAAAGCAATTGATATGGTTTTATACATCAGAAAGATAGCTCTTCCTATAGCAATCAGGGCATTCACAACTTTCTCAAGATGCAGCACAGCACTGGAGCTTCTAAAAGTATGTACAAATGTGCTGGAGGAAGTGGAGAAGTCATTTGTGTCCCAAATTCAAGACTGGTGCCATGGTTCTCTTTGTTGGAGGAAAAAGGTAAACGGCAACCAAGGGGTAGATGAGTATGTATGGCAAGATGTGACATTGTTGAAGGCAACTCTACTTGAGACTAGAGCAAAGTTGCTGCTGAGAGGTGGACATTTTGACAGTGGTGAAGAGCTTTGTAGAACCTGTATCACCATTCGAACTGTAATGCTAGGACATAACCATGCTCAAACCTTGGCAGCTCAAGACACACTAGCAAAGTTAGTGAGGATGAGAAGTAAGATGTGATTATATGATAGTTTTCTGCAATCTCTCCCGTACTTTGAAGCTCAGTTTTGTTAATGCTGTAATCACCTGGCTAGAAATATAAATATCAAGTTTCTTATAATATTCTCCCAATAGTAGCACATAACTTCATCTGTTTGTTTAAACAAAATTCTAGTTGTATCAGCTCATATTGTTCAAAATCAGGACAAGAATACCAGTCAGAGCTTTGCAATGACTATTGAATCGAGGATTTTCTCGTCTACTTTCATTGAGAACACACAGTATGATCTCAGAAAACGGTAAATTTCTTAGGATAAATTGACAACGATCAAAATTCCATGTTCATGCACTGGCCTAGAGTACATACCCACGTATAAAGCCTAGTAGCATTCATAGGAGAATTGAGGCATTAATTGGCTTCTACACCATAGCCTAGCCTGCATATTGTGCATAGATTCTAAAAGAAATCGAATGCAATTTCAATTATTATAAGAATTGGAATTAACGATGAAAAATAAAAAAAAGAGATCAAAAGTCAATAGAAGCTCAACTAAACTACAAGTCAAATTCTTTAAGAAAATATTAAACTAGAAGCTAGAAACCAAACTTGTTCTCCACTCCATTAAACAGCAGCAGTCTACAAGTAAACCAATGACAATCACAGTTAAAACCATTGGAAGAGAAACCAAAAACAAGATTTCATTGTGAAACACACTCAGCTAATCATCGATAAGTGAAAGTGTGCAAGTAATCACAGTTTTTCTTTCTGTGGCTGTCACTTGTCAAGAAACAATCCATCTGAGTTCCTGAAAACCAAATGAATCCAACTCCCGACAACATGTTTTCAAATATCAACGCCCAAAATCAGGCCCATAACAGAATCTTATTAGACGGCGGCCGGTGTAGGTGGCGGCAACGATGGCTGTGAATGCGCATCAATGCACTAGGAGAGTGTTTTCACTGGCCAACTAAAAACTACTCTTCAAAGGCTGGGTTGGTTTGGTTGTAACCATTGGTTCAAGGTTTGGTCGAGTGTGGACTTTCTATTGTTTATTGATGTCATCACAAGAAAAGTAAATTACAGAACAGTATTCACATCACGATTCATTGATGGAATTCACTCTTAAACACATATTAAATATGGGCTAATCCCAATTCATTAGGAAACAAAAGTTGAAGTATTTACTGCTGGCTATATAGATTGATACGAATTATTGTTCAAGCAAGGCAATGAATTGGCTGAATATTTATGATCCAACCATCAAAATGACATTAACAACATTGCAGAGTGCAGTTAATGCATACAACAAACCAGCTGCCCTAATCCTCATTTAAATGTAAGCAATACCAGCGAGATGGTCCAGCGTTTCTGCAGGCAGTTTGAACTCTAGAATTGCATGTCGGTCAAGTAATATTCATGGTCGAACTTATAGGGACAATTTTACTATTCCAACAAGTAACATCAGTCTTAAATAGTTTTTCATTACCAGGTGAGAAGATAGAAGTTCATTTATAATAAAGTTATAATATTGGTCAAAATAATCATAATTAAGTGTTTGAGAAGAGATTATGGGGAGGTTTTTTAGGCAACAAAAACTTTTTTTTATGTTGTTTAAAATAGAATAAAGTGGGATGGGGAGAAAGACAAGGAATGGCCCGCCATTGCACAAAAACAGAGCATTCTTCTTTGTGAAGGGTCAATACGGTGTCCAGCTTTCACCATACAAAACGCACATCCCACGTTTCAACTCAATTCAAGTTGACAATAAAAACAACAAAATCAAAACAGCAACTGGCAATGCTTCCAACTTATTACAACAGCAACAGAAACAAAAACTGTTCTCCGAAAACGCATAAAAAGGTAGTGGAGTGCGCGTGTGCCCCTATGTAGTGAGTTCCCACACTGTGCCCACTTCAGCTTTCCCTTGCCCTAAATAGTATATAGAAAAGCAAAGCAAACGGCCATCTCCTTTTGTAGGACATAAATGGATTTATTCTACTTTGACCCGATGACTTCCCTCTCTCTCTCTCTCTGGAAAAAATTTGTAATCATCGATCATCATCATCTTGTAATGTTCGTACTCTTTGGTCTTTATTATAGCTCGCTGCAGTGCTTTTACTTTCATTCTATAACGGCTATATTTCATGTTCGTACTGGCACACAATTCCATCCTTTCTCTCTGAAAGCATGGAATTGTTTTCGGGCTGGTGACCACAAAAACTACAGCAACTTTCAACGTGTTATTTACCCTTGTTGTTTTCTGGGGTCCTACATATCTGATATGTAGTGAAAATTTCATCATCATGTCGTACCCCACATCAAATTTGTATGGTTTGATCTCTTTTCACATCTGAAACAAAAAGAAAGAGATCAGAGAATGAAGGGACGAGTTTGCCTTTCTTTCACCTGAAGTACTATACTGAACGTATGTATATACATACACATAATCTGTTCCGAGTTCGTCTGCGATTGTATTGATCGCTCTTGATGTACTGTTAGTTCTTTCTTGAGTTAATACATCTCTCTTTCTTTTCGTGGAATCATGGAAAACTGTAATAATGAAACACCCACCGACTGTGTTAATCAATGTAATTTTATGTGGTTTAAATAGTCTTGAAACCAATACACGCAGACTGATCCCTTCTGACTTATAAGACAGGCAGGCAGGCAGGTATGCTGCGAGAGCTGAGCAGCTTTATCATGTGGAACATGCATGCAAGATGCTTAGCCAGCTCAAGCTGCTGCAAGTACAATCCCATCTACTCATCCAAGGAACCCACCCCGCCCGCGCACATGCCAAGCCTAAGATCTTTATTATGTATACATGCAACTACAAATATTCATCATCTCCATTTACATATTGTTGTTTTCTCAGCAACTTTACTACAATACGACCGATTAGAGTTTATTTCGTAATTATTTATCCAGTTCTCTTCTAAACGTTCTATTTCCCGAATAATGATCCAGTTCTCTTCTAAACGTTCTATTTCCCGAATAATGATCCAGTTCTCTTCGGATCAGAATTCAAGCAATTATATATGACAGTTACATGTACACGCATCATTTATTTTGAGTTTGACAAGCAGCTGCTACATATAACTCAATTAATGGAGGTCAAAGCAGATGATGGAATGAGCAATTCTTATAAGGAGATATAGAAAGGGAAAAACAACATGATAATGGTCATTATAACTACACTTAACTCCACTGGCATTGAACCGTTGTCATAAACTATTATTCCAAGATTGCTTATACATTTTCTAGTCTCTGAAAGAGCTTTAAGCTTGCCCAAGCAGAATATCCTCAAAAAACAGCATAAAGTTATCCCAACATCAGCGACTTATATATAAGCACAAACTCAATTCAAGATCTTAGCTGATGAACTATTCATGCTGGCTGTCTTTGATCAGATCCCCATTATTTTTGCTGCCAATATCATTTTTCCGGCCATCAGTTGTCTAGAAGAAGCTCAAGACTGAGTAGAAGGTTGATCAAGACAAAACCGGATGATGCATGGAACATGTGAAAACTGCCAATCTCTTGGGAAGCTCCTGTCTATGACAAGCTGGGGGGATAATACTGGCCAGATCTTACATGACCTGTGGAGGTTGACGTAGCCATCACAGGACTGCACTGCAGCACACCAGAGCCTTCTGGAGTACAGCCCCACCGAACAGGACTTGCATTGGGTAGCCTGGAGGGAATTGCATGGAAGTTACTGTGGTGCACCGCAGGTGATTCACTCAGGACAGAAGGATCTTGCGACTGATAACAAGGGAAAGGATTCACATGCCTTGAGTTGAAGCTGGGAACAGTTGGAATCGAAATGCCACAAGATATATGCTGACTTGCCCTCACGCCATCGGAGTATTTTGTAACATCAGCAGACACATTGGCTTCACTTTCAGGAACATCATCAATGACAATGATTTCTTTGATGGAAGCACCGCAATCTGCATTATTGTGTGGGTGGTCAAGTGTCGTTACTGTGTTCTGATATGAGAATGTTCCATTCAGTTGGTTCTTCTGTCTATCATGTCTACTTGATAAACTGTAAGCATCTTCATACATGTGAGACTCCACGGATGCACAAAAACCACCATTTACATGCAGGTTGGAAAACAGGCCTGCAACTTGTTCAGGTGTCCTCAAATTAGTCTGGTTTCTAAAACTGCTCGACAAACTTACATCAAAGGATTGCCCCACTGCATCATATGGACTATGACCGAAGATTAAAGAACCATGAGGAACCACATGTGGGAAGGAATGACAATCCTGATTTTGCATATTACGAGGAGAAACTCGAGAAGAAGTTGGAAATTGAGAAATTACATGGACATTCTGGGTATGCGGTTGGGACTGCACAAGTGGCACAGATGCTTCTTCCTCTTTGTTGACCACCATTAAATTCTTCCCCATAAGCCTGAGAACAGGATTAGGAGTTGATGGACTAGGAGAGTCACAATCACGATGACCTGAAAATTTCACTCCAGCTTCAGGAGATCCCTTTACAGGAATGGAACCGGCCGGGGACTTCATGATAGGGAGAACAACCTTTTCAGATACAAAATTTGTACTGAAAGAAAATATTTCAGGTCTCATATCCAAATTGTTGGACCTCAAATTCTGTTTCACTGTGGCAGGCACTGTCACTGAAGGTATTGTTCGTCGCCTTAATAGTTGTGACTCTTGATAATTCAGAGCAATATCCTGGGAAATTCTCTCCTTCCTTTGGCAACAGCATGGCTGGCCATCATTCTTGAAATTGAGAGGTCTTTTTTCAATGGAGATCTTATTGCCTTTAAATTTCTCTCCATCAAAATAAGTTTTTTCTGCTCTTGTAGCTGTCTGTGCAATCACAGCTGCATTTTCTACAAAGGGTTGTTCAATGCCAGCAGTAGAAAAGCCTGACTTTTTCTTGTCTTGAATTGCATGAACTCCTACAGATGAAAATGGTTCTGAACAATTCAAGTCAGATCTAGCAGCAGTGGAGTTGGAGATGGTTGATGCTACAGAAATTGGCGAGTCTGACGAATCTCCATCTACCAAATCAAGCTGATCTTGAGAAGATTGAACCCGGCTAGTGGTTAGTGATGAGTTTCCTTGAAAATCGTCTGATCCCATATCCCTAGGACTTGGTAAGAATGAACCTGGCGGGCCAGGAATCAGTATTGGATCAACCTCATGAAAAGAATGTCCTTGCCCAATATCAGAATCCAAGCCAGGTTCCATATGGGCATTTTTCCCAATGGTACCATTGCCGACTTCATCAGAACTATACATCTCTTGTCCATCAACAAAACTTGGTTCAGTTGGGCCTGTCTGTGCTTCACCACCACGTAGCATTCCATTATAGTCCTCAATAGAATGTAATGAACTAGAATGAGTGTTTGAATGATCACTCAGCTGTTGGAACTTAGCATCTACAGATTTAGCAGTAGTAGCAACAGCATCATCAACAGATTCACGGACATCAGCTTTATCTATAAGATCATAACTGGCTCTAGCATAAGAATCTGTATTTTCTCCCCCATTGTGAACATAAGATTGAGGTGCTTGTTCTGAACTCTCCAAGGACATTGCTTGCTCTCCTTGAGCAGTACTTACTGCTCCTCTATCATGTATCATTCCCTGCAAAGTGCCTCTGCCAAAAGATGTTTTGCCATTTATCTCTTTCCCTTCACCCTTGCACATCAATGCAAATTGTTGATCAACCTCTGAATCCCAAACTGCGACCTCTTCATCTACATTTTCACTTAGATCCGGTCGCGTCTTCATTCCAGCTGAACATTTCTCATCCCTACTAGGTTTGGATTTAAAAACAGATGACCTATTCTTCCGCAATATAGGTTTTAATGACGTTGATGCAAATAATTGAGTACCCATAGATGGCGCTGTGATAGCACCTGGAGGGATATCAGAATCATTAACGGTGCCTCCATGAACACCTGCTCTCTTGTTGGTCAATGAAGATGCACAATTAATAGGAGAGTCAGAAGATTCAAAAGTATGTCCGCCATGAAAAATAGGAGTGTCTCGGCTCAACTGGTTGCCATTTTGCTTCAGTGGCAGACGAGACCTCTCCATATTATCATTGACCTTGGCTCCAGACAATGGGCTTCCTACAATCTTTCTCCCAGAAGAAATCTCCCACTTGTCAATAAATTGGCCTTCGAAAAAAGGCTTCTCCACCTTGTCACCAATTGAAGAAGAAGACAACAGATTGTCAGACAAATTAGCATATTTCCGAATACGGTTTCTATCCGTTAAAGATTCACCTAAACTTGACCGGTCACTATCTACCAGCAAGTCCCGAGCTAAATGCCATTTACATTTGAAAGTTTGATGACTATCTCGATTGTTGACCTTCTTAGTTAAACCTCTTCGTTTAGAGCATACCCATTGTCTCAAGGTTCCAGATTCACCAGACTTCAGTTGCTTCTGCATCTGATGTTTCTCCTTCTTGCCAGTTTCTTCCACCCCAAAATCTCCTTCTTGACTCCCACATATCTGTCCAAAAAAATTGACAACCATATGTCGGGTAATTCAAACTACTGGATCTGTGACTAATATCACTAACTTGAAACGTGTCATTAGAGGTGCAAAATGCATTACAAGTTGAAGCTATTACATACTGGTACATCATTGTTGACATCTAGAACATTTTGTCAATCTATCATTTAGTCAGTAAATTCTGGGTCATCGTGAAAATGTCTATAGAAAGAAATAAGGAAGCACCGAGCGCATGGATCGTGTTACATGACTGAGTTCATCTCAAGATGAAGAATGCACAGATAAAAACGCCACCCCCCTCCAAGAGAGAGAGAGAGAGAGAGAGAGAGCAAAACGATGGAGAAGGTAAGAAAGAAAGAATTGAAATGCACAGATATGTGGCTAACAAAGTAGAGTACCTGAGAAGCCCGAGCTTTTTGAGAGAAAAACTTTCTGCTTTGAGGAGCAAGTTTCAGATGCTTGAGATGTTTTCTGGCATGTCGCTTTTTCTTTTTTGTTGACAGGAATATGCTTCCTTTACCTACTTTCAAAGGATTCTTTGGTTGAAAATCCTCCACCTCTTTTGACTCGTTAGACTTGGATAAAATCCTAACTTTGGTGCCATTGGCATCAATATAAACTTCACCTACATCACCAACATCTTCAGGATGTACCTGAGACACCCTTTGCCTTTTCCATTCAGCAGGTATCTCAAGCTTCTCAGTATCCTGAGCAGGCAAGTTCGAAACAGTTGCCCAGCTTGTGCCATTTCTTCTATCTAGCTCTTCCAATGTGCAAGGGCGGGCTGTAGAGTATATGTCTACCATCAGTCTGGTCTTCCTTGGCTTAATTCTATGCCTGGTAGGTTTAGAATCTGCAGTCCACTTGGGTGTTGATTCTACAGAAAGGCACTGATCAATGTGCGCATTCAATGTAGTGTTTGATGAGGATGTGAATGTTTTACAAACAGGGCAAACTTTAAAAGCCATTGTTTCTGATACAGCAGTGGAATTTGAAGCAATATCTTCAGTCGAACAACGATCAGAGTTGCCACTAAATTTTACTATCAATCTGCACTTTTTTCCTGGGGGACGAGTACTGTTTTCAGTCTTGTGAGAGGTAGGATGACCTACAGCTCCAATTTCAACTGTGGCTGAGGCTGAGGCAGAAGCTTCCGGTAAAGTATCAGTTTCTAGTAGAGAACTAGATGGCCTTTTAGTTGGAACAGACTCTATTTCAGAATGAGAAACGCTTGTTGTTGTGGATGGGAAATCATTTTCTCCTCCAGATCGGCATGAACTTGTATCTGTGCAAGCATTTTCCAGCTTATTATTCAATTCAGCATCACCAGATGAGTCTAGAACTTCTTTATCGTTGGGTCCAGAAGGCTCAGCATCAAAATTGCTTATGCTTTTCTTCTCAAGTAAAGAATTTTCAACCGTACATCTCTCAATGGATTTAGTCTTCACTGCACTAGGAGCCTGAAATGGTGGCAATACATCCTTCACGCCATGTTTCAAACAAAGTTGCAAATTTTTCAGAGAGAAGGGCCAATTCTTCTTGATATCTTTGCTCCGGGAAGTGAACACATAATTTCTACAGTACAAAAGATTATGTACGGTTAGCAACTTTGATCAATTTACAGCATACATCATAAGCTCAGATCATCAACAGTAAACTATACTTCAGTATATTTTCGTGTACAGAAAACAAAGAAAGAAAAAAAGATTATGAAATACATCAGAACCCTATATCGCATGTCAACTGATGAGAGGAACATATCGACTAAGGAACTCGAAAGAGAAACATATCAATAGTAGAGAAACAGCCCAGAAATGACCCGATTCGATGATCTAATAAACTAAGAAAAAGTCTCGAATTAGTTGCATGATACGTTAAGAACAAGTACAACAGATAGCTTAGCCCAGGTCGGTCTGAGGTAAATCTGATGTACAAAGTGACATGAAATCACAAAGCAAGTAAAATGTTGACAAACGCTTTTGTTTACACAAATCATACGCAATCTGGATGCCTAGTACTGGCTGAATAAGAGCCGTGAATGAGTTTATGATCAATCAAAACAAAGCAAAATCGCTCCAAAGACCAAAATAAAGACAAGAAGGGCAAGTCTTCACTTAGGCCCCATGTTGAACTGAACCCAAAAGCAGCTTGTAACTCTGGATCTGACCCAAGAAAAAATTAACATCAGATAGCTTTAAGATTAACATGGCATAAGATGATAAGATAATCAAAGAGAAGAGAGGTTAGAGCCATAAGAAAAGAGGAAAAAAGAACAACAAAGTTACAGGAGCAGAAGATGGTTAAAAACCGTGTGGATTGTTACTGTTCACTATTCCTCATCGTCACCCACAAGTAGAGAACAAAAAATAAATAAAAATCAAAGAGATTACCTTATAGAGAATTTGGGAAGATGATCATGAGGCGGCTTAAGCAGATCTACATCAGGCAAGGGAAGCTTATGAGAAGCCCTCTCATCACTGCTTGTAACATTCAGTTGTTGAAATTGGCAAGAACATGAGGGATCTGATGGAGGGTTTTCAACGGATAACATCTGATGAAAAGCTTCAGTCTTCTTGTGCTGTTTTTGCAACAGTCACAAGCTGCTCTTCTTCTTATACTACTCCACTGGGCCTTATCTTTAAGCTTCTTAGCCTTCAGCATATAGAAAACAAGGCCTCTTTTATCAACTCTTTCTAATTATCTCTCTCTATATTATACAGCCGTAACAACACAAACCCCACCACGAAGGTAAAGCACCACCACCACCACAAACCAACAGCAACAGCAGCAGCAGCAGCAGCAGCCGCAAGATCAATTAAAAAACCCCGCTAGAATCTTCATCCATTTAACCTGAAAGATACACAGAAAAGAAGATGAGATCGTAGACCCAGAAGAAGAAGGACGTAAGCCTAGGAGATTCTAGACTTTTCCATTGACGTTATTTTATGTGATGGAAATGAGTTAATTTGAAGCATCTACGTTTTGATTGATCAAGCAAAGCACAAAAATAAGCAAAGAACAAAACCCACAAGCAAAGACGTTGTTTAAGACTCAAAGTATGATAGGGAGGCAGTGTTATTTTATGTGGACAAGCCCAGAAAAGCGTTCAAAATCGAGACTTTGACATGCCATAATCCACAAGCATAACTCAAAAATCAAATCTTGAAAAAGAAAATCATATGATAATAGGTAGAGATTCAAAGCTCGAGCTATACAAACAGAAAATTCAAAGTTTGAGTAAGCAATCTCACATGAAAATTGAGAGGTCGTTGAGTAAAGAAGACGGTTTAATAGAAGAGAATCTGAAATCAAGCTACTAAAGACAGAAATTTTTATTTTTAACAAGTTAAAAAGACTTGAATTCAGAGATAAATCAAGGAAGTGAATGAATAGTTGAACTGACCATAAAAAGAAATCTACAAGTATAAACGCAGGGCCAAACCGAAGACCAGATTTTTCTCTATTCTTTGGTGAAAATGGAAAGACTTGTTTCAGTCTGACAAGATAATAAACTTATAAACAAAGAGATCATGAAATCACAAGAAATTTCATGGAAACAAAGACACAGAAACTGCTCCCTTAAAACAAGCAAGCTAAGGAAAACGAAACAGTCCCAGACCCAGACCCAGAACCAGACCAAGAAAAAAAAACTTTGGAAGAGCACACAAACCTTGGTAGTTTTGAGAGACGATTCAGAGGAGAAAAAGAAGATGGAAATGAAGAGAAGAAGAATGTGCGCAAGAGAGAGAGAGAGAGAGAGAAGGGGGGGGGTTGTGTATGTGTCTGTTCGCGTGAGAGAGATTTTTCGAAGAGTAAAACAGCACCACCCACTAACACATCAAAAGGGCATCAGGTTCTTCTCTCACCACCAAAAAGCAAATTAGTAAAAATTGTAAACCACCCCATTAATCCACCCCTATTCATTCACCCCTCTCTCTCTCTCTCTTCTGTGAATATGCGTTTTAATTAAGACTCAATTAAAAAAAAAGACTAAATAAAGAAGAAAGTAAGACAGAGAAAGAGACGCAGTGTATACGTTAATGTCTGTCTGTCTGCGTGTTTGATTTTCTTTTCTTAATTTTCTTTTTCTAATCTTACAAAATGCAAAGCTGTCCTATCCTGTACCTACCCTACAAAACCTTTCATTTTCTCTGCTTTCTTTATTCTTGATTTTTTCCCTTCACAACTTCCCTTAGAAATGACAGTCTTGTACACTTGCTTCCTCCAAAATCCCCAGAACACGACAAGCCTCTCTTCTCTCATTTGTCTCTGTTGATAATATTATCATTGCTTCGTTTTTCACCGCCGTGGAATTCATATTTTACGCGTCCCCTTTTTCTGTAAATTCCTTCTTCTTCTTCTTCTCCTCCTCCTCCTTTTTCCTCTCTTAGATTCCTTTCTTTGTTCTTAGATTTCATACCTTTGTATCTTTTGTCAAGTGTTTCCTTAAATCTTGGCCGATTGTCCGTGTATAATTATTTATTTATCTAAATATTTTCAATTATTTATTAATTATTTTATATTTTTCATTAATAAATATATATATATATTAATCATTTTACCCGTATCGCATAATTTTATTTATTTTACATCAATATTTAATATTATGTGATTGAATTATTATGTTATAACACATTAAAATTATTTTAAAAAATATATATTAACACATGATTAAATAATTATATTACAATATACAAAACTTCAAGTGAAAAAATTATTAAATTTTGTTTACGCTCATTTATCATTTTTTTTTCTAAGAGTAATATCACATTTTGTTGATTTTTATCCTAATTTTTTGTTAATTAAATAATAAATAATTTATTATTCAATTGATTAAAAGAATAACAAATTACTTTAATACTATCTATAAATGTCGGATGTATTATTTAGAGGAAGTGGTAACTTGGTATTATATTTTCTTACATATATTGTCACGGGTATCTCTCGATTAATTATAAAGCTATACATACAACGGTCGAAATATCAAAATTTGTATAAATATATTTAAAAATTTTAAAATAATAAGATTATTTAATTAATAAAATAAAAAAATTATAAATTTATAAATTTTTTTTGTTATATTAATTAAATAATAATTTTTAAAATTTTATTAATTAAATAATTTTACGATATTAATCATGCTGATAGGATGATAAAACTATCCGAATCTCGGATGGCAAGGCAATGCCACCGTGTGATTCTATCAATTTCTTCTCAAACTTTGATGATATAGTCTCAATTCCAACGCAAGTTCAAAACCAATGAAGTTGTGCTTCTTAAGGGCGAGCTACGTGTTGTTGTATGCTCGAGCCTACATACTTATTAGGCATCAATCACAGCATACAAGACGAGAGTGTCTCTACACATTCCTTCACACAACTCACCCTTATAAAGAGATCAATGAAGCGTCGGGGGGTGACAAAAATCCACCGCCATAGATTATGCCTGGCCATTACCCCCAACCTCTAATCAACACCCCCTCCCCCCCTTCCAAATTAATAAAATTTTGGCTCAACAGCTTTTGTCGTGTAACAAATACTTTCACACGGCGTTGCACCAAATTAAAACAATAAAATAGAGATTAAATAATGTTTTAATCGAGTAATGATCTCTATGGTTAATTGTATTGGGTCACCTTATAATAAAATGGAGGGTTTCTTTGGCAGCTAAGAGGGAACACTGATCGACCCCACAATGCATTAAAGCTACTCCAAGAATGATCAATTTCAAAGGGCATTAAAGAAAGAGAAACCAATTAATATACACGACTCTTCCATGACTAGATCATGTATAATTCCCAAGAATTGGTAATTTTACTTTTGCTTCGTACAGAGTAAGTAATGAAAAGTATGGTTTGCTTTGCGCTCTGTTGGATGCATGTGAATTTGATGAGTTATGGGAAGAGATTGACAGTTTCTTACGAAATTAGAGTTGTCCCGAGACATCTGGAAAGAACTGGCAAGCGTACGCCGTATGCATTGTCCTTTCCTTTGAATTTTGGTTCAATAATGGAAGCTGCAGCAGGTAAGAGGGGCGTGTGTGTGTGTGACGCAGACATTGATGGGGTTGAACTTACAAATTGCCTCTTCCACAGTATTTATGGCATGGGGAGTAAATATGAGTGGCAAAACCTGGCCGAAGAGAGATTATTTTTACCGTTGGGTATCGACGTTGGGTAGGTAGGTGCTGCAGAGAGCGCAAATATTCTCGGGGCAGACTTGGGTCCGCTGATCTGATCTTTGATTGATTGACATTGAAGAAGAGGTGAATGGCGATGAAATCTCTTGTAAAATCTTACGAGGGGCATATATTTCATGTGTATATGTGCAACTGCGTGTGCATCCATCTGTTCTTCTTCATGCATAACATGTCACACTGCATTGCCGATGATCAATACAGCAATATTAGTAGTATAGCGGTAGCTTCAAATGTAGTAGCATCGCGGGGAAGGCAGTGGCTACTGCACTGGAATGGCATTATTGACGAGGGAAGACACCAGAAAGGCCGGTGAAGATGAACTGATGATGAATTTGCGGAGGGAGATATTCTTCTGCGGCATAGCGTGGAACATGAGGAAAGAAAAGGAAAGGAAAGAAGAAAGATGGAGGCGGCGGGGATGTGACGGTTAGACGTCTGTGTCTCAGTGGGTCTCACCACCATGACCTATTCTTACTTAAACACCACTAGCGGCCGGTGATCTGCTTCTGTTCTGCCGTAGTAAAAAATAATAACAAAATATTGCATGACACGTGTACGGAGATTAATTCTGTCTGACAGGCTGACTTTTCCATGATATGTCGCCACGTTTTACTTTTCAGACCTTACCCATAGACAGCAATCACTGCATCGAAGTGTAGCAGCCATCGGCTTTGGGAAAGCCAAGGAGAGAAAAAGAAAAAGCAAGGGGTTATGTATCTACTGTACCCACAACCACAACAACCCGCCACATGGTTGGGGTGAATCGGACATTGATGAATGAATCACAAGTATCATTCATCTCAGCCACCCATTTCCATCTTGATCAATGATGACATTCACATATCACATCTCTGGCTTTCAGGCGTTGGTGATGGAGATAATTGGTTCATTGCACAGTCCTAATAGGAAGACACTACACAACCCCATGTCTTGTTTCAGACGAAATACCCACTTGTCATGTCGCTACATGTTTCAAGTCTGATGAAGACTAAGAATCCAAATCACATGCATTTACGATTCATTGCATTCTTTCCGTTATCAAATCACAAGGACAAAACCAAATTCGTAAATATACAGTAAACTTACATGCATACATATACGATGATGCATGAAGGGATGTGGATGTGAATCAAAGAGAGGTCGTCCTCGTGGGGTGTTTGGTTAACGTAAATGAATCAGTTTTTCTTCTCTACGAAAGTTGAAATTGTAACTGCCCCGCCCATGTCTGTATGCGTAGATAAGCATTTGGAGATGACAAGGACATCTAACGGTTCCCCATAATCTTATATCAGTCCCAATACCCAAGTTACTGTTTCATTCCCCTGATAAGGTTTGAGAGGTAGTCGGAAGAACAGAAGGTGAAGAAGATGAAGCAACAAGAGAACCAGCAGAACAGATGAACATAACAGAAACAAATCAGAAAGATGTCACTTCTTCCCTGTGATCTGTGGATGGATTATAACACGTCATCCCTGAAACAGTCAATGATATAGTTTGGCAGAAGGAAGGGATAACTAATAACTGAAAATCTAATCAATAATAATGTTGCAACAAGCTTAAAGTATAGAATCATGTTCAAGTAGTCAGCTATTTGGCATTAGCACTGCATTGAGCAAGCAAGTGCTTGTGTGCAAGTGCATGCAAGCCTAATCTATGCTCTTGAACGAATGAATGATTCAAAGGTCAACTCATCGGTGAGTGTCGGTAAATGAACCTCAAGTTTAATTACAACTTGCACCCAAAAAAGACAGCTCTTGTTGGCTTTGGCTTGGATCTCTCATGCCTATTATTCTGAGGAAAGCGAAATAAAATTAAATGTCAAAGAAGATGGAAAACTGGGAGGAGAAGGGCAGAAAGAACAGAAGAAGCAGACGAAAGTGGGGACAAACGGCCATTACAAATAATAGATTCCCAGGTCTCCAATGTCAAGGCAGGTGGGTCCATCAACCATAAAGAATTTTAAAGTTGTTAATGAGAGTTCAGCTTCTTCCTCAATCCTCACACTTGCACCCACACCAACGCCAACAGCAACACCAGTCCCATACTGTGATTTAGAAAGAAATAAAAGGATGGTAGGCGGGTTAAGGCTGTAGCTTCCCATAAAATCTGGCCACACGTCTGTATCTTTTATTTTTTCTGTTTTTCTACTTCCTTTTATTTCACATAATACTATTAATTCACTACATTTGATTTCTCCAGTCTCGCGTCTTAACTGAGCAAGTTTACTGCCAAAGGAACTAGTTTTACTCTGTTACTAATGCCAAATATGTGTGCAGTAAATGCCAAAAATGAGGCAAACTCTTGCAGAGACATTTATCCCTCCCGCTCAATAATTTGGAATATGTCACAAAACAGAAAAGCTACGAGGGCAACTATCATAACCAAAGGTCATAACTATTTCACAACATCCAGCTAGTAATAGTAAGATTGTTTCATGATTTTATGAAATCAAAAACAAAGGGGTTCAGTAAATCTGGCTGAGCATCTACATAGTCTTAAAAGAGCTTCAAAGCCAGGATCTTGATTCAAACAAGTTAGATAAACCATTGAACAAATGTATAGTTGTCACATACCTGACAAATTTAGCAGAACAAACGAGCTAAGCCATTACTAAATAAATTTTTTACTCACTACAAATTATAAAATAATGCTGCAATCAGGGGATGCTGCAACAGATTACATTTATCCCCCCATTTAATCATCATAAATATGGAATTTCCCCTTCTGACCAAAATTATTGTCCTGCATTTGCTACACCCTAATCTACCAGGGCATCATTTCTAAAAATCAGATTATTATCCATGGAAGCGTAACAAGTAGATTATTTTTTAAACCATCAACATCATTATCTTCATTCTGTTTACAATGAGATGCAAAAGCCAATATGGAAAAAGAATTCACCATTTGCTTAATTCCAGCCATAGGGATACACTTCCTTATCTTCTATCAACAAAATAAAAATAACTCTGAAGATAGTAAATGCAACAACGGAACTCCAATGACCTTATGCATACCAAGTAGTAGTACTTCCTGTTAAATTTTCAGCAAATGCCAAATCAAAAGGGCTTCCCGTATTCTTGTGGAGGTGGCTGCTCCCAGCCCCGCAAAAAGCCTACAGGAAAATCATCAGATGGTTTTTAGAGTTATGAATTAGGAAGCAGCAAAACTTCAATTATGAAGTTAAAAACTACATATTTTTCATACATCTGTTTCGTACGAGAACAATGGCATTAGAATCAGCATGACAAATGCACAGTGCAAAAAATTTGGGCATTGCTGTTTGACAATAAATAAAACCAAGTACTTGATGCCACGCTTTTTCTTCTCAATTTTGAAAAGAAAAAGACCCTACATTATAAATGCAATATAAATTCACTGCCTTCACTTGTCAGAAAACAGAATGGATTAGTATTTGATCTCTTATAGTAAACTAGTTTGAAGGTCTGCTTCATTTGATAAATTGTAATCCAAAAGCTTATAGCAATGACACGAAATCTTAAGAGGCACATCTCTCTGACCATGCACTTTACCAGCTAAATTTTGCATAAAAATCCATCTGTATTAAAATTTGTATCATACAGGAGTTCCAATCTGTTTCATTATTATGCGCTCCGTTTTAGATCACCTTTAAGAAGTTACCAAAATTCTAAATCCTTTCACCACATTAATTAACCCAATAAATTACTTCTGACATGTCAATACTCCCAAGTAGATCAACCACACATGGAATTCACAAGAAAACAAACCGTGAAATTAAATATTAGGCATACTTAGTGGTATTTCCCCCAAGGACATGTATATTGAATCATCATCAGCAAGAGACCCCTGAAACAACCAGTTAAGCACAATTAGCAATTGATCAGGAGGAATGAACTCAGACATGGAATGCAATAATGTAGCCATCTTCAGTGATCAAACCAAATTATAGTAAACGAAATCAAGATCATGCTGAAGAATGAAACATCTGAAGACACTACTAAAAAGCATTCAAGTTAGGCCCAGCAACCATCATGTTTCCAGGTGTACGCATTAGAAATTAGAAAGATTCTTGTTGAATGGATGATCAATTCATAGAAAATGGTGAAAATACCTCTGCATTATGAAGGACCATCTCATTCTGCAGGGGATTAATATCCCCAGGTACTGGAGGACAATCAGGAAAAGTATTGAGTAACTGTGTCATCATAAGCCCATCATAGTTATCTTGAACATCAGGAATTTGACCAGCAGCATTCTGTGGATTGTTTGCAAAACCTTCCAGGCCTGTAAACATCGTTTCAGTCCTGCATGATTGAATAATTTAAAATATGAAGAGAAGTGCCAGTTAGACAAATAAACATGAAATTCCAAAAGATTACTATCAATATTTATGTATATTTGAACAATGCACCAATGAAGTAATGGAAAAAAACAAAAGATATTGAGAAACATACTTTCTCTCTGCTGTATCATTAGTCTTGTCTTCTGGGGCAGAATCACTCTCTAAGTCAATTACTTCAATCTCCTTACAATTACTTTGATGTCTACTATAGTCACAAGCCATACTGGAATTACTCATGGACAAATCCACATCGATTGGAGTAGCTTCTTTCTTCGGAATAGCTGGGTAAATAAGAGTTGGATCACTGTGATGACTCTCATTCAAGTCTGAGTTTTCCATCAGGTTAAGGTCAAAGATCTTAAATGAACCCGGAAAAAGCTGTTTCTCTTGTGCATACTCAATGCAAGGTTCACCACCTCCCTCTGGAAATTGATAGTTATTAACCGCATTCTCTTGATTAAATGGCAGAACCACCTTTTTAACAGGCACAGCTGTTTCCTCATGAGAAACTGCTTTCTTCTCGCTCAAATTAGACACGCTGAAGTACTTGTCAGCTCTAGTAACCATAGACGGAAACCATTCTCTTAATCTTTTGGTTCCCTCTCTCGTATCATTCTCCTCCATAATTCGTTTTTCACGTCTCTCAATGACCATGGAACTGGACTTCTGGAGGACTGACAGCCCCTGATCTGATTCATGCTCATCTTCATGCACTAAAACTCTATCTGGGAAAGATTGTGATCTTGTACATTTACCTTGATCATCACCAGAAAGAAAACCTGATGCTCCTACATCCTCAACAGACTGGACAGGAAGAGATCTAGATATCTCAGAGTCAGTGAACTTTGAATCATGAGTTTTATTTGATAGCACATCAATGGCAGAACCATCCAAGGAGCCATCTTCAACCAAGGCTTTGGATCCACGTGCAAGTTTGTTATCAGAAGTGTTTTCCTCATTATTATTTGCAACTGAATCAGCCTTTACATCTTTATATGACAGAGAAGAACGAGTTTTAGTGGGAAACTTGGCAAATTTACATAATGCTAGTAAATCAGTACTACTTTTACTCAATGTGTCACCCTCCTTGGCATAGTTCTTGATGGATGAGTCCTCTGCTTCGTCTAGTTTCTGAGTTTCATCTTTATGAGTGCCATCCTTCAGCTCCCCACTCTCAGCATTCATGTTTGTTGTATCTGCAGATTTTGTGGAGAATTCCCCATCAGTCACTAGCAGTAAATCTTTCAAGGCGCTAGAAGAACTTGCCCTCAAGCCCATTTCCTCATGGTTGTTGTTCTTTCCCAATTCAGATTCTAAACCACTAACTTCCTCACTTTTTGGTGCAAATTCAGCTGAACCAAACTTCTGCAACCCATTACCATTATCTTTATCAACATGTTGCTCCTCTTGATGTCCAGAATGAGAATCATCATCACCCTCCATATCAGGGGAAACTTTATTTCTCATTGACCATGAACCAACCCTCCCATATTCCCTTCCCCAGTCTGAGCCGTAACTCCTAAAGGATCCTCCTCTCCTCCTACCTTTCAAATAACTCTTCAACCCCATTGAGTTATAATCATCAGGGTATCTTCTACGATCAGAGTCTACATCAGAAACAGAATTTCCAAGACGGCTAAGGGCTGATGATCGTCCTTCTGAAGTAAGTTGCAAACTGTCTCCATCTTGTGATCTAAAACTACCATTCTGCCATTTACTGGAGAGTATGTTTTGAGGCAGCAACCCTTGAGAAACCAAATACTCAGCTGCAAGTCGACCCGCTTCCATGAAAATGTCACCTCTTCGTGGTGCCGGAGCTGGCTGCTGAAATGATTTAGGCTGGCCCTGGCCTCGCCCAAACCCACGGTTAAAGCTCCGGTACTCTGAATTATAAAATCCATGACCTCTAGCTGAACCTTCCGGGGACAGACCTATCCCCACTGAACTAGACCTGTAGCCATTTCCAGGACTTCGATGCCTAGCATGCATGTTTCCTCAGTACCTATGCAGTTAGCAAAAGAGTCAATTACAATCCAAATCTGCAAGAGTTTCGAAGTAGAGACAAACAAATACCGCCACTTACACTACAAAGAATTTGAAGTCCAATTTTTTTTTGAAAGAAAAATTCAATCTTTAGCAATTATAGGCATTTGTTCTAATTTGTCCAGAGAACAGTGAAGATTCTTTGATTTGTGAATTCATCAGAAAGTCAGGACAACACAAAGCCAAGACTGTCATTCTCACGGATAGAAATATTCTCAACTACCACAAAATCAGTATGACTCAGAATTACAGCCACACAAGCGACCTAGAATTTACAGTCGCAAAATTATTGTATAAAAGAAGTAAGAACAATGTTCAGCTCAAGGTCTAGAAATGACGATTTTGCATAAAGGTTAAACGTCCAGTGTTAGTACAGATTAAGGGCACTAAATCCAGGTTCCAAAAATAGTAAGAATCAAACCTTTCTTTTTGGGTGCTTGATTGTGTTGCTGTGTTTGTGTTTGATTGAAGAATAAACAGATCCCAGCTCAGGTCTTTATAAGGTTTCAGATCCAGTAGCTCGGATTACCTCAATCACTCCTTCATGTCAAAACCCTAGCACCCTTCTTCCATTACCAAAAAGTAAAAGGCCAATATTTCTTGTGATCAGCAACTTTCCAATTACGTATTTGTTTTTTTAAAATTTCTTCTTCCAAGCTGCGTACTAAGTGGGTGTTGGGCGGTGGAGGTTTCGTATAAAATATTCTTTTCCTTCCAAGAATTCAATCTTTGAACTGATTCCGCACTGAACCGAACAGAATTGAACTGCGTTTCCTGTTTGCACTTCTCCGTTTTTCCTTAGATAAAATCTTTTAGGCCTTCTTTCCATCTGCCAAGAAATGAGTACCAATGCCTAACCATATATTTGACAGACCATCTCACGCCCTTTCCAAGCACGTGTCCACGCGCTTCCTTCTCTATTTTTGTTTTATTTTTATTTTTATTAGCAAAATTTAATATTATAATAAAATAGTATTATCAATTTAATAATAAATTATTATTAGTGAATAAATCATGTAATTTTCTAAAAAAATTTGATTGCGAAACAAGCATCCGACCCTGAATGATTAATAAAAAAAAAGGAGAAATGAGAACGACGATGGTGGCGACGGTGCAGGTGAAGGAGGCGATCGATGCATAAAGCAATGCGTAGGGTTAAATATTTGGTCGTACAAAATGGGAGAAGAAGCCGATTGATAAAATCGTTGGAATTCAGAATATGTCAAGCGACGAGAGGAATCCCTCGAGATCGAATCCTGAAGACTTGGAATTGGCAATTGGAGATCAGCCGAATAGAAACACTATACCTGCCGCCACTAGCGCAATCAAGGATCTCTTTAAAGAATTAGATCGTGGATTTTCCGGCCGACGTCTCGGTTTCAAAGATTTTGCGCAGCATTCTAGCTCGCATTCGAATTCGGTTTCCTCGTCCATCGATCATCGTTTTGTGGACAGTCGTGATGTTCTCGCGGACGGTGCGCCTCCTGAATGGGCGTTGCTTCTCGTCGGATGCCTTCTTGGCCTTGCCTCTGGTTTATGCGTCGCCTTATTCAATTGCGGCTGTTACTTTAGGTACTGGTTGTTCTCTGGGTCCTCAAGGTCCTAGTGTAGATATTGGAAAATCATGTGCCAATGGTTTCTCTTCAATGATGGAAAACATCAGAGAGAGGAAGATAACAGTTGTTGCAGCTGGTGCAGCCTCTGGAATTGCTTCGGGTATTCAATTGTATGCATATCATAACTTTGTCATGGCTTTGTGCGAACTTTTGTGATTTCTTGTTAGTCAGCTTTGTCTAGAATATGAAAAATGCTTGATCTATTACTTCTTCAGTGATTTAGATTTTTTAACTTCCAAACAAACTTTTATTTCGTTTTCTTTCAGTGAAATTCATTTGCTCTTCATTTTGATACTATTTGTAATTAAATATAGCTACTTTGTATAATTGCTTGAGATGAACATGAGATTCAGTTTTCTTTTTGAAAATGTACTTTGAGAGTCACTATCAAACATCTTGCACATGTCCCCTTTTTGATTTTTGATTGTTGAAGTGGTTAATCTTCCTTATTCAATTTTTCTCTTCAGGTTTTAATGCGGCTGTAGCTGGTTGCTTCTTTGCTATTGAAACTGTGTTAAGGCCTCTACATGCTGAGAACTCACCCCCATTTACAACTGCAATGATAATTTTGGCCTCTGTCATATCATCTACCGTATCGACTCTTTTGCTTGGGACACAACCGGCTTTCACTGTGCCTTCATACGATTTGAAATCAGTTGCTGGTATTTCATCTCTCTCTTGATTTATTTCATCAATTTGATTTTCTGGTATGCCACGTTCCTCAGTACAATCAATCCAATGGTCCAGACAACTCCAATCAATTTAAGCCAACCCAAGTTTAATAACTGTTTTTTTGGGTTGAGTAGCTCCAGCAGAACTCGGGTTCTGTTGAGCCATGAGATGAGGTTGTTATGGGCCTGGTTGACCCAGCCCAAGCTGGCCAAGTGCAGCTATATAATTGTATGTAGGTGTAGGAAGTTTTCAGGCATACACAAGCCCTAATGTTAGGGTTGGGCCTGGTTTGTGAATCAAAATATCTTTTACCATGGGATATATCAAATCAGTATATTTCCACAAGTCATCCACTTCTCGAGGAGGACATTTATCAACATTTGATTTCAATGTAATGGTTCTAACTTTGTAAACTTAATTTGACATTGTCTTGCAGAACTACCTTTATACCTGATTTGGGCATACTATGTGGTGTTGTAAGTGTAGCCTTCAGTCGCTTGGTTGCTTGGTTCACCAAGGTATTTGTGTTTATCAAGGAAAATTTTGGCCTTCCTGCTGCTCTATGTCCTGCTTTAGGTGGTTTAGAAGCTGGGATAATTGCTCTTAAGTATCCAGGCATACTCTACTGGGGTTTCACAAATGTTGAAGAAACCATACATACAGGGGAAACTGCCTCAGCTCCTGGAATTTGGTTGTTAACTTAACTAGCTGCTGCTAAAGTTGTGGCCACAGCTTTGTGCAAGGGGTCTGGGCTTGTTGGTGGCCTTTATGCACCCAGTTTGATGATTGGTGCTGTTTTTGGAGGTTCAGCTGCAGAACTTATCAATTCAGCCATTCCAGGGAATGCTGCTATTGCATGGCCACAGGCTTATGCTCTGGTAATTTTTCTATCTTGACGTTGCCTTCTAGAACCATATTATGCCTATACTTGATATGGTATGAAGTTGATCTTGTTGACTAATTAGAATTATTTCAAACTTGTAATGCAGGTTGGGATGGCTGCTGCATTAGCTCCTAATTGTTCAGTACCCTTGACATCAGTCCTACTTCTGTTTGTGCTGACTAGAGACTACAGGATATTGCTCCCTCTCACGGTAATTGATCCACTGTCTGTTTTGATAATTTTTTCAAACATTTCTTGCTGCATGTGAAATGCCTGTCTTTTACCTGATAAGCTTTTAACCAAGCTAGATACTTGTGTACAGCATAAAAAAACCATCAATTAAAAAATGTAAATGTTTTATATGTGGACAAATAGGACATTATGCTAGAGAATGTAGAAACAAAAGAGGAGATTTAGAAAGAATGACAGTGTATAAAGAATTAGAATTAGAAGATGAATTTGATATAATTAGTATAAATGGTAGTGAAAATAGTAATGATAGTGATGTATTAAGTATATGTGATAATAATGAAGAAATAGAAAATCAAGATAATTTTGAAGAACAATTAAAAATATTAACTTTATGAGTTGGATAATAGAAAAACAGTTACCATTAAATTGTAAGGAATGTAGACATAGTTGGGATAATACTATATAGAGAAAAATGCTTTTATTGTAATATGATAATTGTAAAAAATGTAAAATTGTAGAATTAGTATGTTGTCCCATGGATATAGCAAGATTTGGTGAGATAGTAGAATATGGAGATGAAATTAAAAAAGAAGAAGTAAAATAGATAAGAAAGAAGATGAAGACATAGGATTTTAAAATTAGAAAATAATTATTTAAAAGAAAAATAAATAAATTAAAAAAAGAATTATCTGAAATTAAATTAGAAAAAGAATTAGAAATAAGTAGATTAGAACAAAGAATAACTGATTTAGAAAATAAAAAATAAGTTAAAACAAATAGAGGAAGAAGATGAAGTAGAAATAATAGCTAGTAATACAGTAAGACTTGCAAACATGATAAATAACTTATTAAATTGTAAAGTAGCTATAGAAGTAAATAATAAGCAATATAATTTAAATGCTATTATAGATACAGGAGCTAGTAAATGTGCTATAGATGAAAAAGCCTTACCTATAGAATGTTTTGAAAAATTACCTACAGCAGTAAGAATAGCAGGAGTAAATAGTGTAACACAAAGTTTCTTAAAAGTAAAAACAGGAAGTTATTTAATATTTAAAACCCAGAAATATCATATTACCATTTTGTTATGTATTACCCGTTACAAATTCATGATAAGACTCAAATAATTATAGGAATGAATTTTATTTATAGTATGCAAGGAGGAATAACTATAGAAAATGGAAAGTAACATTTTTTAAGAAAACAGAAACAATAGAAACCTCTCCTATTAGTAAACCTTTAGAAATAAAAAATTTTGAAGAACAAGAAGAATGTGATAAAATAGAAATAGAAGAACATTAGAAGAAGATGTAATATTATATAATTATGGAAATCTAGAATCTAATTATAGAACTTATCTAGAACCATTAATGAGAAGATTAGAAAATTTATCAGTATTAGGAGAAAATCCTTTAGCATTATGGAAGAAAAATAAGATAACATGTAAATTAGATATAATAAATCCAGACTTTAACAATACAAGATAAACCTATAATACCAGATCCTAGAACTAAAACAGAATATGCTAAGCATATTGAAGAACTATTAAAAGGAAATTTAATTAGACACTCTAAAAGTAGACATAGAACAGCAGCTTTTATAGTACAAAAACATAGTGAAATAGTTAGAGGAAAAAGTAGAATGGTATTTAATTATAAAAGATTAAATGATAATACTTATAAGGATCAGTATACTTTACCAGGAATAGATTATTTATTATTAAAAATTAAGGATAAAGAAATATATAGTAAATTTGACTTTAAAATCAGGATTTCATCAAATAGCTATGCATCCAGATAGTATAGAATGGACAGCATTTACTTCACCCTTAGGACAATATGAATGGTTAGTAATGCCTTTTGGATTAAAAAATGCTCCTAGTATATTCCAAAGAAAGATGGATAATATATTTAGACACTTAGATGATTTTATAATATGTTACATAGATGATATTTTAATATTTAGTGATAACTTACTCACAACATATCAACATTTAAAAGAATTTTTTAATATTTGTGAAAAAGAAGGATTAATATTATCCAAGACCAAATTAAAATTAGGACAACCAAGGATAGAATTTTTAGGATTAGAAATAGGAAAAGGAATAATAAAATTACAACCTCATATAATTAAAAAAGTTATAGACTTTAATGAAGAAATAAATACTAAAAAAGAATTAGAAAATTTTTTAGGATTATTAAATTATACTAGAAATTATGTACCAAATTTAGGAAAATTAACAGGTCCTTTTTATAATAAACTTAAAGTAGGAGGAGAAATTAGATTTAATAATGAAGATAAAAAATTATTAAAACAAATAAAAAATATAATAAGAAATTTACCAGACTTAGAATTACCCCCTAAAAATAGTTATATAATAATAGAAACAGATGGTAGTTTAGAAGGATGGGGAGGAATATTAAAATGAAAACCAAACAAAGAAGATCCCCAGAAGCTTAGAAAAACTAAGTAGATATACAAGTGGAAAATATAGAACTAAAGTAACTAGTATAGATGCAGAAATATTAGCATGTATAAATACTTTAGAAAAATTTAAAATATTTATTTTGATAAATTAGAATATACCCTTAGAACTGACTGTAATGCTATAGTAAAATTTTACAATAAAATAAATTCCAGTAAATTAAGTACAAATAGATGGATAAAATTTATAGATTACTTTAAAAATTACTGGTGTAGAATGTAAAATAGAACATGTAAAAGCTAATGAAAATTTTCTTGCAGATAAATTATCTAGAATCATAAAAAATGATGCTATAAATTAGCAATAATGTAGTAAGTAATTTACATATAGAAAGTAATTTGCATGTAGAAATTTATCTTTATGTAGAAAAGTAACTTGCATAATAATAGCATTAAAATTGCATGATGGCTTTGTACAAAATTCAAATTTGTTGTGGGTACCAACGCAAGTTAGGAGCCCACTAAGCTTATTAACATATTCTTTTAGATGTAGTAAACATGATAGAAAGACTTTTTAAGCTAACTCGTCATTTATTCTTTTTACAGCAATAGCAGAATCATCCCAAAGCCCAAATGCCTTTTTCTTCGACCCATACACTTTAAAGACTTTTCCTTCTGGAACAAATCTTTCCTTCAGAGCAAAAGCCCAATTAAAGCCTGAACAAAAATGCATGGTTGATAATTTGTGGAACACCAACCTAAAAGCCAAACCAGACAGTACTTCATGCTTTATGTTGTTATCTTGATTTAAAAAATCAAGAAGAAAATTTAAAATCTATGCTTTTGCTTGTTCAACATATCAACCTCTCACCACAAACTCCTCAGATACTCCAAAATGAGGTAAATATGTTGAAAAATGAGGTGAGTTCTAAAAATGAAAAAATAAAAGAGTTGAGTGAAAAAGTGAAAAAATTAGAAAAATAACTCCAAGGGAAAAAAGAAAAAGAGAAGGAGATAAGTGTTTATTTTGAAAAAGAAGAAAAAGACAAGAAACAAAAAATGATGACTCTTCTCTACTTAGGACCCTATCTAGAAAAGAAGATACTTTTTTATCTCTTTTCTGAAAAAAATAGCTGATATGATTTATTATCAAGAGAAAATAAGAAATTTAATCTATCATCCAAATACGGATGTTTTGGGTATAAATGTTATATACTACCAGGCTACAGAACATGAAAAGACTAAAGCCTGTGATTGCAAGGAAGGCTTTGTCTTTTACAGGATGGCTATATATCTTCCTTTGTAGGAACCACTCAAAGAAATCTATGGTTTCAACAGGATGATGGAGATGGGATATGTCTACAGAATCATTGTTACTAAAGCAGAACAAGTTAGAAGATTCGTAGAACCATATTCTTGGAGGCTTGCACACGTATTGTATACCCTTTTTGAGAAAGACAAGTGTCCTTCTGGATACATCAATCTTAGGGTAAGATCCATCCTTGCCTCTTATAGCAACGGCTGTCCTGAGGAAGCTAGGTCCGAAATTTTAATTGAATGTTGTCCCTTTTCAAAGCTAACAATGATAACAATTCCTAGGGACTACATACCATAATGCTCAACTTCTACAGATGAGTGTATATCCAGAGCAAGGACTTTTCTCAGTCTATACAGCTCAACAAGACTTGGACTCACTCATCCTCCCTTAGTCTTTGAAGAAAGGAACCTTAAAGTCTTTTGCTCACAGACCAAATGCTATGTTCTTTTCCTCAGCCATATCATAGAAGACCCCATAAAAGTCTGTCATTATCAAGATGTTCATGCAGGTATCAACTCTGGTATGATAGGAGATTATGGGAATTCTCAAGAAAGCTATGGAGATATGGAAGATGACATTGATGATTTAATTGACCTAGACGAATGATGGAAGAGCACAAAACAACAGACCAGCCAACAAACACTTAGAGATTCCTGCACCAGTCTGCCAGTAATGACTTATTTATTTTTGTCCATTTCAATCATTTCTTTGTAATCATAATTTTTTTTTATAACCATGGTTCTATCTAATCACGAGCTAGTTACTTTTTTTTACTAGAGTTTCTTTTTGAAAAATAATCATGGTTTTATCTAATTATGAGTTCACTTTTAAGTTGTATATAAACCCTTAAGTTTTTCAATAAGAGATCATCAAAAAATTTCCACAACAATTATCTCTCTAAAAATCTCTCTCTTTCTCAGTAAAGTTTTAATTACAACATATTTTAATAAGATAGAGAGTTCCTCCCTTATTGATCTTATTCTTCATCCCCAACGCTGTTGATCCTATTCTGGTTGTTGGTTTCTTTTAAAAACTTGGGTAAATTTATTTTTACAAAATTGAATGTGTACAGTAGTTGTTAGAATGATAGGCTAGAAACACTATTCATCAGAAATAGTAGTAGGTTGTTAGATTCAGAAGAGTGAAATGAATTATTTTTTTTCTTTTCTCTTCTTCTCTTCCTCAGAAGCTTCTATAATCTGATTAAGACTCTAGTATCTCTAGTAACAGAAAGCTACACTGTAAATTGAGGGTTCTATCCCGTTATCCGGGGAAGTTCAACCTCTTTGTACCGTGGTAACATTGTTCTGTGAATAGATATAAACGTCTAAAATCAGACTACTGCGGCTCTTCTGATTTCTGTACCTCGCCCTAAAATTGGTATCAGAGCATTATGCTGTTTAGTACTAACAAAATCAAGTTGAGGAACTGCTTAGGGCTTTTGCTTGCTGGATGGATGACCTGAATTTCTATCAGATGGTTAACATATATTTTGGCTTTACTACATGACAACAACACTGGCTCCATATTATCATAAGCACTACATAATTCTCAGGATGCTGGATCTAGAAAAAGCATAGGATTTTCTCTTTAGTGTGGTTTGACAACATATCTTCCTTCATCTCTCATGTTTGGCACAAATTTGTATGCCATGTATGTCTGTGAACATAATGTCTTTAAAAATACATATAGATAATGGTAAATTAGCTTGTACTGTTTTAATTTTGTAATTGCACAGGCATGGTGTCTTGTAAATGGCTAAAGGCAAGCACAAACGAAACATTGTATCACCATATCTTAGGGCATTGTCATTGTTAAGTTGTAGTTTTTCATCATTTTGGTTGCAAATGTTGTCCAAAGATGATAGATTTTTCAATGCTTGATTTCTTTCTCCTATTTTGCTAGTAGGGAGCTGTTGGATTGGCAATATGGGTCCCCTCTGTGGCAAACCAGGCCAAGGAAACTGAAGCATCTGATACACGGATTTTGGCAAGAGGTTATTCTTCTCTTTCACCTACTGAAGATAAAAATGAAGTTATGTGCAGAAGAATTGATGACACAGATGATTTAGAACTCTCTGTCCTAGAAAATGCTGCTGCTGATGAAGCAATAAGTGAAGATAGATACACTCTTGGAAGAATTGAAGGTCCAATTTTCTTCATTTCCTTTCATAACTATTATCAAAGTGGCGGAGATTGTTTTTTCTTGATTATCTCATCTTCTCACTAATTAGCATGCTGCTTTTTTTTCCATTATTTAATGCTTGCTTGTGACTAAAATTCTTCAATACTCTATCCATCCTTCTTGTCAGGTTTCTAGGGCCATGTCAAAGAACTACGTAAAAGTTACACTCACTGTAACCTTGAAAGAAGCAATAAAAAGCATGCATGGTGGCCAACAGCATTGTGTCCTTGTTGATAATGAAGATTTTCTGGAGGGAATACTAACATATGGTGTCATTAAATGTTTTTTGTCTGAGAAGTTTAGCGATGCTTCTAAGGGTGATCCAACAGCTTCAGATGTATGTAATTGCAAGTTCCCCTCTTTTTTTATCTATAAATATGTAACTTTGTTTCTTTTGTTTGTTCTTAATGCTCTTTCTCTCTCACACAAACATCTCTTCAGTTATTAACCCTCTGAAGAGTTTTGAGTATTTTTGGTGATGTATAAGATATTTGCTACAATAGTTACATTGCTGCCTTACTTTTGCACTCTTGAACTTTTTCTTTGCTTTATCTACATTCTTATTGATGATATGCTGTTGAAACTTTTTAACAGGTGAATACATGTCTTGTCTCCTACATTTGTACTCAAGGCATAAGCTATCAAGGCCAACAGCATGGACTTCTAACCTGTTACCCAGAAACAGATCTGGCAATTGCCAAGGGGTTAATGGAAGCCAAAGGGATCAAGCAGTTACCTGTAATTAAGCATGCTAGAGAACTCCAAAGACCAAGGAAGCAAAGAATTGTTGCTCTGCTTCATTACGATTTGATTTGGAATTGTCTCAGGTTTTTATTGGCTTTTCACTCTTATGTTTTCTTTTTATGTCCTATTAGAAATGTGTCATTTTCACCATAGATGATGTCTGTTTTCTTGTTTTCAACAGCTAAACCTTGCCTTTTCATCTCATTCTCGCTGCATTAAAAGTCTAATAATTTCATCTATTCATCGTCAAACCGGTAGAACAGATATTAGAAAAGCAAATAAGCATAGTAGCATTCTGGTAGCATACTCCCATCCCCTTGATTGCAAAATGATCTTAGCTGCTAAATAAATTTTTAAATTGTTCAACCATTGCCCTTACAGTTTACTGATTAATGGCTTACAGAGGAGATAAATCACCGGAAATCAGTCTATCAGCAAAGAAAAGACAAAAGTCTTGAGGAGATCCATTGATGTGATGATGCAGTTGATTGCCAATTGTTTATTCTGAAACTCTCGTCTTCATAGTCCTTTCACCAAAGTATACATACCTATGAGTTTCCCATTCAGGTGCATGTGTTTATTTACAGATGAACATCAATGGTGGAATTCTAGTGGAGCAAAGGAATTCAAAAATCAAGAGTCCAAATCCAAATTTTTCCCAAAGCAAACTGACTGTGTTATAGCTTTTGTTGCTGCATCTGTTTGGTGGCATGTAGTCTCTTGCTCAATTATCATATTATATCTGGTCCGTAGTTGAACCGACTTTCTAGATTATATGCAGTTGTCGGCTTAGTTAAGTCTTTCCTTCATTGGTTACAAAATACAGAGGGACATAGGGTTCCAAATATAATTTAATAAATCTATTATAGACTATCAAACTCTCATCTATGTATTGTCATCACAAGAATGATTTGTGAATATCAGTCCAGAATGTAAACAGAAGTAAAAGTGGAAGAAATGGAAGTAAAATTGGGCACTTTGTATTCTTGTTATATTAACAAACAGGTAAATGTTTCTCGTTGACACCGGCAAATGGGCAAATTATTGCTATAAGATGTGAAATTGAATAGATTGTTTCCATTTTGAAAACTAAAAGGTAGTGCGTACTAATCCCATGAGAGTTCCGAAACAAGAAGATGAAGCATCGTCTTCAGCTATTATCGAGGTCAACATTATACCAAGCAAAACTATGGTGTGACAGGAAGGAGTGAAGCTAAGCATATTTGCTATTGGTATTCTTAAGAATGTCAATAGACAGACAGAAAAAGGAAAGAAGAAAACCCCAAACATCATCTGATCAGAGCACTGCATTCTACAAGTTAATGCATTGTTCATCGTTTTCCACATACATGAAAATTTGGCACAAACTTTTGCAGTGACCAAAGAATCAATCCTAATATGGATCATCAATGATACAGAAATTTTATGAATAGATTTATATAAATATTACTACTTCCCTCCGAACAGCAAAACAATAGCAGTTATAATCATATAGCTATAGAATAGAATCCAATCAAATAAAAAGCATAAGCATTTAAATCTGAGGTCCGAGCGGTAGCCTACTCATAAGCTGCTGGTAAACTGCCGAACGATTCGGCAGGTTCAGACCAGGTTCAGATATTGGTTCCACCTTTGGTTCTGCTTTTGGCATCGTGAAACCCAATTCACTCAACTGGCGTTGCTGTGCCAAATATGAATGAACTGGCAAAACAGGCAACTCTGCTTGCCGAGGGCCCAGTCCTGCCATAGCTAGATTGGCCAGCCCTGGTTGATTCATTCCAAATGAGAAGCCTGGAGAAGGTCCCAGCTGCTGCCTTCCAGGTTCTCTGAAAGAGCCAAATGAAGGTCTATCAAATCTTGCCATGCTGTTGTGAATTTGTGACGGCTCAGGCCGGTGGATTTGACCACCACCACCAGCAGCAGCATGCACAGTGACAACATTTGAGGAGCCAGAATTAATATGACTACTATTGCGAGCAGCAGGTACATCATGGTTGTGCTTTCCCTCATACGTGGTGATCACCGACTTTAGGTCATGTGATGCCCTCTCCACATGCTTTCTCACTGTGCAGCCTGCACTAGTGCATTTGTAATAACTCCTACAAATTATCAAGAAGTTTCAATTTAATGTTGCTGTTAGAATTGGATTTCAGCTTTGGACAAGCAGGGTGTATGTTTTGTGAAAGAGTGAGAGAGATGGAAGAATAAAGAAAATAAAATTAGAGGATTCCAATCACAACCTTGGATTTGGATTTCCCTTCACAACTTTCTGCCCATACTTGCGCCAGCGGTATCCATCGTCAAGGATGTCCACCTCACTAGTTGTCTGGACAACAACTCTAGGCTCACGAATAGCTCTAGTGGCTCCACTCATTTCTGTTGCATAGGCTTCAATTTTCCTGGGATGTCAAATAAAATTAGAACATTGCCACAGTGAACTTATAATATTAAGTAGTAGGTATCATAGCAGAGATATGGAAAAATTGATACCTTCTCTTTGACTCAGATTCATCTTCTTCACCATCATAACCTACACTGCCATGTGCCGCTTGATCATCTTCATCCTCGTCATTAGAAAAGGTAGATGAGGCGTCCACTGCATCACCTGATTCAAAGTGATTGCCATTTTGGGCTGGCAAATGGCTGCAGTATTCAGGACCCACAGATGCTGATGACGTCACCTCGACATTGTCATGTCTGAACTCAGGAGTTCCACCAGTAGTTCCTTTCTGTGTATTTGCCCATACAGGATCACCATCAGCACCACTCTGCAGTCCAGCCTGCTCAGTGATGTCAAGTGGTATGTCAAAAAGTGGGTTAGACCCAATGGTTGATCGGCGATTGGGAGTTGGCTTGGGGTGGTTATGGGCTCCTTTATATATGATCTCAGTTATGTGGCCTTCATGAGATCTCTCCACTTTCTTCTTGACCTGACAGTTTGGATGTGTGCACTTGTAATAACTACGTGGGTACTCACTGCCTTTCACTTGCTTTTGCCCATATTTTCTCCAATTATACCCATCCTCGGATGATGCACCCCCACCACCAGCAACTATGGAATCTCCACTGCCTCTTTGATCTCCTCCTTCATTCCGTTGCTCATCAAGGGGTGGAGAATGTTCAGTACTGCCACCAACACTATCAAAAACCCTATGATCAGCTGAAATGGTACTACACCCATTATCTTTTCCAGTTGATGCTCTGGAGAAGTCTGTTTGAAGGTTTATGCTGTTTCTGTATTGAGAATGGACTTTTGTTGCTTCTACATTTTGAGACTGATGGGAATTCTCAGACAGAACAGAAACCTCAATAATAGGAAAGGAGTGCTGAGGAAGAGTAAAAGTAATCTGTAAGTACTAGTCAAACTATATTCAGCAGACAGATGAATTGTTTCACTCATTGCATTTCAAATCCTCCTGCATTATGCTTACCTTATTTGATGCACCAAGGGGAAAAGGACCAGAGTCTGAAACAGGCTTAAATGCAAATGATGTATTGATGTCCTCAAAAACATCATCTTTACTTTTATCAGGGGCCTCTGACATAAACATAGAACTTTTACCACCACCATTTGGGACAAATGGAAACTTTCCAGTTGTCGGAGATGGCTGTGCCTGCAGTAGCATGGGTTCACTAATTAGCACATACGAGCAAAAATTCCATAAAACTAAATTCACTTTTTCATGGAGCTATTGACCAGAACAACCTTCACCTCAGCATAAGCAAAGACATTAACGTGACATACAAAAAAAGCCAATAACTGGAATCTTATTGGAATCCTAAAAGTAATATACAATTATTTGAAAAGCCCTATTGCTATTCACTGTCTTCTAAATTCCATACACTACTAAGGCGTCAATCAATCACCCTCAGAAAGACGTGAATTCAATAAATAACACATAAACTTTTAGTAAATAAGCTCACCAGAGAATTTGAAAGGAAAACTGGGGACTCCAGCAGTGTTGTTGGGCTGAGACCAGGTGGAATTGTCAAGTAAGGAGATTGAACATCAGGGTTCAGAGAAAGGTCAGATGATCTAATGGTTTCTGTATTCAGCCTTGGAGCATTAAACCCAGCTCTGGCAGCCAACCTTGATTTCTGCTCAGAAAATTGGCCTAAAGCAATAGATGCAGCTGTGGGCATCATGTCTTTTTTGTCAGTATTTCTTGTTGTCATCTGCTCTTGAGAACACAAGAAGAGCCCATTAGCTCCATTTTCACTCGGTGGTTCTCTTGAGCTGGAATTATCCCCTGATATTGCTGCGAAAAAGGTTCTTGGACTTGGACTAGGTGGCACCCAATCTCCAATAACTGCAACGTTATCATCAATTCCAGCCATAGTAATTCCAACTTGTCCAAAAGTCAGGTCAACGAAGAATCCAGGTCTTGCACAAAGATTGAATTCCTGAAAGGTTCATTCACACACTAATGATGGAAGCAGGTGACCATGGGTTACAGAGAAAATAGAAATAGATTGACAAAAAAAAGATTTTAGTTGCAGATGAGATGTGGGATTTTATTTGAAAAAAAAATTCACTCAATTTATGAAAATAAAACTATGCAATTGATGTGGGTTAACTAAAAACTACCGGAAAAAACCCATGAAATCGAAAAGTTCCATTAAAGGCTTTTGATTCTCCATCTCAGAGACAAAAAGTTGTATAAAGCTGCAATTTTGACTAGACGTTTATCGAATGATTTGATATAGACTCGAGAATCATCACAAAATTGCAAAGATATGCTTGAACAGACGAGAGAACACACATGGAAGATATCCAGAATATGTCATAATTCGTCAATGCAACAACATTATCTCTTTGCCTTCCTCAGCTCAACAATTCATAAGGGTAAGTTTCCAAAATGAGTCTCAAGATTTAGGACAAAACCCAAAAAATTTATCCTTTAAGTGGGGTGAAGACGTAGCACAGAAAATCTCAAATGGAGGCAAATTGACAACATTCCAAATTTGATAAGTTGAGTTGAAGGAATCTAATCATAAATCCATTGAACCTCGCATATATAGAAAACCAATTGTTGAAGTCATGGTTCCCATCAATCAGAATCTAATGATAAGCAAATGGACATTTTAAAAGAAATAAATAAAATGTTAAAATAAAAAACAATCCAGATTAGAAATGAAAAAGGAGAAATTACATAGATCACAAGATCTTTCAAACGTTTATAAGAGTGAAAGTGGTACCTTAAATTTGCATATAGATGGATAAATATTTTCCAGAATTGAGAGTTAGAAACATAAAGGGGCAAAGGGAAACCAAAGAATGAAAGAGATAGGAAGAGAGAGAAAGAGAAAGAACGATTAAAAATGATTACCTGATTGATTAAAGAGTCGAAGCTAAATGAACAAGACCCACCACCACCACTACCACCACCATCAACACGCAAATTTCACAACAAGAGGAACCCCTGACCAAACCCGTCCCGACCCACCTCAGATGTTCCTTTTCTCTTCTTATTCAAAGTGTAAAAATGGAATCTTTGTTTCTCTTCTGGTTTTGGTTTTATAGCTCAAAATGAAACGAAACCAAATGATGATGGTTTTTTTTTATTTTTTTAAATAAATTCAGAAAGCTATAACAGAACACAGAAGAAATACATCATTTAATATTATGCCTTCAACGGAATCTTTGAAGAATGAAAAACAGAAATAGAGAAAGGAAAGAAAAGCTCGACAACAACAAATCCTACACACATTCACCTCCCTCCCTTGTTTCATTGATTGCTGTACTAGTATTCATTTTAACTAATAATTCATCTTTTTGTTTGTTTCTGGGCTGCCACAACCAATAAAGCACTGCCATGTTCACCCTACAAGGACATAATTGTCCTCAAAGTAGTGATCTAATTGGTTGTATGGAAGATTTCTGGAGAGGTGAGTTGTAGGTGAATTATTTGTGTGTTGTTGGTAATAATAAAGAAAAATATAATTGGTAAATATGTGTAACGTTAAGGTGTCAAGTGAGTTGGGTGCCTAACACCTGTACCCTGGTAAAGTGAAAGATGTTATAACCGCCAGCTGCCCAAACCCCCACCCCCGTCTTGCTTCTTCCACTTCATCATCAACCCCAAATTTGGATTTGTGAGTCCATTTCTCTTGATAAATGTTTTCAGAGAGTACAACCCCATTTCCACCTTTGTTCTGTATTGTGTGATCTTGAGGGTATTCAGTCATTAAACCAATTTGGTACTCTTTATCAATTCATTCGAATTCATTGGATGGAGTAACATTAAGATGGGGGTTGTGACTTCTAAATGATCTTTTTGAATGGTAAAGAATCAAATCACACCCACAATACACAACACTTGATGATTGATTTATTAGGTGCCATATCAAATTTTTTGATCCAATTGATATTAAACCAATCACTTCAAACATACAAAATGCACGTCTATCGTGCATGCACATCTTACTAGGATTAACCCTCATGAAAAGTGTTGGATTATTGAAGCAAATTGATAAATCATAAAGACAAATCTTAACCTAGTGGATGATCGGAGCCCCCAAGGATGTAATGGGAGAGAACAAATGCCACCCCTCATAGATTCTCAGGATTTGGAAGCCAATTAAAATCAACATACGAAAAATGATGAATTAAAGAGGACAAAAAGGAGAACAATTCTCAAATTTAAGACATGTATTTGGAATTTCATGGAAAATGTTCATGACATAATATTAGAATATAGCAGAAGGAAAAAAAGGACAGGTTGATTATGATTTGTTGATTAAAAGATTAAAAAAAAAGAGTATCCAATTCTAAACCCTAATGATTTCATGCCACACACATGAAATTCTATTAACATCTTTGCCGCGTTATCTTTTGTTTTTGGTTAGTTGCCCACTAGTTCATTATAAAATTTGTTATCATCTATTCCTACAGAGCTTCTACCTTGTGCAATTTGTGCAAATGCAATTGCAATCGGCCATGAGATATTTGTCCGTTGCTTGGTTGATGAATAATTATGGGGTGATGAGGGAAGCTGCTTCATGATGATGCTTGGTTTTTAGATTCTGCGATGACTTTCTCTTAACAGCAATAACCCACCAGCAAAGATTAATATATTCTAAACAAGAACACGATGTGGCATTTGTCTGAGATTTTGTTTGGGCTACATGTGTCTTTCTGCAAAACTTGACAGGTTTTTCTTGTCTGTACAGGTTGGCAGAGCATGCCGGTTTCATGCTTCCACCAAGCCATTAATAATATAACTATAAAGGAATATCTTTGAGTTGAATCCGTCAAAAGAATTCAGAATAAAGGAAGAATGGAACCAAAAACCGGCACCAGATAAGAGCAGGAAAAACATTGTCTGGATACAGAAAGAATGTGCCGACTGGGTGGATTACCGACGATGCATTGCTTGGAAAACTAATGCATGCATGTGTGTATTCATGTATGTATATCAGCATCAGTCACAGGAATTCTTCTACTTTAACGTGACACGCGACATACATACAAATATTTTAATCTTATGCAGTACTTTATTGATGGGCATTTTTTCCTCCACCCAGTCAAAAAGATTCTTTGACCAAGTCTTTGTCTCTCTTTGCTTTGCACTTTCTCTTCTCACAGTACCGCTTTCGCCAATGCTTTTGTTTCTTAAATTTTTGGTTTTTTAATGAACCAGAAGACACAAAAACCAAAAAGTCTGGTTGGAATCACTGCCCATAAAGGGAATGGATGATACATTGTTTTTAGGTTAAAACATTGTATGCAATCTCCATGAAATCATCAAGAACTGCAAATATAATATAGTATCATCTTACCTTTTTGCAGAGAGCCACGAATAGAAAAACAAAACATGTTATGGAGCAGGCAATTTTAACAAGCAGGAAATTTATCAAATAGAAAGGGCTTCCAGGGTTTAAATTCAAGCAGCATGTTAGATGTGTATGAGTTTCAAATATGTGTCGGGAATCAGGACACAGGAAAGAGATGTGCTCTCAAGGTGGGGTCCTGGGAGAGAAAATTTTGGAGGCAATTCCAAGCTACAACTTAAAAACAGTATTCAGTCAGCTGGTAAAGTAAACCAAATTATCTGTCAAAGTGAGACTCTTTTCTGGACTGAATTCCACGACTACTTATTATTTCAGATACTGCTGCAATTTAGCCAGAGGGGGCACCCAGCCCCGTTTAAGGCTGGGCTGAGCCTGGACATTTTAACCCATTTTGGACCTAGACTTCAGGTTCTGTGTGTGGCATTCTGGAAATAGTAGCAACCATTGGACATTCGGATGTACGTACAACTCTTCTTTTTTCTTTTAAATGGGCATCATTGATTCATTATCAAAGTCTCAGCCATTAAGTCAAGAGTAATAAGTGTTTGATTGCAGAATAAAGATGCCAAAATTCTTATATTCGTGAAGGGTGAGTGATCCAAGATGGTCCAAAGGGAAAAGAATAAGCAGACAAAACTTTCATATCAAACAGCATCGAGAACATCCTGCAAATGATGGCATAAATTTGGAATTCAAAATTTGACTATGAGGCTAAAGCCAGAATTCTTGGGTCATAATTACGGACATAACAAATCTTTGACATTCGAAAGCATATTAGATTATGTTGAAATATCAAGGGCAATAATGTTTAGTTACTGTAAAACTATTTAGCAGGATCGTCTTGTTATCTGTTAGATAGACACATATTCCCCAAGCTGATTATATGAGTCGGCACATCCATGAATTTATATACGCAGAATTAACAGTCATTTTTCCTTTTTTTTGAAAATTATTGCTCTATTACATTTCATAGGTTTCATGCAGATTCAGCAGCTTCCGGATGGTCAATGCAGAATGGTAACTGCAAAATTACAGGAACTCTATGATAAAGAAAAGCAGTCCCCTCGTGCTGCTAGCCGAGTTACAAGAATTTCTCAAGTGAAGAACGAAGGCGGCAGCAACTGCAAGCGCTGTCACATAAACTCCTAGCTCATCAATAAACAATGATTATACATAAAACATTCATGAAATCCCCGACTTTTTTTATTTCATACACACACATACAAATTCGGTATATTCAGTTTATCAGCTGTCAACTAAGCTGCAGTTTGATATCTGACGGACATAATAACTCTTAAGTACCACAGAAGTACAAGGATGGAGGATGGATTTGATGGTTTAGGCAAGGATAAGCTATTGCAAGGCTAAAACAATGCCGAAACACAGCCAGCACAGATGTACGCATACAGTTGTATTCCTGAATCAATTCACAAATCTTTCTCACAAATTCAACTATCAACAGAATCAGTTAATTGCACCGTAAATGCGATGACAATTTTTTGACTCATCTTTCTGAAATAATGCTATTGCTACAACTTTACAAAATGCTCCCCTTACTGATCACATTACTGATCACATTCCGACATTCTATGAACAACAATTGGCCATTGTAACAAACAAATAGTAGAACAACAATTAGCAAAATTGTGACAGGAAAAGAAGCCAATGATCAAATGAAAGAAAACACAAATTATCCAACTTACAGCAGCTGAAAGACCCCATTACTTTGTTCCTCCATGTTTTCTCTGTCTCATTTAGTGTTCTATTATTTACACTAGGAAAACTGGCAAGGATAAACGTCATGTCTAATATCAGAGGTTCAACTCACGGGTACTGCATCTGGGTAGCATCAGTGTGACCACGTGGCAGGGCAAGAGCAAAATATTTACTCGAGTTTTGATTAGCCCGAACTAGTTTCTCTCTCTCGCAATTCTTCAATAACTGTGTCTTTCAGTGTGAAACCATCAAGGCTATCACCTTCTGTATCAACTTGAAGCTCTTTAAACATTGCCATTACCTGTATCATGGTTGGCCGCTTGAATGGCCTGTCATCTAAGCACTCAAAGGCAATCCTCAGATACTGGAACAGTTCTGTCTCATCAGATATCTCAGTTATCAACTGGGTATCCAATATCTCATTGCTTCTCTTCTCTCTATGAAGCTGCTTTGCCCATCCAACTAGGTTGTTATCATCACCAAACTCAGACGGGTCAATTGGCCTTTTTCCTGAAAGAAGCTCTAGTAATATGACACCATAACTGTAGACATCACCTTTTGTTGTGCAGCGGAAACTCTGGTAATACTCAGGGGGAACATAACCAGGAGTTCCTGCAAGGGTGCTCACACTAAGATGAGTATCCAGAGCATTCACCAATCTTGCCATGCCGAAATCTGAAACCCTGGCCTCAAAATTTTCATCGAGAAGAACATTGCTAGACTTCATGTCACGGTGAATAATGTGAGGTATACAGCTATGGTGAAGGAATGCAAGGCCTCGTGCTGACCCTATAGCAATCTTCTTTGTAGCTGCCCAGTCAAGCCTTGTGCCTCCTCCTTTGGCCCTCTCATGAAGGACGGACTCCAGACTCCCCCATTTCATGTACTCGTACACAAGAAGCCTCTCGTCACCAATTTTGCAGTATCCCAGCAAAGGAACCAGGTTACGGTGTTTAATCTTCCCAATAGTTTCCATTTCTGCCATAAACTCTCTGTCTCCCTGACCCGTAACATGAATCAATTTCTTTATTGCAACAACACTACCATCTCTCAGTTGTGCCTTGTAAACCTCACCAAACCCTCCAGACCCTATCAAACTATCAGCACTGAAACCATTAGTAGCTTCAAGCAAATCGGCAAAGGTCAGCTTCCGCAGAGGTTTCTCGAATGTGGCAACATTGATGCTCAGTGGCTCAGGAACACTGGAAAGTTTCCAGCAACTGCTACCTGAAGTTGGAAGGCTTTCAATATATTTCTCTCTCTGTTCGTTCTTCTTCTGGTCTTTCTTGACTCGATACAGAGCTAATGCGAGTCCAAAGATACAGAAGATGAAGAATACAATGCCAATGACCACACCTGCTGCCACAGTCTGCTTCTTTTCTCTGGGGTGAAAAGTTGCTGCATGGCTACCAGAGCCACAAGGCGGCAAGGGCAACCCGCAGAGGCCAGAATTGTTCTCATATCTGGAGGCTGGGAAAGTAGTCAGTTGACCTCCGGATGGAATAAGACCAGATAAATTGTTGTTGGACACATCAAGGTCATTGAGAAAAGAGAGAGTCCCTAATGACCCTGGGATATGTCCTTGAAAATTATTGTGAGAGAGATCCAGAACTCCTATTGCTTTCAAGCCTCCAAAGCTGTCAGGAATATGACCCGTTAACTTGTTGTGTCCCAAATTTAAGACTTGCAAATAATTCATTGAACCAAAACTCTTAGGAAGAGTTCCTGACAAGAAATTGTAGGAGAGATCAAGGTAGATCATGCTGCCGTTGTTGTTGAATGTATACATCGTCATGCCAGAGTAAATTCTAGTTGATGGGCAAGAGTGAACCATGGGAAAGGCTTCCAGCGTCTCTGGTCGGATTCCCTCAAATTCGACTAGTCCTCCAGCACCCCTACAAGCTGTACCACCCTCATTTCTCACAAATGCAAACTGCTTTCCTGAAACAATTCCTGGCATTACTAGGCCAGTTTGGTCAGCGAGTGCAGATGGGAGAGAACCACCAAGTTCATTGCTGTTCAAATCCAGCCAAATGAGACTCTTGCCCTTGCCAAGCTCAGGTGGGATCTCTCCACTGAGAGAATTGTTACCCAATTGGAGTATTGCAAGGTTAACAAGATTCCCAATGCCAGCGGGGATTTCTCCAGTAAGTTTGTTGCTGGAAAGTGAAACCCATATCAAATTTGTGCAGTTGGCAATGGACTGTGGAATGGCTCCAGTGAGGAGATTGTTGTTAAGAATCAAAGTCTCCAGCTTCCCTCCATTGACGCAAATGCCTTCTGGGATTTCACCCGTGAGGTTGTTTCCCCAAATAACTAAATCCGAAAGATTTGGCAAGGACCAAATTGCCGGTGGAATTGAACCACTCAAGCTGTTGAAACTAAGATCAATTGATTTTAAATTCTTGCAATTTCCTAGCTCCAAGGGCACGGTTCCTGAGAGGTAGTTGTTGGGTAAAACTATCTTTTCCAGAGCTGAAGGATTAGGAGACGAACAGAACCCTGATGGGATGTTTCCTGTAAAGCGATTAGAGCTGAGGTCGAGTACTCGAAGTTGAGTACAATTGGTCAGAGGCAGCGGTACAGGACCCGTTATGTTGTTGAATGGTACATAGAGATATATCAGACTCGAAATCTTACTTACAACCGTGCTGAGAAAATTTCCAGAGAGCAAATTTTTGCCAAGATTGAGGCTAAGCAGAGAAGAGCACGATGTGAAAGTTGAGGGCAATTCACCAGTAAACTGGTTGAATGAAAGATCAAGCTCCCGGAGAGTCCCACAAGCATGTCCCAAATCAGGAGGGATCTGACGAGAAAATCGATTATGCGCTAAAGAAAGCTGCTTCAAATTCTTGAAATTTCCGATGAGCAACCCTGGAATTACACCCTGCAGTGCATTATGGGACAAGTTAAGTGACTCCAGAAGCTGACAGTTCTCCAGACTTGAAGGAAATTCAGCCCCAGAGAGCATGTTTTTGGAGAGATTGATCGCAGTGAGGTTGCTGCAGTGCCCAAAATCAAGGTCGGAAAATTTGGCAGTGAAGTTGTTGTGGGAGAGATCAAGATACTTGAGAGATCCTGGTGAGTCTGCTACAAAGTTGGGCGGTATCTCCCCTGACAGAAGATTGTACGAAAGGTCAATAGTTGAGATACTCTTGCAAGACAAAGGACTAGTACTTAGATTTCCAGCCAGTTTGTTATCAGAAAAGTTGAGCAGATTCAAGTTCTGGCAACTAGAAAGACTATAAGTCAAGAGGGAAGAATCTGAAATCTTATTGCGAGAGAGGTCAAGCTGGAGAAGAGAAGAACCAAAACGGAGACTACCCCCAGATATTGAATTGCGAGAGAGGTTAACATAAGCCAGACGATCACAGGAGAAAAAGAAAGATCTCCCCGGAAGAGGGCCCGTGATGTTGTTCAACGAAAGGTCAATTGTTTCTACGTTACAGGAGCTAGTTTTGGATGTTGATAGATCACCAGCAGAGAAAGAATTGCCCTGTAAATTTAGATATTGAAGATATGGCAAGGCTGTGAGTGTAGGGAGATCTAAACTACCAATAAGGCCAACGTTGTTGAGGTTGAGGGCGGTAACATGGCCGTCAGGGGAGCAGGAAACGCCTTGCCATGAACATGGAGTTAAAGAATCAGCAGTCCAGTTGGCCAAGAAACCCTTTGGATCAGAATCAACAGAAGAGCGCTTGAAAGCCATCAAATTCTGCAATTCTTCATTTCTGCTTTGCTGCGAGGATAACTGCCTGGCATGTGATTGCATTATTGGCAGGTGAAAGAGCAGCAACAACACAAATCTAAAGATTCCCATGAAGTTCTGCCCTTGTTGTTCTGATGATGATAATGATACCGTCCATTTTCTCTTCATGTTTGGTCTCAAATTTACATCAAAAAATGACCAAACAAGCTGACATAAAACAAAATTTTCTACTTTCTTCTTTTCGGGCTTTTAATTTTGAAGTGGTTGAGAGAGTAACAGTCTGTTTGCAAACGTCTCAACTGCATTTCAGAGCCGAAGAGAACATCAAACAAGATTCACAGAACGTGTCTCCATCTCTGAATCTCAAACTCTTGCAATGAATCGTCTTCTTCACTTTCAGATCCGTAATAATACTATTTTAGCCGTGTTTGGTCTCTTTGCAATTTTCAAAAGGAATCCTTTTTCTTGCTTTGGTGGCTGAAATTTAAAAAATAAAATAAAATAAAATAATAATAAGGTGGTGGTTGTGTTGGTGCAAGCAAATCACTGTCAAACATGTAATAATCGAAGTAGACTACAATTCAAAATCATACGACAGTATTAGATAATAAAGGAGAAACATAAAATTAAGTCTGTACATTTATGACATAAAGGATCAACCCTTGTGAAGAAACAAAAGCATAAGAAAGAAGAAGAAGAAGAAGTACCTGCAGGGGGTGGGGGGGTTGGAGGTGAGTGCAAGTACAATACAGAAGCAGAGCTAGTCAAGGAAGAGGATATCATGGGAGTGACACAGACAGAAAAAAAGTACGATGTTCAGAAATGTCGAGTCTGAGCAAAACTCAGTACTAGTATATTATTTTGGTTTTAGATTTACAAATTTACCATAAAAGTAAACCCCCACCAAAAACAAATTAAAAAAAAACTGTTTGGAATCCGAGAAAATCTATAGCCGAAGAAGAAAGAAAGAAGCCTGTGCTGCGAAGTTGGTGGGAGACTTTGGGGGTGGTTGCAGCTTTTTCACAGGTCCGTTAGGGAAAGAAAGAGATAGACCCAAGCAAAATATTCAAAAAAAAATGAAAGACTTGGGGGAGTCTGAAAAGAAGAAATCAAAGAATGGAATAGAATAGCAATGACAAGTTAGTGCCAAGTCAGTCTTATTCTCATTCTCCTGCTCCCTAATAAAATCATTTTCTCATTTCTCGGGTTCAGTCCAGTCAAACTGCCTTTCCTTTTGGGTTGAATTACCCGCCTCGCACGTTTCTCCCCTTCCCTCGCTTCCTTTAAACTTCTTCTTTTCTAATGACTATCAAAATTAAGATTAAGATTACTCCCCACCATAATATAAGCCCGTCCAAAGGTAGATGTTGTTGTTGTTGTGTTGAGTCTTTGGAGTGTCGAAGAGGCAACTTAATCTTTGCCTTAACAAGAAAGTATCGATGCAGTAAAATTATTTAATTAATAAAAAAATAAAAATATTTTTAAAAAAATTAAATAAATTGTATCATATTAATTTTTTTATTTTTTTTAATTTAAGTAAAATATATCTTAATTTTTTATTTTAATTTATTTTATTAATTAAATAATATTACAGTATTATTATAATTAGGATAATAAAATAGACGACTTTCCCTCACTTCACCTTTTCTTTCTTTTAATTTATGTCTTGTGTTTAATTGTTTATAATATGCGTACCTTTAATTTAAAGGTATTGCCTTGGGACTCATTTTCTTCCTTCAATTCAATCCTATATAAAAGAAAACAAAATTGGTACCTGGGTTTGCTCATTAATTCCCCTAAAAGGTTGATCCAATTCTTACTTATTGATTAATTAATCAATCGTCACCAAATACAATTATGGAGTAAACAAAGGTTAAAGAGCAAGTTGTGAAACTACGGCATTATTGTCTCTTTCACTCTTAAATATATTAATTTTAAAAAATTTATTAATCTATTTTTAATTCTCGTCAAATTTTATAATTAAATTTAAACAAATTATATACGTGTGAAAGAGAGATACGTAACTTCTTTAATATTATTAATTTTTTAATAATATTATATATTAAATATTTAATAAATTTTAATAATTAATCGACATGATTACGATATAATTGGATCGTGCTACCTGATAAGTAACATTTAATTTTAATATATTCTTATTCGTTCATGATACAAGATTGTGAAAATGAAAAATTGTCAATGAGAAATAAGAAAATGGGTAACTCAGACATCAACCCTAGTGATATGAACATGTTAGGTAACATAGTGCCCAACTAAAATCCCTAATTTTATAGCACGCTCTATTGCAGTAGTGGTATTAGCAGCGGCAGTTCAGGTCAATGAAACATATATATATATATATATATAAACCAATAGATATGTATACATTATACATAAGCATGCGCTTCATTATTGCATCATTGATATTGAAAGAAAGGATACAAAATTGAAAGGATAAGAGAAGAGAGAATCCTCGGATATATTATTGTAATGGAAGAAGAGACAATAATTTTCTCGGGAAAATGGTGGGTAAGGGTCAGGGTTAGTGGAAGAATACAAAAATATCAATATAGTAGGTGATATGGCTAACATTTTGTCAGTACTCCAATGCGCACGAGCGCATCCTAATCTGAAAAAGGAGTCTTTTAGTTGCCGCTAGATTCGGGTTTTGCTTCTTAAATTATTTAGATAATAGAAACCCCGGAATGCTCGCAAAGAAACTGGGGGTGCGGTGATTATTTAATGATAAGGGTTAGTGGTTTGTTTTTTCAAAATGGGTATTGAATAAAGTGCATACAAAAACAAGATTTGGTTTTGACACACGAGTCCCTAACCCCATGTGTTTTCAATCATGATCTCTTCTTTTATCTTGTGATATTTAGGCTAATTTGTCATGTTATATAATGATCAACCCGCCATTCATTCGTATCTCTTGATGGGCACACGAATGAATGTAAGAAAATTACAAACAATGATCGTGCCACGAAAGAACCCATCACAAGTTCCTTTCAAATGGTGGTGTCTCGAGTCTTCAATTAATCTACGCGGAAGGTGTACGTGTGTGTGGTTATGTGGACAGTTTCCGAAATATTTGACTTTGGAATTAAGAATAAACAAACACCACGAGTGGGAGTTGTCTCCTTCTAAATTGTAAAACGTGTGTTCGAATTTCAATGAACATGGAATATAACAAGGGGAGGGGCTTGGTTTGCTTCAAATGCACGTCTTAACTCTCTTATTTTCTTCCCTTGGCTGCCACTATGACATCCCAATTAGCACGCCATTGTTTTTTTTACCATCCGGAGATGATGAATGAGATCTAAACAGTTGAGATTTGTTACCGTTAATTGTAATAATTAATCAAAATCTACAATCAATTAACCAAAAAAAAGGGGTAATTATTAATGTAATATACTAATTAAAGGCAAAGGGGGTTGTATAAAAATCAAAAATAGTGGGTCACCACGTGTGATATGAAGTCCCTTTTGGAGGCCCCTTTGTCTTTATCATTGGCTTTGCCTCCTCAAATGTTTTTTATTTGCTTTGATCACACCTACCGAAAACCAAACAAACCCATGAATGTGATTTGTGTTTTGACATTTGGACACCCACCTAATTGTGAGTGAAAAGCCATTGCAATTTCAATTTGCAATTCTCCATCTTCCATTTAGCTTCATTCATCCTCATCTACGTAGACGATGATCCACATCTAAATACATGATGATTACATGCCCCGTTGTGTCTCTGCTCTAGAATAATGTTAGACATTTAAAATTTTTATCTTCTTAACTAATAAATATAATATTTGTCAAGTTACAAATAGAAGATATTATTAGCAACTTTAAAAATTATAATATCCTTTTACTTTTCTCGAATATTTTCTTAAACATACTTATTAATATAATTATTTTAAATTTTAATATAAAAATAAAATATTTAGAAATAATTTTAGCCGAAAGATATTGATGTTTTGAGGTGGATTGGATTATAAATATTATTATAAAATAATTATAATTAGTGTTTGAGAGGTTAATAGAGCCATAGGTGCAACTTTCTATTAATTTTGGGCTAAAATTCCAAACTTTGAGAGTTGGAATTATGTTTTGGTATCATTACGAGTAAATTTAGCCCATGACAAGCAAGATATAATTCAAGGTGCCAAGTCCAGTGAGCCGGGCTGAGAAGCCCAGCCCAACTTTACAGGAATGGTAACGAATGCAAGTCAGAAGTCAAAAACGTCTGTTCAGACTCTCGCGCCACTCAGTTGAACGAAGAATCGTTTACAGCTGGCCTGGACTCGGGCGGTGGTTCTGATTACATAACATGATATGTAGATTATGTCATGACACATCAACCAATCAGATAAATTCTCTGTAAGTCTGTGCCGTCGATTTGGAATGGCTGACGTGATAGGATAGGATATCCATACCATCATCTTCTGTTTTCGTTTCTGTATAATTGATATCATCATTCTCAGTAACCTGCTAAGCTTCAAATTCCGCTAATTCTACTTTCTTTTCCTCATTTTCTATCAGGGAATTCTCTTTAAGCTCGCTGCAGGTTAGTACTTTGTCAACTCTGGGAATTCTCTTTATCGTTGGCTTTTCCAACTTTATTTTCAATTTATGAGTTGAATTTTGTTAGTTGTACTCGTTTTCCATTACGGAAAGTATGAAATCTGCTAATTATGGTGGCTTAGTTATGTGATCAAGAGGAAAAAAGTTGCATTTGGGTTACGTGGTTGCTTTATATAAATTATATTCTTCAAAAGTTGGCTGGCTTCTTCTTTCCAATCAATCAACCTAGGTGACCTGAAATTCTGCAAACATTTTACGGTTTCAGTGTTAGTGAACTTAGATTGAGGTTTTCATTTTTATCGGGCTACTCAAAACACAAATCTTCTGGGTTTTGTTGGCTTAATTTCTGTTAGTAGTGGGATTTCAAGTCGTTTTGTGCAAAGGTGGATGATTCGAGTAATGGGATTTCAGTACTTGAACTCTTTTAACTTTTTCCGAGGTTCATGGGGGATGTGAGGGCCTAAATTTAGATTCAGGTTTACATTTCTATTGGGTTGCTGAAATAATCGCAAACCTACCTCAGCTGCCATTAATTGTCGAATAAAGCTTGATTCTTTTATGTTTTACAGTATTGGGATTTCAACTCTTTCTCAAACAATGGGAAGGATGGAACTGATAAAAACTCAACAGCATGGTTAATCATAGCATAAATTTGCTCTTGGTTGGATACCAACTAAGCCTTCTTGGATACTGTGATCTTTATGAGATGTGTGTGTTGGAGACTGCTGAAGTCTCATATGGTAGAGAATGGGGCTGGGTATTGAAAAATCAGTAGAAAATGCTAGACTGAAAACCCTGAGTAGTAACGTTATGGTGAAGGTGAAACCTTCATCAAGCAGTTAGTTTCTGCCAGTGCAAATTACTAGACCTAACATCTCTTTGAGTTTTGTGGAAAGTGAAAGTTGCAATTGATGTGCTTCAGATATATGTTACCTAACACCTGTCCATCCTCAGCAGACAATCTGACTGTTATTCCACTTTCGCTTTGGAACACTTGCCCTGCCCAGTTACTTTGCTAAGTGTAATGCCATCGGCCCAGTTTCCAAAAGTCACCGCATTAGCTTATGTGTTACAATCCCTTAAATGCTCTCCTTTTCTCTTTTGTTATTATTATTATGATTGTTCTCTAATAGTTGTTTTAGCCACAAGCAAACATGGGATGATGAAAATTGAGAAATATGAATTCTCGTTCAGAAACAGACATAGATTGGGTTCTTCTTTTAAATTAATTACAGTTCATATCTTATGACATTTTATACTTCTATTGCAGAACAGCACATGGCTTTGGTAGCAACTGCTGAAGCTTGTGATTCCAATGCATCACTTCCAGCAAGTGGTGACTTGCGCGTTTTGCAACCAGTGTTCAAGATCTATGGTCAATGTCGATCATTCTCAGGTCCTATTGTCACCCTTAAGGTGTTCGAGGACAATGTTTTGGTTCGAGAGCTTCTTGAAAGCAGAGGTGACGGAAAGGTCCTTGTTATAGATGGTGGGGGAAGCATGAGGTGTGCTTTGGTGGGAGGGAATTTGGGACAATTGGCGCATAATAATGGTTGGTCTGGTATTGTAGTGAATGGATGCATTAGAGATGTAGATGAGATTAATGGATGTGGTATTGGGGTGAGAGCTTTGGCATCTCATCCTCTGAAATCGAACAAAAAGGGCCATGGTGAAAAGCACGTCCCTGTATATGTTGGTGGAACTTTCATTCGCAATGGGGAGTGGTTGCATGCTGATAGTGATGGCATTCTTGTCTCAAATTCGGAGCTGAGCATCTGAATCAGCATTTGAAGCCGGCAGTCTTGTTTGCATGAGCAACAAGAATTGAACTATAAATTTCAGTTGCTCTCAATACATCAATGAAATTTTTTCCACCTGAATACAGGTGTGTTCAATGAATGGCGAATGACTAATTCTTGAAGCTACTGAGCAAACAAATTGTTCACCTTATGTTATAATAAAGTTATATTATGAAGTCTTTGTTTTTGCTTCTTGGATCTAATTAATGATTGTTTGCATGCTCTGTCGTACTGTAATGCTTTAATTGGTATGTAATTGACAAGAGCATACTTGTCCTAATCCTACTACGGATACTAATATCCAGGGAAGCAGCCGAAATTGCAGAGAGAAGTTCAAAACACATGTGCTATTTTTCCTTCTCGCCTCGAGTTTTGTTCAAATAAGAATACACGGTTGCGAGCAGCAGACTGCGGTCCCAAGTAAGACTCTTTAAGGGCCGACAGAAGGCCCAAAAACAAAACAGACAATAACGAAACAAAGCCATCCGAACCCGAATATGACTACGATTTATATAACAAGTACATTCTAGGAGCAGGTCAAGCAAAGACGAGAAGAAGATGGAAAGAGTGCCAAACGCAGTGTTAAACAGAGAGATACTTGGGAGGTTGGATTTAGAAGCGCTATGCTCGCTTGCATGTGTCAACAGAGTATTTCGCTTAACGGTGGAGTCTCAAGCGATTCCTTCGTTGTCTTCTATCCATCTCTGCGTAAGTTTGTTCATTAACTTTTTTTTTAATTACATTTATCGTATCTTTGTGTATTGACATTTGATCGAATGGAAATGATTGGCAGACGATTTCTCCAGATGGGTGGACTCTGATTCAAATTCTGGGTCGGTGCAAGGGCTTGTACAGTCTCACCCTCAACTGCCTCCGTCTCCAGGATAACTCGCTCTGCCCTGTCCTTAGTCCTAGTATCAAAGAGTTGAATTTGTGGTGCTGCTCCTCGCTGTCTTATCAAATTCTTGCTTCTATTGGGAATAACTGTCCCAATCTAAGGTTTGAGCCACGGTCACCAACATATTTGTTTACAATTTGGACTTATATGTTGCTAGAGTGGTCTAATTTTTTTGTTCGAAATAGAAATCTTTACCAGGCACTTTAAGTCAGAAACTTTATTTCCGTTTTCTTCACTTTAATTTTTATTCTTCATGGGGTGTTTCTTTTCTTGGCTGGGGCCTGGTTGAATAGCTCCCTAGCTTCTAGCGATCCCTAGTTCTCATGGCCTTAATTGAGATATTAATTATTGTTTTCTTGCACTTGCATTGTGCTGAGGTGGGCTTTTGATCTGTTTAGCAAGAAAAGAAAAAGAGACTAGACTAAGAAATTGTATTTTGTTTATTCGATGTACATATCGCATTTGCATCCATATAACTACATTAAAAAATCACATTTCGGTTTTGGTAAAGGTATATTTACCTGAATCATTTTTGCTGCAATGAACAAGTTTTTGTTTATATTGTTGTCAGGGTGCTTATGCTGGAAGTTGCGGACAAGGAATCGCCTGATATTTTTGAAAGTAACCTTGCCATAATGCTTAATGGGTGCTTGCACTTGGAAGTAAGTTATCACGGCTAAACCAATTTTCTTTAATTACTGTTATTCATTCTTCAAAAGCATTTTTTGAGTAAATGGAAATTAAAGATAAGAAGTCATGTTTGTCAACTGATGCATGTTTCTTTCCTGTCATTAGTCTCTTTCGGTGAAAATTCAAGGAATTGAAGTTGATGCAAGTGCTTTCCGCTCCATAGATTGTTTCCTGCCTAATACTATTAAAACACTAAAGTTGCAGCCAGTGCTTGAGCGCCATGCTATCCTTCTCATAAGGAGAGTCAGTAGAAAATTTTTGGGGATAGAACATCCCAGCATCCCTACCTCTTCGTATTACTCCATTTTCAACTTGCGGAGCTTGTCACTTGTTTTAGATCAAATAACTGATGGGCTACTTATAACTATCACCAAATCTCTTCCTCATCTGGTAGAGTTGGATCTTGGAGACCGACCAAACAAGGAACCATTGCCAGACCATGACTTAACCAACACTGGGCTTCAGTCCCTAGGTTCTTGCCTTCATTTGACTGGTCTCTCTCTCATACGAAGTGGATTCAAGCACCAAGGGACATTCAAAAGAATAAATGATATGGGTATGTTTCTACTTTCTGAAGGTTGCAAAGGCTTGGAGTCCGTAAGACTTTGTGGATTCTCTAAAGTAAGTGATGCTGGTTTTGCCTCAGTCTTGCACTCTTGCCAGAACATAAAAAAATTCGAAGTACGTAATGCCTTATTTCTGTCAGACTTGGCCTTCCATGATCTCACTGGGGTTGCATGTGCCCTTGTTGAGGTGAGATTATTATGGTGCAGGCTAATAACTAGTGAAACTGTAAAGAAGCTAGCCTCTTCTAGGAGCTTGGAGATTCTTGACCTAGGTGGTTGCAAGAGCATTGCAGATTCATGTCTTAAATCTATTTCACATCTCCAGAAGTTAACTGAGCTGAATCTCACAGGTGCTGATATTACTGATTCTGGTTTATCCATTCTTGGCAAGGGAAATCTGCACATCTCGAATTTGTGTCTTAGAGGCTGTAAGAGGGTGACTGACAAGGGAGTTTCTTCTTTGCTTTGTGGTGGAGGGACAATTAGCCAAACATTGACAGCCATAGATTTAGGTTACATGCCGGGAATATCAGATAGCACTATTCTGACAATTTCTGCAGCTTGTATAGGGATTATTGATTTGTGTATTAGATCTTGCTTTCATGTGACTGATGCTTCATTGGAAGCATTGGCTGGAAAGATATTGTGCCAAGACAGGAGTAGAAAACTTCGGAGGCTTGATCTTTGTAACTGCACTGGTTTGTCTGTTGAATCATTGAGATGGCTGAGAAGGCCTTCATTTCAAGGATTACATTGGATTGGTATTGGGCGAACTCGTTTGGCTAGCCAAGGAGATGCTGTTATTTCACAAATTTACAAGGAACGACCATGGCTGACTTTGTGCTTGGATGGCTGCGAAATGGGATGTCATGATGGATGGCACTTCCATAGACAAGGAGGTCTTTGATCTTAACACATAAATGACTCAAAACGACTGGAAATTCTCTAATCAAATCCACAGCGAGCGGTTTTCCAAATTAGTAATTTGACTGGCTACCGACAGAAACCTCCTGCTCTGGTAACTGAAGTCCCGCGCTAGTGTCTAAACTCTCCGAGTCTGGCAGCACCACCTACTCTGTTCTGTAGACCACTATGATGATGCCTCTGGATGGGTTCGTTTTAACAGACCTGGAGCCGAGTCTAGAACCGCTGCATGCCTCTGGATTCACGGCATGTGGTGGATTTGAGCCGTCCGTTTTAACCCGAGCGAGCTGAACAAGCCTCCAATTGCGAGATGCCTACAGACCTTTTCGAAGCACTTTCTTACATGCCATATGGACAGGTCCTTGCCCTTGAGTCAGAACTCTATACGCAGCAGAAGCGAATTCAATGCATTTTAACTTGCACATAACAAATGACTCTGGTTGGTTCATCTCTATTTAGTCAAATCTTAAACTGAACAAATGTTAGCAGTACGAGGTGACTCTTGGCTCAAGTGCAACACAAAAATTGATATCAATATCTAGCATACATTTCTCTCCATCAGGGAATGGTGTATTTTTTTGGCAGCAATTGGAAACTTCAAATCATCCATTGAATAACTTGAGGAGGATGAGAGATGACTCTCTAATTCCCCATGCATCAGTATTATTTTGCTTGAATATTATTGAATACCGTGACATAGTTGCCATGCATATGGCATGTGAAAACCCAAACTCTTAGGTATTTAAGAAATTAAAAGGATATTGATGAAGCCCTCATGCAACGTAGCAGTGCTATTTTCTTCCCCCTCCAGTCCAACAACACCCAATAACAACAAACCGTACAAATTGCGAGTCCAGAACGAAGAAAAAAAATAGAGAAAAATCATGTAGATTTCTATTTCTTTGAAATGTCTATGGTACTCGTAATATAATTTCCTAGGCTTCTATGTGCTATGCACACCAAAATAAACAGCTGCAGCAAGCAAGATGACAAGTCAGCAACATTGCCAAACAAGAGCAAGCAGCTTCAGATAAAAGCAGTCCGTCCACCCCTACGACTATGCCTGTCATATGCAGTGTTAAACTTGTCCACCAGCTCATTCGTTGTACTGTCCAAAAATAATAAAATAAGAATATGAAGTCAAGAATGTATACCCAAGAGAAAGAAAAGATCTAAAATAAATAAATTACTCAATGTTTATAAGAAAATCCATCACCTTCAACGTTTTCTGCCATTCAAACATAATTACTAGGTAAACATTACTGTCTCATGTTCAATAAGACAACTTCTCTTTTAGCATAATTACTACAACTTCTCTTAAAAATTCAAAATAAGATATAAACAACTGCCTAAATATGTACCATCACTAGCACGATTTCGAAAGGGGTTTGGGTATAACTAGGCCACTAATAAATATGTTTGGCTCACAGCATGCAAGACTAAGGCTTACATTGGGACTGCTATGCTTCTGCAAAACTAAACATTTTTCCACTTAATACTTGACTTCCAGTGATTTCATCAATCCAAAACATTGCCTAATTCTCTGACTCAACCCACTTCCATTTACTGTTTGTTCTTTTTCAACTTATCAAGCATGTTAGAATTTCAGTTCTTTTCATTACATGAAAAAGAAACAAAATTTTGCAAGAGGAGAAAATATTATACCTTGCACAATTGGTGAACATGGCCAGGTAAGTAATCAATAATGTATCATTGTATTCCTACAAGAGGAAGAAAAAACATGAGCATAATAGCGTAGTTGCACAATAAAACATATTTAATCATCATTGTAACCCAGAATTACAAAGTACTGAATGTATATATCCTGATTGTATAGATGTATTAAAAAGAAACAATGAACATAAGGCTGGAAAAGATAATTTCAACTTTTATGTAGTCAATGAAGAATAAAAATCCACTGAATTTAAGGGTAAGACAGTCCCAAGCCTACCATTAATCTGATGGCAATCAGTTCATAATAGCTATCATTTTCCCCATATTACACTTCTAAAATCAAAGCTACCATCAAGCTTCACCAAGAAATATAAAGTCTTCCATAACCACCAAACATTACTGCCTTCAGTCTTCCAGTGCTGTTGCAATTAGTTACCACACTGCCTGATCTAGCAGCTGACAATATGAACCATAAACTGAACTAGCATGTACTTTGACAAAGCTGCAGATCAGCATACTTGCCATCTTATTCAATATCTTAATCATTACTGTCAGCAAGTGCCATTACTTCCACCTTACTGAGGATTCCATCAAGTTAAACCTAAAATGTCAACTCAAAATGTCACACAGCATATATTGGTCAGCGAAAATTTTCATTCATAACACTGATGGCTGTAATGTTGGGTTGTTCATGGGTTTGATGGTAGCAGGTTTGGACCTGCATTGAAGGGTATGAGTTGCCTTGGACTACTGGGGTCAATGCCATAACAGATAAATAAGAACTTTGAAGGAGGTGAGATTGATTCGGAAGCAAGCTTGAGGTTCTGGTAAAACCATATTTGCAGAGAAAATTTTTCTCCAGTTATCAAGAATATGAATCTTGATGATATGCTTTTCTTCCATCAAACAATGATTAGAATGAGATTTCATCCAATGCCCCTCCACCCCTTCTTTCTTTATTTAGGGGAAAAAAGCCATCAAAGGAGGAAGAAAATTGTCCCTTCACCAAGGGGCAGTTTTGCACTTTTATTCACATGTCAGTGGAAGAAAATTATGCAGACGTCCAAAAAGGAACAAATCAAACTCACCATCAAGAAATCGTCTTGAAATTTTTCAGATTCAATGGCTGGCAATCTTCTCAGAAGGCTAGATACCTGTCTTAGAAGAGAATTCTCACAAGGAATTTCACCTGCATTTAGACATAGAAAAAACAATTAATATGAGCTGTGGTATTTATTCTTCAAAAGAGGCCTTTGAAGACATCCAGCTTATTAAAAACAGTCACACATACACAAGACATGAAAAGATGGAATTTAAAAGTGTACTATACCTTTCTGCATTGCAACAAGATAGTGATGAAGCACCCTAATTCTGCCATTAAGCATCTTGATGGCACTATGTACTCCGGTAAGATGAGCAGCCACTGCCCACAAAAGATAAATCATAATTAATAACAAAAGGAAAGAATCACATCCCACAAACTTCCAGCTATCCCCCACAACAGGTCAAGGAAGTTCATATCACAAGAAATCAAATAAGACAATGGGTAAGAGGGAGAGGAAAAACTTACACTGAGTTGCCGCTGAACCTCCGTCAGAGGGTTTGAGATGTGCAACATGATCCACTGAGATCCTTTCAGCTTCTACTGTCTTTAAATTCAGAATAAAAAGAAAGTAATTCACTCAGTCCCAACTCCATATGCAACAATTACAAGCTACAGAGGCAGATGAATAGGTAGATTGTACCTCAATAGTATAGCTTGAACGAACAAAAATTAGCTGCGGAATTCCATCTATGACATGCAGCTCTGGATTTACAATAATCAACACCCACGAAATAGAAAGTTAACAAGTGAAAAGAAAAATTAAAAGATGTCCTCACGAGCAGGTCTAGCACATATAATTGCAGCAGTATTTAGATGCCATAACTAAAGTCAGAGACCCCATGACTTTTAAAGGTGAGGTTAAATAACTACATTAAAATTGGATCGAACAATAATTCCAACACAAGATAAATAAGAATGAGTGAGTTATCTTACCACTTTCGAAAATAGTGACAGGGAGATCCTTTTGAGCATGATTGATTGAAGGATTGAGAAGAACATAAACAGGACTTTCATTGATATCCATCAACTGTTAAGCATGTATAATTCCATAAGCGAAACCAAGCGAAAATAAAATACAATAAAAGTAAAAGAAAAAATTAAAGTACTGACGCACAGCTTTATGTATATGCATATCGGATTCCTGGGCATCACTCCCAGTTGAGTACCATCCAAGTATATAGAAGTGTGGGAATACCTTCTTATCTAATGAACAACATAAATATATTAAAAAGAAATATATTCCAAAATTAAAATAGTGTTTTTTTTAAAAAAAAGGGGACATATATAATTTAAAAATTACAGAGTTCTTGCTTCTTCTCGAGGAAAGCACGGTCGAGAGAGTGAGTAGAAGGATCATAGAGAAGCTCGAAGCTGTTGAAGATCTCGACGGTTCGTCCTCTTTGAATACCTATGACACAGCCGTAGACATGTGGCTGTGTGCCGTTGGTACCGTTAGCGGAGGACGGAGGATTCGTCTGAGACTTTACTCTAGTGTAATGATCCGATATGTTTACTATCACTAGTGGATGTAGCTTGAATGTCAATCCACTGCTCGACGACGACGCCATTCCTCTCCAACTTCTCCTTCTTCTTCTTCTTCTTCTTATCTGCTGTTCTGCAAAATTGCGAAAAGGGACGAGTGGGAGAGATACAGTGAATTGGGAATTGGTTCATGGCTTATACCTTTTGCCAGTCTCTCTCATTTCGTTTGGGTCGGTCTGGATTGGGCCGGTCTTTTCTGTTCCCAGCCCGGTTAATTTCGATTTATCTTATCTCTACAAGCCTTAACTTATTAATGACATCATCACCTGGTTTTCTATGGCACAAAAATTGAGAGGAGAAGCCGACTCGCCATGGTAGAATATGAATAAACAATAAATAATACATGTGAGGGCGATTGTCAGGCTGGCAGTTTCTCTCCCGCAATCGTACACCAGCACCAGAACAGTCGGGTTTTTTAATTATTGTTATAATTCATTTTAGGAGGAGTAAGAGTGATGGCTGTGCGTGAGCTAGTTTCAGGTGGAGCTGCTTGTGCGGTTCCTGGCTCTTCTTCTTCTAATCCACTTGGTGCTCTTGCCAACTCTCTTATCGGGTCTTCTTCTAAGACTCAGGTTTTCTTCTTTTGTTTCAATTTTATTTCCGTTAATTGACCTTCTTTTTAATACTTGTAAAACGATCAGAGTTGCTGCTTTCTTTGTTCATGGCTGAATTATGATTAGATTGATTGATTAATTTCTATATCTTCTAGAAATTGACAAGCTTCCATGAATTTAATGATTCTTGAATTGTCTTGGAGCAGAAATTGTATGTGGTGGTCTTTTGAGCTCCATTTGTTGCTGTGAATTGATATTTATATGTACGAAAAATTAACAGGAAAGGTTAAAGGAGATTCCAGCTTCTGCACCAACTCCTGAGGCTAATTTCTATTCAGAGACTGAGGATCGTTTGAGAACACTTCCAGGTTCTGAATTTGATCAGTCCCTTAGGCATCCTAATGTCCAGGTTTCTTCTTTGTTAATTTTGGTGGTTCTTAATTTTTACTTCCGTTTTACTATTTTTATAACCTTTGTTTGTTTGTCTTAGGGCGCAGAATTTCTTCGTGGCTTCCACTCTGCCGATCAGAATGGATTTGCAGATGCATGGAACGAGATTCAACAGCAAAGTCAAGCACCTCCATTCAACCACTTCTATGATCGGGGGCCTGGTCCTCAGCTTCAACCAACTTTGGATGGTAGTTTTTTCTTTAATCTTTAAATAAGTCCTTGAAACATCAATAAATAAGATTACTCAGTCTTTGAATGATGAGGTTAAATTAGTACTGAAAATATTGAAGCTTTGTAGTGTTTTGGCAATGAGGAACATTTGAGTTACTAACGAGTTTTTTGTATGTATTTCTTTCTTTCCTTATTGCAGGACCACCACAAAGAGTTTTATCAAGCTTGCTTCATTCATTTGTTGAGAGTAGCCGCAGTGATATTCCTTTCCGTCCTGCTTCTCTTCCACTTTTAGGCTTGTCTGAAGGTGACAAACAATGCATACGTGATCGAAGCAGCATAATGGCAAGGCAGTTTTTTGCTGATAAGAATGAGGATTTCATTAATGCTCAGGTTCACTTCTATCCATTATTCAATGACAATGAATGTTTTCTAATGAGTAAATGACTCATTTTTATTTGATCATTTCTGTTCTTTTACCCTAGATTATATCACAAATGCTTCAGAATTTCATCAGTTGATTCTGCTTTGACTATATTCGAATCAGCAACCTGATCTTTTGATCCAGGTAAATGCATTATTGTCTTCTTTGGAAATTGACAATGATGCCCGTGCTAAGGGACCTTTACCTGGGAGATTTCAAGAGCTTGAGGGTTATTGGAATGAATCCCAAGATATGCTTAAACCAGGTCCTCGTGCTGCTGATGGATGGATTGCAGAATATAGCCAGCGTAGAGCAGCACATGGTGATCCTGATGCTTGGGCTCATGCATTTGAACAACAACATGGTGCCAATGGTTGGGCCTCGGAGTTTGAGCAAGTAAGCAATTACAACAACTTGTGTGTAAATATTTTCCTAAGCTGATGGGTTACATCAATATGGTTTATAATGGTTAGTGGTTAATCTTGGACCTTATGATGATTAGATTTATTAATGATGTAGTTACAGTGATTAGGTTCATTGATATATGCTATAATTAGTTATAGTGTTTTCTAAAATCAGTATATCAAACCTTGCTGGACTTCCCTATTTTTTACTATAGCTTCTGATTAGTGTTGACACTTTATTGTTTACTCCCGCATCTAATTGACACTATGGCCTTATTGCTACATTTTACCTTTCATTTTTTTTATGTAAAAATCATATGACATCACCTTGGTCATTTTTATTGCTAGTTTTTTTTCTTAATATCCTAATTGGTTGCAGGAACAAGTACTGTTGACAGATCAAATGAGAGGTGGAAATATCCCAAACTTAGCTGCAATGGAGCAAACTCGTATGCTTGCGCATACGCTAGCGCAAAATGATGACCCTAAGTTTCAGGTTCATATGATCTACCTTGACCTGAAATATTTATATGATGTGCATGTGCTTTTACATTTTCCCACTTGAATATTCTCGTCTTCAGAGTGTATTACTTAGCTGACTTATGTAATTGATTGTCTGGATTTACACATCTTTGCATGATGGGTATTTTCAATATTTTTATATTTTTTTAATCTTTTTTCCAATTAAAGTTGATTATGGTAACATTCTTTCTTCTCTAGCCAACTATTGTTCGTCTAGTTATTAGTCATTGATGGTGCATATGCTTGATGCTCAGAAAACATTGTCCATCTGGAACCCACATCTATGCTTCTTATACAGTGTTGTGTCGTGCAACCTTATGGCATGACCTCAGTCTAGGGAACACCTTAAAGTGGTAAAATTTGCTGATTTGTATCCTGTAGACCACTGAAAAGCTGAATCTCCTAATCTGCATGTTCTTTTATGGCCATAATAAACTATTATTTTGCGAACAAAGAAACATGAGCAGCTTGTCCCTGCGGTATAGCCTTGTTGGTTAGATCTCATTCAATGGGGTAAGAAATTTGGGGATTGATATTTTCTATCACCAACCTTGGGGGGTGGGAGGGAGCACTGTCAGTTTAATTTGTGTTTGTGCATGGGGAGGAGGGTCGGGTGGGATGTATGGTAAAAATAAACAAATAAACACAAGCAATTTGGCTCCTGATGACGAAACTGTGTATCTGGGGATGGTGCTTGTACATATTTTTGTTTACAGCCATTTTCATACATGGAAAGTTGATTTATACTTGGTCACTTTTCAGTCTGGTCTTTGTAGTGAATCTATCAATGTTTTAGAAGATTAAAGTTAGGTATAATGGATGCAAGAACTCATAAATTACCCTCCTCTTTGGATAAGGGCAATTGACCATGTAATATGTGATAAAGCCAAACATTAAGTGTGTCCATTTAGATGTCACTATTTCCTTAATTTTTAAAGTTAGATATTTAATTGGGGCATGCAGAATTCAAGGTTTCTTCAATTTGTGTCAAAGATGAGTCGTGGAGAACTTATTATTGATGATAATCAAGTTAAACCAGCCACAGTATCTGCACCTGGGGATTGGGCAGCTGAATATCAACAACAATATAATGATGCTCCTGCTTGGACTGATGAATTTGCACGTGACCAGGCAAGTCAAGAATGAATGGAAGCATGAGAAGTCTATTTTCCTTTACATCTTACTTTGGCTTTGGTTTCCATGAAGTTTTCGATTGATCACATTTGTATGCATATATTTGTATATTTAGTGGTTAATTGTATTTGTGTATAATATAGACAACAGATATGCATGTACTTATGCCTCTATAGATGTAGTTTTTCTGTATATAACTCTCTTTCTTAGCATATGGTATGCCTGATTTACAACTCTAAGTGGCAGATAGGTTTTTAAGTCAAGTGGGATGTAGATATATTTATTTTTATTTTTGCGGGAAATGAGCTGTTATGGATGTTGATGTGCCCTGGTCTTTTTTGTTGAGTTGACTAAAAATAACTGTGCTTAATTTTGTCTCACTCTGCAAAAATTTTGATATCTAGTTTTGGTGTTTGTTAGCTTTCTCATGGACCTGGATGGGTGAATGAGTTTACTACTGAACTAGAACAACATGGTACAGTTAATGATCAGTGGGTCAATGAATTCTCCAAATTGCATGTTAATGACTGGGCAGAAGAATTTGGGCAACAGGTTGGTGAAGGGGCTTTTGGGGAGACTTCAGGTGATAATTGGGTGAATGCATATGATGAGTAAGTCTTGTGTAAGCCTTTTGGGCCAGAACTCTTTGTATCCTTCCATGCCTCTGATTTTCATATGACTTTTAAGGGTCTCATAACCAATGAGTGTAATAGTAGACCACTCCACCATGAATTCCAGCATCTGCCAGCTTGTGACTTTTCTTGTCATTCTTCTTCTTTTTACCTTTCCTGTTAACAATGTTTTGTTTATTGATCCATACTTAGATTTTCTTTTTACTCAATATCAATCTTTGCATTGCCAACCCATTTTATTTGGGACTGAGGCTTATTTGAGTAGTATTGATCAAGGCTTATGATAGCGGTTCAAACTTAATGATCTTATCTATTTATTCAAATATTGGAGCTGTCATCTTTCCCTTTTTTCTTTTATTGTTCATTGATTTAGTTGCCATGTGTCTTTAATTGAAACCATTTTTGGGTTTAATATATAGGTTCCTCAATGAGCAAGTAGCTGCCAAGCAGCGGTCAGATGCTTCAAGGGGTGTCTATGTGTTTTCGGATATGAATCCTTATGTTGGTCATCCCAATCCTTTAAAAGAAGGCCAGGATCTGTTTCGAAAGGGGCTTTTAAGCGAAGCAGTGCTTGCTCTGGAGGCTGAAGTTTTAAAAAACCCTGAAAATGCTGAAGGCTGGAGGTTGCTGGGAATAGCACATGCAGAGAATGATGATGATCAACAGGTTATTCAACTTTTCTTACGATAAACTATCATATTGGGATGGCTTCTGAATCACTTTACTTGGAGTAGCACTTGCAGAGAATGATGGTTTTGTTTTAAACGATTGGACTTCCTTGACCCCTGCAAAGTTGTTGATTACTTGTTTCCTTTGTTTCAGTTGCACAAGAAAATCAAGCTTGAGATTGCTGAAACTTAACATTCACACTTTTGTGACACATTTAAATCTTTTACATGTTCTCATGGGGATTGCCTCTATGTGATCCAAATGGCACTGTATCTTTCAAGGAACAGGGCAATTATTATTCTGATTCAAAGAGGGTTGTTAAAATTCAATATAAAATAGTTTCATTTCCGGTGCCCTTTGCCCCAGTCCTCCAGTCTGTCCCTTAATATAGATAATATTTAGCCATATAGCTTTGTCTATAGAACATCTAACGAATCCACCTTCCAACTTTAAGAAATTTTACAGAGTTATAGATTGGTTATTTACCTTTCCAAGGTAGTAGCGGATTTCTGCAGCTATATCTAAGAATCTTATTCACAAATTGACATCAGGATATATCCATATGCATGAGAGCTAAGTGCACCATGAGCTTCAATTGGTTCTGGCCTAGGTTTCGGCTGGTGTATTGTGTCTTCAATTAAATGTTTGTTCAAGGGGATGTGATTCAAGTTCGATCTTAGTTCTTTTTGTTTTTGTGCAAAGTTTTAGTGTTTCATGGTTAGGTATGAAGAAATTTGGTTTCTTAAAATTTCTTTGTGGTGAGCATATTAGAAGCTGAATTACCTTTTATGCAGGCTATAGCAGCCATGTTGCGTGCACAGGAGGCTGATCCTACAAATCTGGAGGTGCTTCTTGCTCTTGGCGTGAGTCATACAAATGGTTAGTGATTATCCCTCTGCATAATTACTGCATGCTGAAGAGATAAAAGATCAACTAATTTGTTATATTTAGTTATATTGCTTCTAGGGAAGGAAATAATTGTTGTATTAAAGCCCTGATGAGATTGTATGCTCATTATGCTTGAATCCTAGTGAGATGATGCAGTTACTTACAGTTATGTGCAGACTTTCTTAAAAAGTGTATGACTCTTTATGTTTCCTGGATTTATTAGTAAAAGAATTTGTTGAAGTATCAAATCTCAATTTGCGATGGATGATTAGTAATCACAAACTTAGTTGTTTATCATAATTGCAGAGTTGGAACAGGCAACTGCGCTGAAGTACTTGTATGGATGGCTACGTCATCACCCGAAGTATGGGACACTTGCCACCCCTGCACTTTCTGATTCTTTATATTGTGCCGACGTAAGTATTTTTTGGGAAAAGAATGACCTTTTATTTCCTCTAATTCTGAGTGTGCCATCTGTAATAGCTGGTGCTTTCAAGATAATTTATGCTCGTCTTTACCATACAAATTTTGTAGAATGGTAAATAAAATTCATTATATTGCTTTAGAAGCTAGTTTGCATATCAAATGATGTTGAAACTGGGAACTTGTGTAGTGAACGTCCGAAATCCTTATAAATATGAGAAGAAACTTTGAGAATTTTAATGTGTAGTACGGTGAGTGAATGTTAATAACTAGACAAATTTCAAACTTCTATTCCAAAGGTATCTGTGCCTTGCCCTAGTTAATAGTTGGCATATAATACATCTAAATTACTAAACATATCCAAATATGTAAAGTCAAGGACTTCTTTCTGTATATGGCAACAGTTACTGCAAAACATCATCGAGATGATACCACTCAGATTTCCTTGTATCATCTGTTTATTCCTGCGGAATGCAGATTGCTAGATTGTTTGTTGAAGCTGCCCAAATGTCACCTGAAGATGCTGATGTACACATAGTACTTGGTGTCTTGTACAACTTGTCCAGGGAGTACAATAAAGCTATTGAGTGCTTCCAGGTAGCTTTAAAACACAAGCCACAGGATTACTCTCTTTGGAACAAGCTAGGTGCAACACAAGCCAATAGTGTTCAAAGTGCTGATGCAATACTGGCTTATCAACAGGTAAACCTGCACTTAGCCTGTCAATATATATGTCATGCAAAATTTTGAGTATGCTATTGCATTTTACTTAGTGTTTCAATTAAAAGTTCTGAATATCCAATTGCCAAAAGGTTGTTGTAGTACAAGTGTTGACATGAACTCTAAACTGAGTACATTAGACTAGGATGTCATGAAGTTAACCAGTGGTAAAGAAAACAAGTAGTCATGCAGATCATTCTGTGATTAACTGCTTTCCAGTTCCACACCTGTGCAGGGGTTTACCCCCCTGTAACTTGAACCTTTACATATATATATATATATATATATATTTACTTCTTCTATTTGGATTTTTCTGTGTTTCCAGGCACTAGATTTGAAGCCTAACTATGTTCGTGCTTGGGCAAACATGGGTATCAGCTATGCCAACCAGGTCTATTCCTATTCTTGACTGTTTATAGAATTGTCATCTGTGCCATGTATTCAGTAGGAACTGAACAGATTACACTGTTCTGACTAGTTTGTGATTCTTATGAGGGTAATTTTCCGTCAAAGCCGATTTAGGCTTTATTTGCAGTTGAGACAGCAAATACAAGCTTCATGGCTCTCTTGGTGCAGCACTATTTACATTCTATTGTTACGCATAAGTTCACGTATTGGTTAATTTATATATTATTTCTGTATTTTCTATAAAAGGCAAACAAAACACAAAGGAAATCATTTTCTGGGATTGCCCAATGACCTAATCACAAGAATGTGTTCTCTTTACTGCTATTCCAAACCATTGAACAAGTTTGGAATGATATCAATAAAAGAGTCTCCAATATAATTAGCAATTTACATGCTTACCCCTGTAGGGAACACAAGCAACTATGTATTTTCATTTTGGTGGCCATTGTACTTTAGTATTGAGACAATTAAGTGTAAAATATAACTACCATTGGGTATCTTTTCTGTTTACTCAATTGAGGTTAAGATCAAATGCTTGCAAACTGCTGCATCGGCTTCCATGCTGTCCTCCTGGTACATAAATAAGCAAAGACACTTTTAGAAATATTGACATTTGGTACGACAATAAATTCTGGGTGATTTGGGAAAGTTATTAATTAGCTTCAATTATTTAGTTTTCTATGGACATTTTAGCTGTATGTTGATGCTATTGAAATGACTTATTTTGAGATTTATTATCATTGATGATTCAAAATCTATAGGTTACTGGCATTTCGTTCATCCAAAGCAGCACGATGTATTATTTCGAGGGAATCAAAAACCTAACCTAATCAAATGTGCAAACACATTTTCCAAATACAGGGAATGTATGAGGAATCTATTCGTTACTATGTCCGGGCACTCGCCATGAATCCCAAGGCCGATAATGCTTGGCAGTACTTGAGAATCTCTTTAAGGTATGTCAGTCTTTATCCGGAATATCGTAGAGGTATAATGTCATAAGTTGATATGCCATTTAACTAGAGCTTGCATCTAATTTCTTCCTCTCTTTTTCTCAGCTCTGCATCTAGGACTGACATGCTGGAAGCTTGTGATTCACGGAATCTTGATGTTCTTCAAAAGGAGTTTCCATTGTAATATCTATATTTGTTTCGTCGCAGTGAAGTAGTCGATGATGGCTACAGTACTTGATGCAATTGGAGGCCAGAGCAAATGCTGACCTGATTTTGGTAACTGCGGCTCCAAGAGAGCTTGAAGATGATACATGGTTATGCAGCAGTTATAAGAATGTAATAATTGTGTGCAACATCAAACGCAATTTGATGAGGTACAATAGTGATCGATCATGAACATAATAACATAGTGGGCAATCAGTTAATGGGACGGGATTACTTACCTGAGCTTGCACCTGATAAAAAATTTAACAACTGGGAAAATTAAAGCTGCGCAAGGAGGTGACCCTGAGTAACTGATAAATGAAAAGAATTGAAGCCTCGATTGGTGTAAATCTAATGAGTTCAGTTCATTGTAATAGATTTTTTTTATTAAATTGAATTGAATTTAAGTAGTTAGTAATATTAAAAATTAAGATAATTTCTTCTATTCAACCCTTCAAACAAAATTTTAATCTTTTAATTTTGTGCAACAGATTGAATATATACAATAAATTAACACTTAATTTATTTATTAAATTTAGAATATAAATTTTAAAAAATTAATTTGGAACATAAATTTATGAATATTTTTTTTATTAATTTTCTAAAGTGTTAAAAGAGAGATGTAAACTGTTCTTTGTCGAGTGAATGTTGGAATTCTTGCTCTCTCTTTCTCTGTTTGAGAACCATATCAAATGGGTTATAGATTTGGGTTAAATATATATACATATACATGTATTGTTGATCTGATAGGGCAGCTACCTCTAGGATAATACCAAATACAAGTACAGAGAATGTAGGCTGCTGCATATACATCTTACTTCTTGCACACAGCCACCATCCCATCTGCTACAACAATCTATCTTTGGCATGTCCCTAGCTGTAATCCTCTAGCCATAATATTCTCCTTCATATCGAGTAGGGAATCCAAAGTGTCAATGAAAGGGAATATCCACAGTCCATGTTAAAACCTGGTCCCTTTCGCACATCATCAATTCCCACAAAATCTTTCTGGAGCAATTTCCTACCCTGCTTGTTTTCTTTTGGACTTTTTAACAGTCGAAAGCCATTCACTAGAGTTGTAATAATATCAACTGCATTAGTTGTATTGTCTAGATTAAATATGCTACTGTGTGGGGATTGAGTGACTGACAAATATATAATGTTTAATGTGTGTATGGTGGCTGATTCTTGCTGTTTCCTGAAGCACTGCTGCGTTCCAACTTTATCTAAAGTGCATTTGACGATTGCGCACATCACTTGTTTTACCAAATACTTTGTACCTTACATCTCAGCAGTGAATAATCATGCATTCCATTTCCATCAATCTGATGACTGGTTGGTTACTGTAGCATATCTATGAACAGTCCATGGTGGTTGTCTTGTAACACTTGCAGATGAATGAATTGAATATACCAGTTGCCAGAAATGAGCAGGGTTGAGTGCCAATTTCTGCATAATATATCTTTAGATTTCGAGTCTTAGTTTGAAGCTTGGAATAATTAAAACTCTCCCTTAATATACATGCCTGGACCAAGGGAATAAATTCCATGAAATTAAGATGGGAAAGAATATGCATACAGTACTCGTAGCACCAGTAGAAAATTAAGCATGCTAATCAAATTCTTATGCTAGCAGGAATAATTAGTGGTTCTTGTTTGATATATTCTACATCATTATATTACTTAGGGTTGCAATCACTTTCTAGCTTTTGGCCGAGTGAATGTCACACTCTCCCCTCAACTTTTCCCGTCCACATATGAAACGCAAAACGATCAAGGGAAGAGATGGCACTCGTCCCGTCAGCAGCAGTACAGCATGTAATCAAATTACATATATCTTATTTGTGCTTGGTCAGCTCCGACTGATTCTTCAATTGAGCTTTAGAGTTGTAAAAGCCATTCTCAACCAAACACATGCGCAGAATAAAGCAAAATAAACCTGAAAACAAAGGGTGGGCTTGGCAATGAGAATCATTAAAGAGGAGAGGAGAGGTGGGGTGAGGGCGAGAAGATACCCACTATCTGTAATAAACTAATATAATTTTGAAGGAGTATCCTTGTGGCAGCAAATGAATATCGGTTAATATGGTTAAGAGAAAGCAAAAGGAATGGCAAATGATCATCAACACTAACTAATTAATATGCATACACACTACAGATGTATCATTTCAATAATTGCGTTGTTCAGGAGGAATGGGAGTATGAATATGCTTCTTTTTTTGTATTCTGTTAATGAGAGAAAATTAAAGTTTTGAGTCTCGTCCAAACAAAGACAAAGAAGAGACAAAATAGGCAAGGTTACGTCTGAATCTGATGGAAAGATAGATGGATGGATCGATACTGATGAATGGATTCTGTGTCATTCATGCCATTGCCCTCCCCCCCCTTGCCCATGCGTGCACCAACCCTAGGTAGCCCTGCTGACCGCGCCTCAGTTTTTTAACTCCCAACACGCAAGCTATATATACAAACTTTGCGTTTTGCTGTGCTATGCGTGGGAGTTGGGTCTGGAAATCCCATCACTCAGCCTTGTGACCATCTCAGCAATCAATGTCAGATATGCAATTACAAAAATAAATAAATAAAACCTAAAGAAGGGATTTAATTCATTCATTAATGACATTGTTTTTGTTTGTTTAGCATCTACATTGACATTTTCCGCTACTCGGTACTCACATCCCCCTTCCCTTCACTCACCATCAATCATCTCATCATCTGGAATTTTACTACTCTTTTTTGTTGTTTTTTGCCTATTCTAGTCTTTGAAAGAGAGAGGCTGTGGTAAAGGAAGAAACTAAGACACGGATCGATCAGAAACCTATTTTGTTTATACCCCGATGCATCCTGATGATATCATATGGATCCTTAAATAGTAAAAAATTTAATTATTATGGAGAAACAGACTCGAGTAAGAGAGATTAGTGGTCCTTGAAAATCCACAGAACACGAGAGATCCCTCGCATGTCATAGAGCAGGCAAGGTGGACGCGAAAAAGCCTTGGTTTGAGAACTTTGATGGTTTTGTTGAGGGGACAAAAGGCAGAAATTAGGGTATAAAATGATGTAACATAAAAGACGGCAACAGACATACACGGAATACTACTTATTGCAGAAAACAAGAACCCCTAATGCATTCCTTCTCGAAAGCACACTATTGATGAACAAGACAATGGAATTTTGGGGAACAAGAAGGCCACGCTCTTTCATTTCATTACACTTTAATACGAAAGATAATATTAATTAAAGAGGATAAGACAGCCTGATTAATTAAATCAACCAACTGGAAGCATCATTAACATAAGATATTACAAAAACTTCTAACACGCCAAAGGAAACCAACAACTGTCTTGAATAAGATCATGGTGCTCCAAAACTTTAAATGGAGTTTATAATTACAGATATATATCACAATTCTCTTCTACCTATCGTAGTCAGGCTGAAAGAGGAATTGTTTATAGAATTGATTAAGGGGGTTAATGCTGCAAAAAAGAGAGAGAGAGGGAGAGAGAGAATTGATTGCAAGATAAAGGTAAACAAATATGTCAACGTACCCAACAATAAAAGTTCACATAGTTCAGCTCCCCCAAGAAAGAACCAACTGAAGGTGCACGGTGAAGCTAGCCAGCAAAGGTGATGGGGAGCTTGGCAGAATATGAAGGGCGCTTTAGCTTTTTCTTCCCAAAATATTTCATGCAACGTGCAGAGATTCACACTTTTGTCAACCACATGCTTGTGCATTGGAGTTTCGACAGAAGATCTTCAAATGGCATTTCATTTTAATTTCAAGTTTTCTGGATTGTGTAGGAAGATGAATCAAGTAGAGAAGAGAAAAGGGTCTCAGCATCCCCTTTTTAATTTATTTTAAGCTCTTTCTTTTTGGGTGGGTGGGCAGGTGGGTGAGGATTTGATCATAATTTAGAGCATGATAATGGTCAGAAAACAAGGATATATAGATTAGTGCCATGAAGAGACAGAAAAAAGAGCACGATTCTGCCAACCTAGGAAGAAAGAATTGTTAAGAATCTGAAGCTGATAACCTTCTGAAGGATAATGGAGTCTTAAAAGGAGTTTGGCCTGAGACAAGGAATAAGGGCTTAAAGGGACATTAGTATAGCCGGAGCTCCTAAGAATCATCTCCCATGATTCATATCTCTCATGCCGCTCTCTTCTACTTTCTCCCTCTGCCGCCACTATCTCCACTATTTCTCTTCCGAACCATATTTGCTCAACTGCCAGCCTCTCCCGGCTATTCGGCGGCAAGGTCGCCTCTAGTGAATCAAATAGAGCCGTGTAGTGATCTACGGCCTCTACGAATCTCTGCAAGAAGAGGGGATGATTGTGGTTGGCTTCTCTCTCCGCGATTGTCACCACTTTGGGGTTTAAGGCCTTGATTTTGTGGAGGAAGAATCGCAAGTCTCGAGTATCATCCTTAAGAAGTCTGTGCAGATATAACATGCAGTTGACAACCAAGGTCTCGTCTGGGAGAAGCGTCAACGCTGACGGAAGGTAAAGAGCAACTGAAGTAGGGTCGTCGTTGGGGAGGAGAAGCGGGTGGAATTGGAATCTGAGGCCGAGTGACTGTGCAAACATCAAAAGACGGTCACCAGTTCTGCGAAGGATTTCCAAATCATGGCCGGTTCCTGTGATTCGAAGCATAGGAGGAGGGTGAAGAGTATTGCTGGCACGCTCGGCTAAAGCCTGCATAAGAGGAGGCCATTGCACACCATGCATGATTTCAAAGTCAAGGATGTGGATAGCCTGTTGCCCTACTTGTATTGATTCCAATATCGACTGATTGGCTGTCAGATGGCTGAACCTTAAGAATGGTGTTATTTGATTTAGGGATAAGTAACATGTTTGAAGGGACGAGGCGTCGTTACTGATGAAACTTGCAGCAGTCGCAGCAGTATTTAATGCTGTAGTGGTGGCGGTAATACTCGCACTAGCATTTCTTATATTCATCATCAAAACGGTAGCGTTGGCATGCTGGCGATTGAGGCGAAGAGAAAGTGCTCTGATAAATTGATGAACCAACCTTTCAATGGAATCACCGTAAGGAGAAGAGTTGACTGACAAGATGGAGATGAGACGGTGAGCAGCAGCGAAGTCTGACTGAGCAACCAGCTCTGCGCAACTGATGAGTAACTGGCGCATGTGGATTGCTGTAGAGTTCACTAAGCCGCCGCCGCCTCCTCCTCCTCCTCTTGAATGGGGATGTGTAGTAATCTGTTGGTATTTCAGATCTGATGCCGAGGGATCTTCTTCTTCTTGGTCATGGGGAGAAGAAGATGTATTCAAAGAACGCATCATCTCTCTCTCATACACCTAGCAGCAAACAGGGTGTGAAATGGGAGTAGGCTGTGGGAGAATGGGCTAATTATATATGATACGAGAGTGAATGTGTAAGATGACTGAGTACTGGATAGCAAGCTTGAGGTTTGCATTCCTTCAAATTAGCTTTCATTTGTAATAAAAAGAAACATGAGCGGTGATGGTGATGATGAATGATGAAGTTGAAGAAAGTGTTGGTACTATGACACAAACATTCACAGTATGGCGAAGAACAGAGAAGAAATTAAAGAAGAGACGATATGATATGATACCAGCGCTAGCAGTACTTAGTGAAATAGCTAAACTAGAAGCAGGTTTCTCACTTCTTCCTTCTCCCCTCCCCTCCCCTCGCCCCCAACAATAATCTTCTTTTCTTTATTTATTGTAAGTAATAGGAACCCTAGGACAGTGGGTGCAAACAAATCGGAAAAGTCAAACAGAATCTCTCAACCCGGTCCAATTACTCACTCGCAGGCATTAACCTGATAAATTTATCATGATCTCAACTTAATTTGATCAGTTAGGGTTCTTTATGTGTATTAATTGCAAATGTTTACTAACGAAGTATTGAAGATCTAATGATTATTAATTAAAGAAATGTATTGACAGCAGCAACAGTATGGTATTTTTTTTTGTCCAAAGGTGACAAACAGGATGAATTAAGGGGATTGAAACCTGGGTTTGTCAAATATCGAAAATACCTGTTATTTAATTTAATCCTCTTGCTTGATCAGAAACCTAGTTGGGATTTGCAGCCCAGAAAGTCAAGTTGCATGCATTTCCATTGTATTTGCTCCCTCAAATTGAGAGTTTTCTTAGCTAGCTAGTAACCTACTGATCACATACCATTGATCAAAGTATTAGATTGGGGGTTACATATTCATTATATATGCAGATGTTTCTTAGCTTGACTATGGCATCCCGTAAGTAGGGTTTGTGAGGGAGTGATCCATGGTCGAGATCAAATTGGCATGGAACCTGGAAGAGCTCGAGCGCTGGAAGTTGAGGTTGAAATCAGAGGTTATATACCATCATATGAATGAATTGTACAATACGAGGTAAGAGAGAAGTGGAAAAAAGGGTGGAATAATGAAGAAGACGAAAGAGGTAGCTAATCTAGGAAGCAGTTTCATACCTTTGGAAGTAATACACGAAAAGCTTTAAATGATAGAATTGAAATTATCCAAAGCCTGATGCAACAGAAGTTCAAGCAGCATGCTGCACCATGATCATCAACAATGAATTGTCTCAACTCTGCAGATAGCTGTGCTGAGCTGACACCTGTTGAATTGGCCTTTCTTGTCTCTTTCTTGGATTCGCCATAGCTGGCCACTGGCTTTTCAATTCAGTGGATTTGATTGCTGGATTAGATACACAGCAAGCCAAATATATCACTTCTTCCTTCCCACGTGGGCTGGTAGAAAAAAACCCATCTACCTCCTATAAGTTGATTCGCCAATGTTCAGTTCCGCATCGCTCAATCGATTGTACATGCTAGCCATTGCCGGTGGCTACTTAATAATTGCTTCTGCTGCGTTGCAATGACTACTGGGGGAAGTTACTTGCAGGAAACCATCTCCGTCCTTTCGCTGTCAGCGGCTCTGGGACAGATGCACAGTCACAGACAAAGAGATACAGAAGAATAGAATTGTTGATTAACACAAGTAAAACCCCCAATGCACGTGTGTCAGTGTCTCTGTTAATGGCCGCTTTCCTCATTTCCATGAATTGTAACTAGTACAGTAATCAGTAGCCTACCACTCCAGAAGTATGAGCGTGTATCCATATCCACCAGAGCATCTTTCAATAAGCAAGTGAAGTCGTCAGGATATCAGAAAACAAAAAAAGACCCAAGAAAAATCCCTTCTCCAAATTTCATATGCCTGGATTATTTCCCTCATAGCATAGCATCATAGGGTGAGATATCTATAATCAATCGCAATGCAGACAAGAAAAGAGCATCTCGGTTACACATATACGATGCAAATCACTAGCAAACAACTAGAATATTATTTTTAGGACAGGTCAAAAAGGGAAACCCATCGTTTATTTATATTTAGTGGTTGATGAAATACCATGATGATCACGCAGACACGGGAATATATACACACACACATATATATATATATATATGTATGTATATGTATATATCTTCAGGTTTTGTCCTCCATTACCCTCCTTTCTCTCTACGAGGACATTAAAGCAGATGAGAGGACATGGGACGTCTATTGCCTTGCGTGTCATTACCCTTAAAAAATTTTTAAAATGCATAATAAATAATTTAAAATATGCACAAAGAAAGAAAATTAAAACAATCTTGGAAAGAAACAGAGAAAAAGGAAAAGGTATCAATATTCATGGATACTGTAGCAAATCCATAGGAAGAAAATCCCATGTGATCTGCTCCAAGAAGACAACAGATACCCCACGTTCATCCATTAATTGACTGATATTCACCCAAGAACACTGCAGCTTCTCTCAGAAATCATCAAAATATGAAGTTAACGAGAGAATTTGACATTTTCATGTTGCTAGCTTTTACCTTTTTCAGTTCTGAATTTTATTACTTTCTATCTAAGAGTTGTAAATCACAATAATAATTACTAGTAGTACCACTGCAACTGTAAATAGCAAAATGCAAATGAGTTGCTCTTTTGCTTCAAGGAAATAACAATATAAAAAGATAGAAGAACTGCAGAGGAATCTCTCTCTTTAACCTGTTCTTCTGCGCAGCATCATACAATTATTGAGGAAAGAATAAAAAGGAACACACAACACTTAGCCAGACTTTCAATTAATAAAAGAGTTTGTAAATGACAAACACAAGAAAACTGTTAAGTGTATGCCTGCACAAAACTGTAAATAATAAAATTAATTAGTATTCTAAAGAATATTACGTAACTATAATAAAAAATATATTGTAATTAAAATATTAATTATAACGTATTTAATTATTCAATAATTTTTGTTAAGATTTTTCATAACTCGACAAAAAAAATTATTTTATAAATAAAATAAAAATTTATGAATTTATCAATCAAATCCTATCGTGTATCAAATAGTTATATAAAATACTGAGTAAAGTTAATATTGTTGATTATGTGTTTTATATATTAAATTATGAATATGGATAAATTTAAAGAGAAAAGAAAACAGTTGGGGTTCAGCTTTTGATGGGCAAGTGTGCATGAAAGAGCTTAAATAGCCCATTGCATAAGATGCAGAGGCAGAGGAGTGCAGAACAGTGGCATGAATGTGGAGTGCAAGCATTAAAAAGCTGCAACGCTTTTGAAATTTACCTTCCTTTCTCAGTAGTTGTGTGTGATTTGACATCCCCAATAGTCCACCATCATTTTGTTTGTTTTGGAGAATATTTCCCTTGCTCACACCACTCCATACTACAACTTTTGCAAGTGAGAAGTGGGGTGTTTTCAAAATCTAGTGGACTTATCCGTATGCTTGCTTCATGGGTTGAGAATTGAACCCAGATACTGTATATGACATTTCTTCTTGTCCCAGCAAGCACCAAGAAGGTAGCCCCCTCGTTCAGTTACTTAACAAGAGTGCTCCTCCTATTGACGCTGAACAGAATAAATGTCTAGTGTTGTCTCCCTCAGAAGAAAAGGACAGGGAAGTAACAATTTCAATCCAAAGCGCATTATATTTATTGAGCGTATAATAACCTTTCACCATGCCATCCATCTAGGTCTAGCAACTATAGAATAAACGAATAAATTACAAAGAAACAAAATGTCATCTTGTATGAATGTTGAGGCTAAAGTTGAAAACACAGTCTTGCAAAAGTTCAATCTCAACAGCCAACACATACATCTTCCATTATCCCCACTCCAAACAGGGTTTGTAAAACATGCATTAAGAGTTACGATCAGAACAGAAAATGGTGGCAGGATAAAAAAATAAAAGTAAGGCCCAAAAACGAGGGTCCAATTATATAAAAGAACGAGACCTACAAGACACCAAAGAAAAAAAGAAGAGTGAAACCAACGTAGTTAGGTAAACAAAAACAAACAAGAAAAGAAACCGAAAAAAAAAAACAAAAAAAAAAAAACCCAAAAAATTAAAAAAAGTACCATCCAAAAAACGCCTATATAAACGGATAAGAAATCAACAAAACAGATATAGAATAATGACCAGTTTTTTTTCTCATATACAGTGCACAAGCAAACAACACCAAAAAAAAAAAAGAAGAACAAAAAAAAAAAAAAAAAAAAAAAAAAAAAAACAAAAATAGAAACAAAAAAAAAAAGGAAGGATATAATGTCTTAGAAAATATCCACAAACAAAAGGGGAAAAAAAACGCAAAGGAAAAAAAACAGAAAAAAAGAAAAAAAAATACAAAGTTACTCTTGTTTTTGATAAAATTAAAAAAAAAAAAAACTTTTAAAAAAACAATTAAAATTGAAGGTTTTAAATATTATGTAATAAATTTCAATTCATTTTTTTTTCAAACAAATAAAAAATCCTAAATATAAATTATTTAAATATAACACAAAAATTAAATAATAAATTAAATTTAAAATTTTAGAATAAATTTTAAAAATATAATAAAATACAACCCAACATCAAACAACCAAAAAGCAAGAATTAATAAAAATGGACCTAAAAAAAAAAAAATAACAAAAAAAAACATTTAAAAAAAAAAAAAAAAAAATCTCAAACAAAAAGCAGAAAAAAAAAAAAAAGGCAAAATAAAACAGAAAAAAAAAAAAACACCCAAAAAATATAAAAAAAAAAGATAAAAAAAAAAAAAAAACAAAATGATAAAAAAAAAACATGGGGGGTCAAAAAAGTAGCAGGAACTTAAATAAACAACTCCCGAAAAAAACAATGACACCAAAAATGATACCAAAAATTTTGTCCTACGTACTAAAGCTCGAAAGCTAGACACAGGTCCAAATTCGTCCTAAGTCCCGGGAAACACCAACCAAGGTCCTAACAAAAAACCAACCTAAAAAAGTGGAAGACCAAGGGGCGTAAATACACGGATAATGATTTAGTAGAAATAAAAGAAACACATAAGATACATATCAGAAATAGAAAACAATATAAAAAATAAAACAATTAAAAAAATAACATAAATAAAACAACAAAAATACAAAAAACACAAATGAAATACTACAACACCACAACATACATACAAAATATTAAAAAACAATATTTTAATATAATAAAAAGATGACATACATGCACTAAATAAAAAAATATCAAAACACAAATAAACAAATCACAAAAATACAGAAAATACAATACAGATACACATATACAAAAAATACATGATACAGAATAACCACAAAACAAAATAAAATAAAATGATAAAAAAATAAAATATATATATATCAAAGACTAAAACAATGAAAACAAAACAAGACATAAAACACTACATTTAAATAAATAGATAAAATATATACGATACAAACACAAACTATATATATACACTTATAATGACATAAAAAATAATGATACACAAATACAGTCCTATATACATACATAAATAAAATAAAAATAATATTATATAGATAATAAAAATAACACAACATAGGATACAGAAAATATAATTTATTTTAAAATATAAACAAAAAAAACAAAACAAAGAATACATATAATATACAATGTGATATATATAAAACATACAAAGAAAAGATAAAAAAACAAATATGAAGAAAAAACCAAAAAAAGGAAAAGAGAAAAAAAAAGACAAAAGAAACACACAATAAAAATACAAAAAATAAAAAACAAAATCATCATAAAAGAACAAAAAATAATACACATAACATAAAAAACATATATATAAACATAATAAATATGATAAAAAATACATATACCAAAATATAAAATAGACATGATAAAAAAAACGAAACACAAACAACACATATAATACATATGATTGACAAAATATACATATATTTTGATACATTAATATATATATAAACACACAGAAATAGACAAAACTACAGAAAAACATACAAAAAGAAAACAAACAAATATTATAAAATATAATAAAACAAAAATTATATATATTAAAAAATATACAAAAAAATAAATACAGATGATATACATATAAAGAAATATTACATATAAATAGTGAGGAAGGAATATAATATCAAATTAAAAATAGCAAAAAATATAAAGAAAAATAAATATATAAAACGATACAAAAACAATGTGATAACATGAGACAAAAGATAGATAAATAGATAAATAAAACAGACAAAAAAACAGAAAACATACATACAAAAAACTTACATAAAATAAATATAAAAGCAAAAACAGAAAACACAAAATATAACACATTAAAATAGAAAAAACAAAAATAAATGAAAAGAGTAAAATAAGACATAGAAATAAAAACAAAACAGAAAACATAAAAAAAATATTATAAAAAACATATCAGTAGACATAACTATAATGAGAAAAAAAAGAAAAAACAAAACAAATAAAGAACTAGAAAAGTATACATTAATCAAGACACAGAACACATAAATAAAAATAAAAAAATAACTAAACAGGGCTAATAAAATATCAATAGATAGCATAAAGCATAGATATCTGAAACTGTACTAGAGATTATAAATCAATAAAATATTTTAACTAGAAACTAGAATAGAAAAAATAAAGTTCAACATCCAAACGATGGATCAAATTCTGTGTTATGTGTGCAAACATATATAAAAATCTAAAAAACAAAATTAAAATAAAATCAAAAAATACTACGAACACATTGTTTAAAGGTAGTATGAAGAGTGCTATTATCGCAAAGCTAAATAGGTGACAACGAAGAAAACGGGGACAAATAATATTAAGATCAGAAAATAAACACACAAACAAAAGATAAGTGAAAAATAAAGCACAACATACAAACACAAAAGAACATAATAGGACACTATACGCAGATTTAGAATTACCACCAAAAAATAATTATATACGACATGAAAAAAAAATTTTATTTTAAATTGGTATGAAACTTCCATGAGCACTGTACATCCCGCAGGTGCAGTGTGTGGCCTAGGCATAAAAAAAAAAAAAAATAAAGAAACACTTAATAAAACTAAAAAAAAAAAAAAAAAAAATTAAAAATTAAAATGATAAAAAAGCCCTAAAATAAAAAAAAAGTGATAAACAAGAACTAAAAAAATGGTTTAAATGAGAATAGAAAGCGTATATGAAAAAAAAATGCGACGTGTGAAAAATCATGCCAACTCAATAAAAATAAAATCTTATACAATAAAAAACCAAAAAAAAAGCAAATAAAAAAGATAAAAATAAAAAAAAAAATGAATTCTACAAAAAAAAAGAAAAAAAGCGAAGGTATAAAAAAAAATTGTGAAAGTGAAATAAAGGAAAATTTTCGCTATGTGATAAAAAAAAAAAAAAAAAAAAAAGGAGGCGGGGGGGGGGGGGGGAAGGGGGGGGGGGGGTTGGGGGAAATAATGCGGGACAAAGACTATGTACGAGGGGTAGCATACAGAAAAAAATATATACAAAGGCGAAAATTGAATGAAAATAGAAATTAAAAAATAAAATATACATAAGCAAAAGAATAAACAATAGCGTATAATTTAGAAAAACAATAAAATGAAAATAATATAATTAGGACATGCTTTGGATCAAATCAATCAGCAGCAAAACAAAATAAAAAAAAGATAGAATTAGATTATTTAAATCATACAACAATGTACAGAAAATTATGAGATGACATAAAAGAGTAGGATAATACAAAATTAACCATAATAAGCACAATGGGAAATCAATGCTAGAAAAACTATAATACAAAAAATACAATTGCGAAAACAAATCAAAAGAGCAATCACGCTAAAAAACAGAAAGAAACATAAAATAAAAATCGTAAAAAAAAATGAAAAATCAAACAACGAATAAATCAGAAATATAAAGTAAAAAAAAAAACGAAACGATGAGATTATGGAAATAAATATTTTTATAAAATAAATAAAAATAAAAAAAAAAAAAAGTTAAATCTATATTAAAAAATAAAAAAAAACTAAACAAAACAAAAAGAATGGTAAAAAAAGACATTATAAGTAGGGTAAGAACAATTTTTATAACAAAAATTAATTAAAAAAAAAAATAAAAAAAAAACAATTTTTTTTTTTTAAATATTTATTCTTATAAATAAAAGAACAAATGTAAATAGAGCATTCAAAATATTTATACAAGAAAACAAAATTATACATGGTATCATATGTAAATATACACTTAAAAGAAACTTTTGACAACCTAATGGTGTCCGCGAAATAACGACTAAAAAGAGGAAAGAACAATTATAATTCCATTACAACTATAACTACAATAGGTATACAAAAAAAAGAATGCCAATATTTCTAAAAAAAAAATTACCCAGCGAAAACAGATTCAAACAAACCCTAAAAAAAACATAAACACAAAAAATTAAAAAATTGAAACAACAATGAAAAAAATAAGACCCAAAAAAACATACAAAAGAAAAAATATAAAATAAAAATAAAAACTTTTTTTTTTTTTTTTAATTATTTAATAAATGTATAAATAAGAAATTTGCAAAAAGAAAAAAACAAAAATTTACAGAAAAATAACCAAATTTTTGCTTACACAAAAATCAAAAACAAAAAAAAAAAAAACAAAAATCAAAACAAGCAAATTAAAACACGTTAAAAATTGCAACACCTTAATTTTAAATAAAATAAAAATAAAAAACAACAAAATTAAAGAAAATATCAAAAAATAAATTACAAAAAAAAAAAAAAAAAAAAAAAAAAAAAAAAAAAAAAAAAAAAAAAAAAAAAAAAAAAAAAAAAAAAAAAAACTAAAAAAAAAAAAAAAAATAAAATATAAATAAAAAAAAAACAAACCAAAAAAAAAAAAAAACAAAATAAAAAATAAAAAAAAAAACAAAATTAAAAGAACAAAATTTAAAATCAAAAAAAAAATAAACAAAAAAAAAAAAAAATCAATTAGTAATCAATGAGAAAAAAATATAAAAAAAAAAAAATAAAAAAAAACCAAAAAAAAAAAAAACAAAAAAAAAAAATTTTAAATAAAACAAACAACCAAAAAAGATAACTCTTAACAAACTAAAGGAAAAAAAATAAAAACAATCTCCTCAATTTTCTATCTCTATCTTATTCTAATACAAAACACAAATTATTAACTATCTATCAAACATTTGTATTACATAAATAACCAAAGTTTCCTCTCAAGTAACACCCAGCGGGGGGGGGAGAGGAAGGGGTAAAGGGAGGGATTGGAGAAAGGGCTGTAAAGGGGGGGAGCTCGGGGTCTTTCACGTCCTTCTTCTTTTCTTCTTCTTGGTTTCGCAACAGCGAGTGTGAGTATTTTTTCTAAAGAAGTAGCGCATTTTTAGATATCGATATTTTTATATTTACGTTTTTTTTTAGTTTCTGTGTGGTTTTGGATGTTTGAAAATGTAATTTTAGTTGACTCAATCCTACAAATAGTTTCTTTTATATAACTTCATTATTTATTGTAATCTTTTTAAAATTTTTTTATATTATTTACTATTTAACTTCTACTTTTAAAGACTAATAGATTGTTAATTTTTAAAAATATACTTTAAATTAAATTTAATATTAAATTAAACAAAATAAAAAATAGAATTTCTCTCCACTACCCCCCAAAACCATTTTTTTTATCCTAATACTTAAAACAATTAAACTAGAACCATTTATATATCACTTGTCTAATCCGTTGTCACTTTCTTGACTCTTGTTGGTGCACGGGGCGTGTTGGATCAACTTTGTTAAGTGGTTATGAGCCATTTTCTTGGAGGAGATGATGACTCCATTGAGATACATAATTAACCTTTTTTCATTTTGGTTTTTTCTTTTTGGAAAAAGCTCGATCAAGGAAAGATAAAAAGGGTAATGGGGTGAGAGAAAGTAGGCTCTTTGCACGATTTCAGATCAAGAGAGGGGTATTGCATTACATTAAGAAGGTGGGCAATTGAGAGTCTAACATCCATCAGTAAGAATCTATGGATATTTTTTCGAAGATAAAATGAGTTTTAAATTCTTGTCGACTTGGTATTTGAAGGACTTGAAAATGCATTACGTTAAAATAATAAATATTTTTTATAAAATTATTAAAAAATAAAATATTTTTATTTAAAATTTTTTTAATATTATTTTTAATTATATATAATTTAAAAAATATTCAAGTACTAATTAAATTTGATAAGTATTTTTAAAATAAATCATCAAATATATGAATAAATACGTTTGTTTTTAATTAGTACTTATATAGTGTTAATTAGTACTCCCAAATGAATCTTCATTGTTGCCTAATTGTTGATATATATATATATATATATATATACTATATATATTAGTTAAAATATTAATAATTAAAAAAAATCTAAAAATTTAGTAATTTTACGATAAATTACTATTACAATTCAATGTTAATTGTCATTAATATGTACAAATTTATATATAGTAAAATATAAATGTATGAAATAAAGATTAACTTCCTAAAATTTTGTATTACTGAGACATCGTAAAACTCTGTTTAACTTTTGTTTTTATTTGACTCAATTGAACATTTAAGTTGTATCTTCAAAGGGTATTTCAAATTTTAATGAAAGGGGCAACTGAGGAATAAGGATTAGAAAGAAGCTATAGAATATCTTGATCATGGCCAGTGTTGGTTTTGAAAAGATACGGAGAATGGAGACAGTGAGCAAGGAATTAGGTGATAATATGGTCTTACGAAGAGAGGACAAATGATGATTTGATGGGAGAAAGACAAATAAGAAGTGGGGAGTCCACTGAACTCTGCAATTCTCTTGTGTGTTTGCAACCAAAGACGGTGGGATTTTGGTGCCTCTACCATTTGACCTAACCAGACATCGATAATATATCCTATTGCTTTGGACAAGTTAGATAATCCATAATCCTTCCTCGGCACTCAAGCATTTTTGGCTTAATAAGGAATAAGGAAGCAATGGTCACTTTGAAATTATGTATTTGCCTTTGCCTTAAATTGGTTAAAGCAATCTATCTTGTCATCTTTTAATAAAAAAATCTCTAAAAATATCTTGTTACCTTTTAATAATAAAATCTCAAAAAATTAAATTTTATTTTTGAATGGTCTGAAATTAAACTTATCTTTAATTTTAACCCTAATACTCAAATCATTCTTAATTTTAATCAAAAATTTTGAATGACATTAATTTTAAAAAATAAATTTATCGTTTTGAAATTTTTGAAATTTTCTTTCAATGATTTCAAAATTTTGAAGATATTTGAATAAAAATTTTAGAGAATTATACAATAATTTAGAAATTAAACTTTTATCTATAGCTAATTTATAAATTTACGTTAAATATATTTTTTATTTATTTGAGCAAATTAAATAATTGAAATCAAAGGTAATTTTGTTCAAAACCTATATTTCTGGTTAAAATTACAAAGGATTTGTGAGTTGGGTTTTCGGGCATTTAGGGCCATTTTGATCAAAAATTCAAAAAGTCCATCTTAGCATAGCCAAAATTAATTACAGACATGACCGGTTAAGGCAAGGTGCTACCTTATTTCACTGTGAAGTTGCCTCACTTGTAGCTCATCCAACACCAAAGTCCTGTCTGTAAAACGTATGGTTGAATACTTTCTGCAGAGAATGAGACCGCACACCAACTTTCCAAATGCTGACCCCCTCGTTTGCCGGACTTACTGTTCCGACGGGGACAAGATAACGCTGTGATTAATGCCCGGTCTTAGCCGTGCCTGCGGCTAGCTTTAAACGATGATACGCTTGTCCTGCTCTTGTCTGCCATATTTATTGGGCTTAATTACAGTCGGCCCAATTAATGCAGCAGATTTTAGAAAACATCGGCTTAAACAAATAGTTCTCTCACTGTTCCGTCCCAAAGCATGTTGGGATTTACCAGATCAAGGAAACATTCTGGTTGGAGTTCTAATACTTGTGCATATTGCCATGGATGCTAGTGCAATTAACTAGAATACAGTTTTAGCTTTAGATTAAATGTCACAATAGTTTGTTCTAAGTTTGGAATCCAACACTAATGTCTTATATAGCGCGCGGGAGTGATTTGACGTGTCAAGTTAAAAGACTAATCTATCCATAAATGATTTATACTCTTTTTTTTTATAAATTTTACGTTAATTATATTTTATTCGAGTAATACATATTAGCAATAATGCATAGGTAAGGAAGAACTGACATAAAGGACTGACACAAGGAGAAGTGGGAGAATAAGAAGAAAATGGCAAACACAATATGCAAATATGTTCTTAAAGATGAATTAAAAAAAAATTAACAGTAGTAACCAATGAATCCATCCCGATCAGTTCTTCGATGTGATCATGTTTATCTTGCAAAGAACTGAGAGGCAGGCCATAGCCCATAGCAAGCTAAAACCAATGCTACCTCGCCTGCAGGCTTGAACAACGCAAATAAATAAATAAATCTCATGGCGTATGCACGATAATTATAATGGCTGGTAATGTACTCAATTATGTCTCTCAAAGCTGGAGCAGGGGAAGGTCTTTGCATGGCATTGTTTTTCATCCAAGTGCTGCGTTTTAATTGGTGGTCCGACGCCAAATGTCTCCCTCTGCCTAACCATAACTACCGTTCTACGCCGTCACTACAGTTATTTCCGTTGATTTTACATCGTGCAACTGCAAATTATTCAAGGCAATAATGGTTTTGTCCTGTCGCCAATACGTTTATTAACTGTTAAACCATCACGTTTCCTTTAGTCAAGGTAAGAGTTTTGGGTAGGTTAGTTATAATAATATAATAAAATTATTTAATTAATAAAAATATATATAAAAATTAAATAATAAAATTTATTTTAATTTTTTATTAATACAAAAATTTTATTATATTATTATTATACTATGTGTTACGGTAAAATCTTCTCCACAAAACATCCTACAGGAGAACACACAATTAACATGTTCCCTCTCACACCGGAACACAACAGCTTTCATCGAAAATGTCTGGTAGACCGACCAGTCAAACTCAAAACCTTACTCTCTAACACAAGCCCTAACTGCTCTCTCTCTCTCTCTCTCTCCCTACCATTATTATTCTTTATTTAATGTAGAGAATCCCATCGATCCAAGCTAACGGCCACTCGGTCTTTCGATCGTTTTCCGAAGTAACGGCAGCTCGCATTATCGCCTCGAAGTCATCCAACCTTTTTCCCTCCCCTTTCTCAACAGTACGTCTTTTCCAGCAGTATACCTTCTTGTCTCTCCTGCGAGTTCTCTGGCTACCTTCCTATTTTGTTTTCAGTTGGGATTAAAAAGGGTTCGGTATGTGGCTCAATCTGAGATCTTTTTACTTACCTCAGGAACTGCCAACCGTTCTTTTTCCCTTTCTATTATTGTTTTAGTATCAATGAGCTGAAAATTGATTGTCATAATTGAATTCCGAGACATTGAAGAAGCTCTGCCGGTGAATACAGTTGCAAAAATGGGTGCGCCGCCGCAGAGTAGCCGGCTTCAAACTATATTGCAGGAGGCGGTGCAATCAATTCAGTGGACTTACAGTCTATTTTGGAAACCTTGTCCTCGACAAGGGTAATATAAATATCTACAAAATCATGAAAAGAATATTTCTTAACTATAATTCTACAACATTATTAGCGAAGGGCTATAAGCAAAGTTAATTATCTTTGGAGTTGTTTCAGGATCTTAATATGGGGAGATGGGTATTATAATGGAGCGATCAAGACAAGAAAAACCGTGCAACCTATGGAGGTTAGTGCTGAGGAGGCGTCTCTTCAACGAAGCCAGCAGCTCAGAGAGCTCTACAACTCAATGTCTGCCGAAGAGACGAACCAACCAACAAGGAGGCCTTGTGCGTCCTTGTCGCCCGAGGACTTAACGGAGTCCGAGTGGTTCTATTTGATGTGTGTTTCCTTCTCTTTTCCTCCTGGAGTCGGGTGAGTTCTACTTTATCATTGCTTGCCAATTGATTACTTGAATGAATATTTCTTATTGCGGCGAACCTCAGTGCGTGGCTCTGCCGGGAAAGTAGTAAAATTTGTGGGGGAATGATCGTTTTTATTTTACACTATTTGTCACGTAGGTAGGCCGAATTATCTCCGCACACTACTTTCCCTTTGAATTTTCCTACAAGACTTGTACAAAACAAATTCAAAATTTTCTTTTCCAGGATAGCGGGACATTTATTGTAAGTTAGAACACCATTCCATTTTTTCCCACACGAATAGAGAAAACAAAACAGTGGTAGACCACCACCTCTTCTCCTTGGACTGTGTGAGAATGGAAGACTGTCGTGAGTGTAATTGCCTGTGTAAGATGGGTGGCTATCTTGTGTGTAATTGTCTAATTAGTGGAAAACAAAGTATGGACGGCAACAAAGCAAATGTGACTGCAAGGATTCTTTATGGTAGATTGCAATGCAAACAGTTTGTACAAGTAAATATCGCAAAACCATTTCTCTGGCCGGTGAAATGGAAATCACCACGCTTGAGTCCCTCTAAATAGAAAGCTGTTCTTGATTTTTATTTATTTATGCTTTGATTGTATTGGCCGCGAAGAAGGGCTGGACCACTGCCTGCAATCATTGTTTGTAGCTGATGTTGCCTCCTCAGAAGGAGTTAGGTGAGAGGCTTAATGTCTCTCTCCTTCCTGTTAGGATTCCTCTTGTTGAGAGCAGAAAGAAAGTTACTCAAATTTGCCTTTTGACAATTTTATGACTGAAAACTACAGTAGGGACTGTTGGTGAAAATATTCTGGAGACTTGTGTCCAAAGCCACGATGAGGTCCGAGGGTTAATTAATTATTTGGGTTGAAGTCGAACAACAATGCTTGCTGTTCCTGCCATGGAATACTAGAATCTACTTCTTTGACACAAACTGATGAGAGAAACCTCGAAGACACTCCCTATACTGTACTTAAATTGGCTACGTTCTCTCCCCTTCCCATACACTGATGCTTGCTTCCTCCCTTTTTCATCCCGATATAAGCTTAAATTCAAAAGTTAAGGTGAATTATTGCTGGCCATGTTAGTTTTGCTAGGTCTGCTGTTTGAGCACCCACTGGAAGTTCGATGGACCGTCTTTACGGACTTGAATATTTTGCTAACTTTATCGTGAAAGATTCGAATGCAATCTAATTTAATGGCCTCATATCATTCTCGAAATCAAATATACTTCTATATGTTGATATTTATATATCGTTTGGGATATCACGTATTCTATATATACGATAATTAGTACGTGGGTAAAATGTTAAGTTCAAAATAGCTGTTCGGTAATGGCATGGGTTATAAACAAAAGCACTATCTCCATTGTTAGATCACAGAGAGAAGCGAAAGTATAGTCTAATCTCGGAGGAAAAGAAACTTTTCTGGCAATGGTGAGATTAAGTCTCCTCTATTTCATAAGCGAATCCTGCATTAAAAACAAACGATTATAGATCTTTGATATATCTTCTGTAAATTTGTTTAGGTTACCAGGAAAGGCATATGAAAGGAGGCAGCATGTATGGCTCACAGGAGCAAATGAGGTGGATAGCGAAACGTTTACTAGAGCAATTCTTGCCAAGGTACCATGAATTCACATTATCCCACTACCTTATATTTAACCAGGCAATCAACTGCTAATTTTATGCTGAAGAAACTCGGTTGAAAATGTTCTTGGGTAGAAATCGCTGGAATTGCCATAACCCCATTCGGTGCTCTTCATAAACTATGAGTTGAAGTACAAGTTTAGTTAGCTGTGAGAGACATTAATTAAACAAGTTTAGTTAGCTGAAATAGACATTAATTAAACCTCTTGTGCATTCAAATACGAGCTGTTGCTTGGCTCATGCTGTTAGACTTCAGTGGCTAGAAGGAGCCAATGTAATTTTCCTTACTAGTAGCAACGTTAATTCCTGGCTTCTATTCTGAAAGCTAAGTTACTAACTATTTGATCTCCCGTTTCTCAACATGATCAACTTTCTTTCCACCACATGCACCAGAGTGCCCGTGTACAGGTAAAAACTTAACCTATTTAATGAAGTCTCGTGCAATTTCGCCGTAACATGTGCTTATCTCTAACATGTTTGCATCGTTTTGCTGTAATAACGCAGACTGTGGTATGCATTCCACTTCTGGACGGTGTCGTTGAATTTGGCACCACTGATAGAGTAAGGCGGCTGCTGTTTAATTAAGTTATTGTGCTTAAGACCTGCTTGACAAGTCTCCATTATTGTTAAACATTGTGCTAAAAGCAACTAATTTCGGTGCATGCCGTGTTTTAGGTTCCAGAGGACCTTGGATTCATTCAAGATGTTAAGGCATTCTTCACTGACGAGCACCCCGCAAACCCTCAACCACCAAAACCCGCTCTGTCTGAGCACTCAAACTCCAATCATGCCACGTCATCACAACAGCCTCGCTTTCATTCACCATCGATACTCGCCATGCACGCGGCTGTTGACCCACCAGTTAATCCCAACCCAGAAGACGAGGATGACGAAGAAGACGACGATGAGGAAGATAATGTGTCCAATTCTGAGGCTGAAAAGGGCCTTAACAGCCCCCAAGACGGGGCTCAAAACTCTCAAGTCGTAGTCCCACCAGCAGCCGAACCTAGTGAACTTATGCAACTGGAGATGTCCGAGGATATCCGGGTCGGTTCACTCGATGATGGGTCGAAGAATTTGGAATCCGATTTTCATTTGCTCGCCGTGAGCGAAGGAGGCAACCCGATTGATCACCAGCGCCAAGCTGACTCGTTCAGAGCCGAATCGAGTCGGAGATGGCCAATGTTGCAGGAGCCATTGACCGATGGTCTTCCACCACCTCTTTCAGGTAAAAAACTAGTTGTTGGATTTACATTGCACCCAATAGCACAGCTTCAGAATCTAGTACAAGATCCCAGTCGTCGATTAGATATGTGATAATAAGTTGCTTTCTAAATTTAGGTCACGATAGTGGGTTGGATTGATCATAAACCAGTGAAACAATTTAAGAAACTCACCAAATGATGATGTTCAATGACAATACATGTCCATGCAAGCACATGGGATTGAAATTTTCCTACTGCTGCAACAATACTTGCCACTAGATCCCACGGGTGGTCCCGCACAACATGTTCAATATCTGCACCGTATGGTACTTCCTCTTCTGAATTTTGAAGGAAAGGTAGACAATCGGTGTGTGGGCTGACTTTGGTCAGCGGCAATCCCGTAAACCCTTGGATGGGGTTAGGATAAAGACAAATCATGTCGATAACCAATGCGGAGAGCCGACTGTCTGCAACTTTTCTTACTGCACTTGCAGAATTTCAGCAAGCACTTGTAAAAGTCAATATTATCATTGACCCCAGAGTCCTCAACAATTATTAATTTAAAATATTAATTTTGATCGGTATTTTAGGTGGGAGTAAGATTTCGTTGCCACCCAACTAAGAAGATTTTGATGTCTTGTGGTTGGAATCTAATATTATTTCATTATCTTTGATTGCAGGACGACAACTTCCACCGGATGAATTGACACAAGAAGACAGTTATTACTCCCAAACAGTAGCTACCCTTCTTCACAAGCAGTCAACTCGCCGGACTGAATCATCGTCCATCGATTGCGGGACCTACTCCACCCAATCAGCCTTTGACATGTGGACAAACCACTCAGATCACCAACTACCAGTCCCCGTTGAAGGCACGTCGCAGTGGCTCCTCAAGTACACTCTGTTTCGCGTGCCCTTTTTACACAACAAATACCGTGACGAAAACTCACCAAAGTCACGGGACGCCGCCTCGAGGTTCCGTAAAGGGATACCACTGGATGAGCTGAGCGCAAACCACGTCCTGGCTGAGCGCCGCCGCCGTGAGAAACTCAATGAGAGGTTCATTATTCTAAGGTCATTAGTCCCGTTCGTTACCAAAATGGACAAAGCCTCGGTATTAGGAGACACGATCGAATACGTGAAACAATTATGCAAAAAGATTCAGGATCTCGAGACCCGTAACAGGCAAATGGAGGCCGATCAACGGTCTAGGATGTCGGACCCACAGAAGGCCAGCAGTGGCTCGAAAGATCGAAGAAGCGGGCAAACAGTTTTGGACCGGGCACCGGCGGGTTCCGGATCCGCGTTCGAAAAGAGGAAGTTGAGAATAGTGGAAGGAAACAGCGGCAGTGCCAAACCCAAGAGCGTAGACTCACCACCACCGCAAACAACAGTCGCAACCTCCGTACAAGTGTCCATTATAGATAGTGATGCGCTGGTGGAGCTTCAATGTGGGTACAGAGAAGGTTTGTTGCTGGATATCATGCAAATGCTGAGGGAAATGCTGATTGAAGTGACAGCAGCTCAATCTTCGTTGAGCAATGGAGAGTTTACAGCTCAGTTAAGGGCCAGTGTACGTATGCTGAATTCAATTCGAAGGATAATTAATTGTTACTTTGAAATATAAGCAGCAATAAGTGATGACATTATTCTGATGTGCAGGTGAAAGGCAATGTGGATGGGAAAAAAGCAAGCATCGTGGAGGTTAAGAGGGCAATAGATCAAATAATACCCCAGTAGCAGTAGTACCCGGAGGAGTTGGGGGAATTTTTAACTTAGGACTGAACTGACTGATAATTATAATATAACTTGGATCAGCGTGTACAATTTAGAATCTATTAAGGATGAAAATTGCATACTATGTATACTAGCCAAATCCTTCTGAAAGAAGGAAATTATTAGTAAAATGCGTACTGTTTGTTTACCAAATCCGTGTTGAAAGAAGGAAGTCAACACATTGAGAAGAAAGCTTCAAATAAATATAATTTCTGAATTTGATGCAAAAAAGGATTGCAAAGAAACAAGGCAAGAGTCTGTATTGCATCTCCACAACCATTTTAAGGAAACTACACAGCAAATCCTACGGTTTCTCAAGCTTTAACATGAAACAACTACGCATGTATAAAAACCATCCAATCCTGCCTCCAGCTAATGAAAATAGGTAAAATGGCTTGGTGCAGAGACCTCACTGCCACTGGATCTTTAAATCAGCAGAAAAAAATTTAGTTTATACTGCCAGCATTGGTCATCTTCTCAAAGTCTTTATCGTAAGGTTGAGCCATTTTGTGCAGAAACTGCAATCAAGGAGTACGCAAAACGCAACATGTTAGCACAGCACAAAGAGTTTTTAATATGTCAATTTCCCTCTTATCATATTTCTAAGTTCCTCCAAGTGTTGGCCATCACGCACCTCTCAGGCTATATGCAAAGCCATATCAGTGCTCAAATTCAGATCTGCATCACATAGGTGTGACGATATCCAACTGAGCAACTAAGAATGCTTGTCATGACGGCTATATCTGGAGAATTCAAGTCAAATAATTTTATGAGGGATTATAAGCACCAGTTCTCAGAATAAATTTTATAATCACCTGCTCTGTAGCTAACAATCACCTCTTTCTTTTTTGTAGAAGCACTTAAGAATATCTTATACACAAAACAAAAGTTAAAGACAAGAATATTCCTAATACAAATTTAAACTCTCAGTGATAATGCAGAACCACACTATCTTAAAAATCATTTATTAAACAAATATCGGTCCAACCTTTTGTTGCCTAGTCCATTACTTCAGATCAACACAAGCAGCACATAAGAGTAGCACTTGAGACACAAGCAGTGAAACCATTCTAAGATTTTCCAGACATCAATTCAAGAATGCAGAGAATAAATCTAAAATGCGGTATACACAGCTAAAAGGCAAAGGTTTGACCTTGATTTTGAAATTGGAAACTCTAATAATCTAAAAAGTTGAGTAAATGATACATCAGAAAATATCATGATCCCATAATCTGCCTTTGACCGGATACTCTGCCCAGACACTGAGCAGCTTGTCTCCGACTCAATAGAATCCCAATAAACAAGTTTACAATATCAGAGAAAGACCAAAGAGGGGGGAAAAAAACACATACTGCCAAACAAATACAAGTTTCTTTTTAAAGAAATGATTGAGAAATCATACCAAGGCAACAAATATTTGGAAATTACACAAAAATAATGGCTAAAGCAGTTGCACATATCATCAGGTCTCAAAGATGAATTGTGACCATTCTACTTCAGAAAAGTCAAATATTTTCTTTTGAAACAATTTGTTCCCATAACAAACATTTATTGAAAGCCACAAAGAAAAGAGAGTGCAAACCGTTGTAAAAAAGATATATAGAGACAAAATTAAATTTCAATAGGTTAGTCCAAGAACAACAGAGCAATTATATTTCAATAGATAATCTTTATCTGATATAATGTATGCACAATCATTATGGAATGACACTCGCTTAATGAGAACTGGAAAGGAATGCCGAACATGACCGCTAATCTGCCATAATGCCGGTCAAACTCTATACCTTCTGCTACTTTTCCCCTGCAATGGACAGATAGAAGTTCATCCTCATTACTTCAGGGCATGATCACTTACAAGTTACAATAGACAACCAACACTTTATTCTGACAATCCAAAAAAACAAATTGGAAAAAAGAATTTCCTTTTGAGTTGATGCCACAGTTTCAGGTAACTTAAATGCAAAGTAAAAATTGACAGAAGACAAATTTTTTAAGCATGTCATGTAACCTATGAGATGTCCACTATGTAATCACTGATCAAACATAACTAAAAGAAAAGGTCATGAATGAAATTATATATTCCAATTGCTAACAAGGAATAAACTTTTGCTTCAAAATTGCTTTATCTCAGTGACAGAGAGTAATCATTATTCTTAGGATTACACATAAAGGACATTGACTTCATTAAGATCACCACCTTTCAAAGACTTCAGCAACTGTGCAAAAAAGCCAACGTCAAATAGCCATTATATTATTAAAAAAAATTCAAATTTGTATGTGTAAACATTAACTATGCTTATACCTGGGAACAGAAAAAAAAACTGCACCTCTCCCACAATCACATGCCCTACAATAGTTGTCAAGAGCCAAAGTAGTTTCTACCATGTCCTGTCTCTCAATGAACACAAGTTTATGCTGCATTATTTCCTGCAAGAAGAAGAGTATGGAATGGAGATACACATCACTCTACAACTGAAATATAATATAAATTAATTACCAAGTTAAAAAACTTTATTAGGTCATATCTAAGGCAAACAAAAAAAGGATACAAAAATATTGATGACAAACTGATAGAAAGAGACCACGAACATTATTTTCACCTCTAGAATTCCACTATCATTCCAAGTGCCAATTATTTCATCCATGTACGAGTAACTGATAAAAAAACATAAATCCCATCTGGCACAACAGAGACCATCTCCACTAACAGCTTTCTGTAATTCCTTGTGACACCAGGATCGCTTCTGGTATCAAATTTGGTACTCACTGGAAGTTGGTCAGTGATATAACAAACCAGAATGTAATAAATAATAACAAACCAAAAATCAGATTATACAACCAATATTTTGAGTGCAGATATCACATTTTTGCTCACTATATATTAAAGGAAACATATTTAAGTTGACCCCATACCTTTCAGGAGTGAGAACCATAAGGCATATGCAATCTCTTGTCAGGGACATCTTAAAACTCAGGCTGACGACTGGATGAAAATTAAGAAGACAAGGGTATAGATCAATTGGGCTCAGAGTTCTAGATGTAATCACAACTGACTGGAATTGTTCAAATACAGGCTTTTTCGCGAGAGAAGCATCATGGCAGCCAAGCTACAATCCAAAAAGGATAAACAAAACAAGATCAATAGAAATTTTAACATAAATATTATGGATAATCAATGTTTGCGTAATGTAAAAGACAGGAGATCGATATCCACTATCACTGCAGAAACCATAATAGTCAATCAGCCAGTGGCAGACAAAGACTGATTGAGAATATAAGAATGGGAGAAAACAGTGACATTCATACAGATGAAAAAATAATCCTTGTGATCCATCAACAGTCTGTTAATTTGGAGGCTGGCCAAAAATAAACTCAGTACTGGGTAGAGTTAAAAATAGAAGATCCAAAGAATCTACAGATTCTTTATCACAATTCAAAACAGGAATGTAGATGCTTGGAGACAGGCTCTGGATGCCATTTGCTAAATGAAAGAAAAATCTGCGGACAGATTACTATCTCTTGGAGATAAAAGCAACCTATAAGCAAGAAAAAAAGATGTAGTCAGACAAACAAAACAAAACCCACCTGCAGAACAGGGTCAGGAATCTGTGGCATTCTCTCATCAAAAAGTTCAATTATGATTGCAAACACACGAGTATACGTCCCCACAAGTGTTGCAAAGTCACATATCATCTGAGTATGTAAGAACTCATCCGTGTCAGTTATTTCTAGTGTCAACATAAGAGAGTGCAGGTAGTTGTAACAAAACTTCAGTGCTTTCTGATCAATTCCAGCATGTGTATTAATTGAGGCAACAAAGTTAATAAGGCCTTCCTTCTCAACATATTCCATATCCAGGCAGCCTCTTAAATATTGGACCAATTCCCGCAAAACATGCAGAAAATGCCCAGCTTGACGTATATTTCTTGGCACAGTATCCTTCAGAATATCATTAGGCAACGCAGGATTTGGAAGCCAAGCATCAGTGACTGGATAGAAAATTGAAAGTACATAGGCGATTGAGGGAATAATAATGATAAAAAAAGCTTGTGGTTATTCAGAATAAAACAATAGTTGAACAGCATTCCACATACTGGGTATGTTTCATCTCAGTGCGAAACCCTCAACAAGCCGGTTATATTCAGCATGAAATCTACCTGCTTCAGTTGCCTAGAACCTTCCTACCATGTCAAACAATTAAAGAGCAGATATATGAAATTGTACTAGAAGAAATTGGAGGACAGAAATTCAACATGAAAGAGTCCAATCATTTTATCTAATTAATCACATTATAAATTTAAAGGTAAAAAATTGGACAAGGGGAAACAAGTTTAATGACTCTGAGCCCTTTCGCATGGGGGATGAGCCTTGCAATTGGTTCACTGTTTAATTCAAGTAAGTCCCAATTAGAAAAAAAAATTAAACATACATAAATATCTACATTCACACATGCGTGCATGCATATATGTATATACACATACATATATACATATAAATATAAAAATGCACATACATATATAAATATATATACATGTACGTATGTATGTCTAGGGATAAAAATATAGGTGATATCGCCATACGACACTAATGCAATTATGGAAAATCTAGAGATTCAACAATTTGCAAACAAAATCAGAACATTATGGGCTGGAACAAACCTTTCATTTCAAAATTCATAACAGTACTAGACCCAAAACTCAGAATTACTGGGGCAAAGTTAATTGTAAAAGAGAAAAATGAAAAGAAAAGAAATCATGCATTTCAATCTCTTGATTTATCCTGTTAAGATTCCTTGTCACGTCTTCCAGTGTTTGCCTCCGCACACAAACACCCAGTGCTTCAATACACACATTAGCTATATTGTGTGCCTCATCAAATACCACAACAGACTCCTGCATTTCTTTTGATATAATCCCAGCCACCTTTGGATCAAGCAAGTATTGATAGCTATAAACCACTACATTTGCAAATTACACCATGTGCCTTGCAAGGAAGTATGGGCACCACTCTTTCTGCTTGGCAAATGCTCTCAAATCCTTCAACCACAATAGCCAATTAAATTGGGTAATTACCTAACCTTCAGAAAATTTGGAGTCTACAAACTAGTACAATTAATAACCACCAGCAACAAGAAAGCATTCTTTAATCACTAAAACAAAAGTACGAAATCTAGTTTGGATGAATTCATAATTGGTCCAAACCAGATAGATGGTACCTTCAACTAGTTTTCATCTGATAAAAATCAAGAGGGATAGTCTAACGCGTATCAAAATAAAATAATCATTGAACTCCATGTAAAAATGAGCATTTATTCCTTCACAAACAACAAAAATAATGCACAAATAAAAGTTCAATTGCGCCAGTAAATCATTCAACAAACTTTAATAGTCAAATATCCGAAATGTATAAACTCCTGAAGGCAAGACCTCCCCGCAAGCCGCCTTCTCATAATTCTAAAAGAATTCGCAAGTCTCTCATTAGGATTGTCAGCAGCCGAGGCACGAACCCAGCTGGCAATCCCCTTCCTACCCGCGGCATCCGCAGAGTCCCAATTCTCCGCAAGTCAAAACCGTAAAATTGATACATAGATTCTTCCTCGACGACAACCCGATCGCCAGAATCTTAGCGGCGGGTCCAAGGCACCGAGTCTGGTAATTATGTATTAGGCTAAAGTTTTTTTCCATCTCGTGAACGGTGCGCATGCACTAAATGAGTTTGAATGGGTTATCTGGCTTTGAGAGAGCATAGTTTGTGGTTAGAGAGAGAATGGCAATGGTTTTTCCGATTCCAGTGGGCATCTCCAGAAGGCAGTGGCCATTGGCATCTAGAGCGCGTTTATGTTCCAGCACGTATATGGGCATTGTTCGGGGTAGATGTTGTCATATGGCAAATAGAGTCACAACCTCAAGTTTAAAGATCATTGTATCTGATAGTCTTGTGATCAATTGAATCGAGGGAGAACTGAAGTCGACGAAACGAGGGTTTTAGTTCTGCTTCAGTGGTTTTAGCTTGAAGCTGAGTTTGTGAGCATGACTGTTTGAGTTCCAAGAACCAAGAGCGTTTAAACCCAATAGCAGCAGAAGCCCAAAATCTAGCCCAATTACAATTGCTTGCCTATTTTGGGCATTCTCACATCACCAAGTTCCCAGAAATTTAATTCGGCTTGTATGTTCTAATTCAGCCGTGAAAGTTGGTACTGTAATGAATCTTGGCAACTGTGATAGACTGCGCTATTTGAATTACATTGACCAAGAACAATGTTTATGCATACGCTGTTGGTTAGTGAAAGAAGTTCACACTCGGTTTAGCAGTTGCTTTCAGACAGCACATTGTATCTTGCAGGTAAAATTTCATACAATTTCACACATCCCATCAGAAGGAGAAATGTAACTACTAAAAGGCCTGGTAATGGAGCAGAATCAGATCATGTCAAAGAAATTCCTCTGTACAATGTCTGAAGACCAACTTTCTTATTCTTCTGTTGGGGTATTGGAAGCTATGCCCATGATAACATGTCGACACTGAAACCTGCAAACAGATGTGAGAATGGGATGTATCAGTTCATGCACTCCACCATATACAGTAGAAGGAAAGATAAGCAAAGTACAATGGCTTTCCAAGTGCATCTTCATTAAATGCAGCAAAACTGACAACAGCACGTTGAGGTGTTCCCTAATAAGGTTGGAGAGATCATAAACGTGATATGGAATGCTCAGTAGAATGCCAAATTTTGAAGGGAGTGGAGAAAATACCCTGAGCAGAAAAACACTGGAAAGAGAAATCATAAACGTTATATGAAAACCTCAGCAGAATGACAATTATTGAGGAAGTAGAGAAAATGCCCTTGATGGGTTTATAACTATTTCAGAATCACCTATTATGCTAATAAAAGTATTACTAGATGGATATCTTCAGAAAGGCCAGGTTTTAGTGCTTGTACTTGAGCTCTAGAAGCAGAAGGCTGCAGATGATGAATGCTTGACACGACAGAATTTTGAAGGAAGAGGAAATAAATTTTCAATTTTGGGGGCAGTGGGAGGGAGGTTATTGGTAACTGAATCATGGCACTGGTTATAATTTGTATCCAGATTTCTTACTCCTGGCCATAAATGTCACTTGATCATAGGATCATTTGGAAGTCACCTCTTAAAACAAATAAACATTGAGTAGATACTGTTAAAAGCTTCCACCTCATAAAAATAAGATTGTTCGAAAAATTAAGTAAACTGAAAAACAATCACGCAACAATGGCTCTCTTCTCGAATTATGAGGCAAAGATAAGCCTTTGCATACCAGATGAAATCATTAGAAGTAGAATTTGTCAGATTGGTTGAACAACAGGTTTGAGAAGCTTGATCAGTAGCATCCATTAGCCTATCTCGCATTTTGCACTTAAACCGAAGCCTGAAAGGCACAATCTACAAGAAAATTGCATTTACAGGAGCTATCTTCTTAATTAAAAAGTGGAATACAAACTTAGTTATGCATATAACTTCATCAGTTCCCTGAGCAAGGAAGCCACAAAAAACAAGCTATTACAAAACGAGAAATTTTAACAAGAAAGCAGGTGAGAAACCACCGTTTGATCTCAGATTCTCACATACCCATAATTACAAACTGTCTTAAACACCAATTGGCAATTATGCAAGAACAAACAAACAAGCATATACCCAAAATTCCCTCACATTACAAGCTGAACAGATTGAAAGCTTACTTTTTTTTTGCTAAGAAAATTGAAAGATTATTCACTTGGCTCTGTTAAGGACAGCTGGTTACAAAGCATGCAAGCCAACATAGACACAAGTTCAAATCCTTTTAAATATTACAATGAAAAACACATGCATCCAGAAACTGGGTTTTTGCACTATGAAAATAATCATGTCAGTTGTTAATTGCACAAAGCAGGATGCACTGTTTACCATATTGCAGAATCATTAACTCCATTGTACTGAATAGAATTCCACAAGTTCAGAATGTAATATAGTGAAGGATAAAAATGACATAACTTGTATTCATAGTAACTCATTGACAATGCGATATATGAATTTTGATAGCCAGAAAGGAGCAGAGAGCCTGTCTCCTCTTTTAGATGGTCTAGAAAATTTTAATAAACAACCAATTTCGCAATTTTGTACAACCTCAGGAATCCTCATGCACAATTAAACCATAATAAACACACGATATACATCTAGCTGATTGTTACCTTTTTGCTATATCTGAAGTCACGTTTTGGAAGAAAATGCTGTGGCAGATTCAAAGAAGAGGAAGCTTTAACCAATAGGAACAACTTAGTAGGCCCTGAAAAACCAAATTTATATACGTCACTTACAACTTTCAGGTCTTGTAGTTGCACATAAATTGACAAGGCATGCTCAACTAGTTACCTGGACAGGTAACAGATCCAGCACCCTTTGAGATCAGTGCTCTAATAGCCTATTGACAATTAAATCAGATATACAAGATATGATTTCAAAATATGCAAGTTAATATGGAAGTAGAAATAGCTGAGTGAACCTTTCTTGAAAGCCCTTCTGCTGCTTTGCTCTTAGTGAAATCGCCTTCCCCTTTTGATATAGACCTTCCATTTGAAAAGTACAACTGATAAACATGCTGGGGTCGTAGTGGACTAGCGCCGAGAACAAAAATTACTTCCTGGATATTAGGAATCTCACGAATCAGTAACAGCAGAGCAGTTTGCAAACAAGAAACCGTATTCATCAGCTTCTCTAGTCGTCTAATCCCATGCTTGATCTCTCTCATTCTGCTTATGTGCTTTCTTCGAGACGTTCCCTTTACTTCACTTTCCCTTAGAGCCATCTCCTATAACCGAAAATTCTTAGGGTCCCAAAACAAGGTAAAACTATAAGATGGAAATTTACTTCATCAAAGCTCACATACCAACTCCTTGTATTCAGTTTGTAGTGCATCAAATTCAAGGTTAACATCCTGCAAAATGCTGCACAAAAGAGATTGATCGCAAAGTCAAATTCTATGTAACCAGATTCACTGCTTTAAATTTCCCCAAAGCAGCTATTAACCGAACTCCTTGGGCCGTAGCAAGGAAAATTGCACTTAAAGAATGAAAAGTCTACAGCTACTACACTTCAGTGTTGAACTTTTGGGGTCAGTTTAGCGAACAAACGCTAAAACTCCAATCACAGCAAATAACAGTTCTTGCAATGATAACGCAGTCGAGGACCAAATAGATAACAGGAGTAAGCCTGTTCGGTAGATCGCTTTAATTGAGCATAATATTTGCTCTTATAGGTCTCGTGCCGCGGAAGTGATCGAATGTTCATACCGATCAATTTATTATACTAAAATTTCCGTGAGAATTAGAAACGAAATGGAGTCAGAACCAAAAATCAAGCAGTAATTTTTAGGGTTAGTAATAATGAGAGAAGGAGAGGGGGAGGACTCACGAAGGTATCTGCTGGTGCATGTAAAGAACAAAGCCGACGACATTATTGATGACGTGGAAAACGGCAGAGCTGTCCAACGAGTCTGCATTGGTCTGAATCTCTGTGAATTCCACCTCTGAACTTCCTCCTGCATCCATCGAGATGAAAGGAATGAGTTATTTGATTTTGAACCTACTTTGGGCGCGTTAGCCGAACACCAAATAGGCTCCCAAATCTAATTAACCCTAAATACGAGGGTATAAGTGCAAATAACAAACCCTTTTTTATTAATATTAATTAACCCGAGTAAACCCCACTTAACTAATCTAAACAACATCGGAGCTATATCATTTTTAGATGTAGATTTAGAATCCAGCCTCTCATTGCATCAACTAACCAAATGACTGGATCAAATAATCGTCATCTTCATACTTGCAGCAGCAGCTTCTCCACACAAGTTCTCATAAACTATATATCATGAGCAATGCTGGATGTATTTGCTTCAACCATCGATATCGATAAATAGTTGTCATTTGGAGAATGTCTGCTCTCCATAAAGGAAGTTCCTTTCTTATTAACCAGTATCTGTACAGGGCAGGATTTCATCACCAAGTCTAAGTGCCTTCGAGTCACACCTGGAAAAGCAAAGTGCATAGCCTCTTCAAACATCATACAGCATACCGCTTTAGAGCTTTGCTTAAACTAGGCATAACGTTGTATGCTTGATAGGATCTTCTAAGTTCAATAATGGAGCCCACCTGGGCCAACACAAGTCAAGTGCATTATATAAAGGGCAGATGGTGATTTTCCTGACCCATAGTAAATCATTGGAACAAAGTGGGAATAACATTGTTAAGAGGAGAATATTATTGATTCTCTTTTCTTGTCATGATCCGTTTATTACAAATTGACAGGGAAAATCCGCAAGATGCATCCTTGTCCCATGAAGAAGGGCAATTTTTACAGTAATTTCTTTAAATGATTTGACTTTAGTTTCATCCCTCCAAAACTAAGGTAGTACCACTTACCCTTGAACAATAGGGGACAATGTGGAAAAATGACAGCACGCAAAATCACATGCAATGGTCAGGATAGCACTTACAATAATTAACATTCATGTAAACCCAATTGAAAAACCCTCATTGATGCAGCGTAAGTAGTGATCAAGTATGATTGATGAAGTTGACAAAATACTCAAAAATAGGCCCCCCTGCAAAATTTCCACAGGATATGACATTTCAGCAAAAAAGAGGAGCAAACAAACAGATATTTCCACTGGTATTGGAATATTCTTAAAACCAGAGTGTATTTATTCTAACAACTTCCAGATGAATAATTACCCCAGGTACGTGTTGATGCCTGAATCTTTGTAAGGTATTCAATGGTAGCTTTCCCAGGCTTTATATTTGGTATCCTGGCTCCCATTTTATTTGAGTAATCTGCAATTTCCATTGGCAAGTTGGCCTATATAGAAATTCAAGTTAAATAACATCTACAAGAAAAAAGTCAAAGTATGATAACTAGCATATCGTAAGAACTCACAGTTAATTCGGTTAAACTATGCATTACCAGTTTAATGCATAATTTCCATTTCAATGTTGAATTCAATTTCTACATAAAATAAATAATCAAAACTCCTGAACAAGTGGAAAAGGTTGAGGGTTCCAGCCACTCGGTTACAAGTTGTTTTTTCCATAAATGATAGCTTAGGCTTTACAACAATCCATCTAAAACATAAAGACTAATTTATTATCCGATACTTCCATTTCAAATGGTGATAGGAAGGATACCATTGCCATTTCTCAACCAGTTATCTCGTGTTTGCATGTGCCTGTTTATTCAACATCATTGTATCTCTATATAAAGTGATTGCATTACAATAGATAGTGATTATTGTTATTGTAGCCAATAATTTTGAACTTTTCTTTGAGCTCACATGGCCATATCCTGAATGGAATTTTAAATCATGAATTAGAGCAACCAGGAAACAGCACCCACAAGAAAAATATAAATGCACAAGGAAAGGATCATTAACAACAAACAAGTATTCCACAAAGTTTCTAACACATAGCACCTAGCGTTATAGAATAAAAGTGTAAGGTTCACAAGATACTTACAATGTCAAATATATTGAATTAGAAAACAAAAAACACATATATTGTATAGAAAACCCAGGGCTGGGCACCAACAGAAGTCTCGGGGTTCAATATCTCCTTAACATGCACCCAAAATGGTGAACCAAGGATACTGCAAATAGCGCTCGGTAAATCAGTAATAGTTGAAAACCTTTCCCAGCACAAGTTTTAACAGGAAATCTATGAGGATTTTTTTGTGTGTACTGAACAAGTTATGACCAAACCAGTTTTATTAATTGAAGATAGAAATATTCAAATGCAAAATGAGGTTGTGATGGCCTTTCAACTTAAATAAACAAAAGAACAAATGGATTTGAAATACACATTTAGCTCAGCTGTGGATGCAATTACCTTGCAAGGATACCTGGAAATGTCAAGAGATAGGTTGTCGAGAGAACAGGCTGCATTCCTGATGGATTGATATTGAAAGGGATATAGGATTCCACTTCTTTAAGAGAAGAATCTTCCCTATCCAATGTACAGAACCAACCAAAAAAACGAAAATACCAATGAGAAAGATCTTATTACCAGATGTTAGAAATTAATTTTTGGCAACAGAAGATATTGCATCTGAGGGGAATAAAATAATATCAACTAAATTTTTTGTTCTGTTAATGCTAATTATCAATCATTCTTGAGGCATCTAACCTCATCTTCTAACTAAGAAAGAACTGCCTCACTTTCAATTGCTTGATATTTAAAATAAAGGTCCAAAAAAATAAAATTACTCTGAGCTTTCTTTCATAAGAAAAGACATTTAAATGTCTGGATAGCAGTAATGGTATTACCTTGCAGCAGAAGCTAGTTTAAATCCATAATATTGCAGTTTTACTTTCCTGCAAGCTTCAGTCACAATAACTGCCCACACAGTAACTACAGTAAAAACTCCCAATACTGCAAGTATCAATGGCCACCAACTTACAGCACTTCCTGCAGTATATTGAAAACCTTGAGATCAGTGTTGTTATCAAACACTGAAATTGAAGAGATTTGGGGAAGAAAAAACATCATTAGCAGATTAGCATAGTTCTACAATTTTGTTCAGCACTCTTCACACATGATTATTAGTGACTTGGAAGTCCATGTTTAAACAAGTGATCCCTAGTTTTCATGCTTCGATTATAGTTAAGTTGATTGAAGCTTGACATATGCGCTCAAGATTCATTCAAGTGCCTTATGTCTTCTAGGATTAGTTCATGTTTCTGATCCTATGGATGGTATGGTAAAATTTTAATACTTGGAAATTTAACCGTACTTTAGTGCATTCCAGATGATATATTGTCCACTTGCAAAGGTGTGATCAGATGGGAAATAAAACTTCTCTTTCTAGAAGAACCTATTCGAGCTCTTCTACACCTTTGACTAGACAAAATATGTCGTATTCATGAAAGATCGAAAGTATGCATAATGAAATGCCATGTCAAAAATACTCTCTTTTTGTGGAGGGCAACAGAAGCCCAGAAAATATTCAATCATTCATTTAATTGATGAATTTTGCATGCCTGCATTACTATGGAAGTGTCCACTGTCACTCTTGAGGGTGAGAAGTCAGCATATCATACACCACCAAGGGTCAATGCCTAACTATTTAGTTGATGCCAAGAATATAATGCAGGTGAAGTTTTGGAGAAAATAGCTCAGATGACTATTTCTAAGTTCCCGAGCTTACAATTGGTTTGAAGAATTAGGAAAAAGAGAGAAAGAGAGAAAATAAACAGAACTAAGATCATCAGTTATCACATACCTAACAGCTGCAACAAACAACTTGTACAATGTGTCAGTGTAACCCATCAATACACCCACACATATAATCAGAGATGACTGACACTTGGCCTGAAATACTAGCATGCAAAATTTTTTTAGAAGCCCCCTTAAAAGTCATAGGTACTCTAGCAGAGAATTGCTAGCCCTCAATGTATTGTCAACGTACATCAAATACTTTTTATGGTAGGCTACGCATTCAATGGAGAACAAGAAAAGAAGCTACTAAATTAACAGTAGACAAAAAGCCTATTTTTCAGAATATATAGTGTTTAGAATTGGAACATTTCTGTATGTACAGTGGAAAATTGGCAAAAAGTTACCAATAGATGTCTATCTTCCGCATATTGATACTAAATCTTACAAATTAAAATTAACTTCTATTTATACTGATTCCACCCATCCAAGTTATTCCCTTGGCATTATAACTATTTCATGTCAAAGCTTCTAGTCACAGGACCTTTCTCAGTATAAATGGATCCAGAAGAATTTTCGAAAACATGGATGTATGTTATATACATAAGAATGTCAAGAAAGAACATGAAAACATCATTGGCATATAATCTATCCCCAAAAATTATCCAGAAGATTAAGCAGCATTCTACTGACTTTGCTTCTAACAAAGCAAAAATAAGCATATAACTAACTGAGCAAGACCAAGAAAATGGAAATTGAACATGATGCCAAATCCAGATTTTGAACATAAATTAAGATTAATAAAAAAATATAAAGATGAATTAAAATAAAAAATTTTCTTTTAAAATAGTGTATTACAAACCATGCAGCAATATAAATCCATCAACAGTATTCTCAATTTAAAATATAAATAAATAAATAAAAACTAGCATACAAGATCGAATTTTATGAAATATAAATTTTTTTATTATAAAAATTTGAAAATATTGTGGACAAAAATTGAAAATATTGAAAATTTGTGCTGGTGTTAATTAATTATTTAAACTACACAATTACATGACATCACAGAAATCGACAGCACTGCAATCAATCAACGGGGAGTTCGTGTCTTTATGAATTTGTTTCAATGCATGTTAGCAGCTCCAGTCGACAATTATTTGGTATGGAGCTAGTAAGTCCATTCCTTTGGAAGAAATATTTCCTTCGAAGAAATCTGGTTCTGGCTGACGACCGCACTGCATTGACTGAATTGCAATCTCCACCTTTTGGTTTTTCAGTCTTCGATTCTGCAGATAGAGATATGATTTACTCCTTCTGAAGATGAATCGAACAGCAGATGTGAGAAAGCAATAAATGAATAAGAACCTTTTTGTGGTGAAATCTGTAGGCCTATTTCATGCACGTTTAGATTGAGAGCTTGAACAACGCGGGAAGGAAGGAGGACTGGAGAAGAAACATGCCCGGTTCGATTATTCTTGCTTTTGATTAATCATATATTACGCGATTGTATTAAGATTGGATAACATGTAGTACCTGGTTTTCTGCTTGGTTGGAAATTGGTGCCACTGCCTCCCCCAGTGCCGCCTGATCTTTGGCCAGAATCTAGAAAAATAGCTTGCATTCCGGAACCTCTTGACGCTGGGATATTTTTGTTCTATGATAAGCTCTTGATCTAGTCTTTGACTGCTGAGGACACAGTAATTTCATGCATCTCACCAATGGAACTTACTTAATTGTAAGTGACTGGTTAAATTAAGTGAAAATGGTTTTGTTAGTGTCCTAATGGCTTATTCATCTTCCTCAAAAATCCATTCTTCCAAGTTCTAAGGAAGGCAACAACCGGCAATTCCTCTCATACCCAACCTTAACACTAAGATGAGTCTATAAACTTTTACTTCTCACGTCCCACCCACGAGAATTCATAACTATGCATAAATAATATAAAAATAAAATAAAATTTTATAATTTTTTTTGTTCACATTATAATATTTATAAGAGTAATTTAAGATATGTTACATACATACATATATATATATATATATATATATATATTTATATAAATTCAATTCTCTGTTTTAATTGATAGAATAATAAAAATAATTTTTGTCTTAATTTTTCTCTTTAAAACAAAAAGAATGATTTATATGTAATGAAATTGTTGTTGTTTTTTTTTATAAGTAGAAAAAGGACTGATTTTTTTAAAAATTTTAGAAAAATGCATGCCATTAATTAAGGTATAAATTGTTTTAAGTTATTTTTTAATTTTGACTATTAGAGAATTAATTATGATACTCGGGCAAGATAATTATCTTACACCTGCATGTCAATGATGCGCTCTCAATACTAGTTTCAGTTTCAGAATCTAATTTATTCTCTATAGAAAAAAGAGAGGAGAGAGAGTACTTACCGGTTTCACTGATTCTGCCGGCGGCAACCTAAGACGACCAGAATGATGCTGCTGTCGATGAAGCAGTTTGTTCTTAATAACTTGTCCCCAGAACATAAAAGAAGAAGAAGAAGAAACTGAATGCAAATATATATGAAAGAATTTAGTCTAAGAGTCGAAGACGTTATAATTATTAGTATCACAGAATGCTTAATCTAAAAGTTGAGAAGGAAGCCATGACATTCCTTCGTCCATTGAACATAAAGAAAAGAAAGAAAGCTTGTTACTGTTTCAGTTACTTTCTTGTTTTCGAGCAGATCAGTTTTTCGAGCTCCAACTTCTAACCTGCAACTCAACTAAATAGGGTTCTTGTTCAAATTGTTGACATATTTTTTTAATCTTATTTTGGACACTGAGACCAGCCGGTGGGGTCTTCTGGAATCCATTCCCAGTCCCGCCCTATCTTTTTGCGCGTGCAAAACATTTCCAAAAAGAAACCGTTGTTGTTGTGTGCGGGTGTCAATGCGCCTTACATGCGAGGATGTATCGACTAAGATTTGCTAATCAACGGGAGCGGACCGGCTAATGAGCCTTGACTTTGGACTAAATTCCCGCATGAAAACTACCGTACTTTTTGGCACTACTGTCCGGCCCGTTTCCAGTTTGCTCCTTAATTTGTTTTGGAAATTTTCTACGATACCTGGGAATGTATTCTGATATTAGCCTCGAGGTTGACGGATTTCAAACCCAACATGTCACTTTTAACTATTTGAAAATACACTAAATTGGGTTCAAATTCATTAATGGTTTATTTATTATTGTCCGATTTTATGTGAGCGCTCGGGTAACTGTCAATTTCGACACAACAGAGGGGTATTTCAGTCTTTTCGTCAGAAAAATGGAGACTGAAATGAATGGTCAAATGTCACAAAGATGGATACATGTGTGGTGGGGTGGGGTGGGTTGGGTAAACCCCTCTTTCCATTTGTTTGTTGCAGTTACTCTTCACGCGCTGCTCCATTTTTGTATCTTTTTCCCCTTTTGATACTTGTTCAGCTGAATATTGTTCAAATGGTTATTTAGCCACGTATACAATTTGTATGCAGCAGCTTGTTTCTTCTTATTTCTTAACCACCTCACCAACCCCGTCCGCCAACATCCAGAAAGAGTTGATTAAGAAAGTGAATCTCACAGCTGAACAACATACATTCACCTGAAATAAACAAGTTTTGAGTTTGTAAGATTAGTCTAAAAGATCATATCATGTTTGGTGGGACCATTTATCTGCTTTCATTCCTCGCCCAATTAATTGATGTATAAAAATATGGTGGTGATATTGGTGAACTACTAATTCATAGTTGAGTTTGAAACTAAGACATTGCATATTGGTTTCAAAACAATAAACAATGCACAAGGGATCTGCCATCTGCTATCTTAACTCTCTATACTTACTCAGAAATAACTCATCCAGAATACCAACAATGTATAATTGGTTGGTCAACCCCACTAGAATAGCTTATCAAGGAAAAAAATAATTAAACGACACCAAGTTTTGTTCAAATTATGCAAAATTCAATAGATGCGTCAAATTGGTTAAGAGAACTTCCTTTTTGGGTGGATTGGTAGGTAGGATAAAGATCTTTCTACTCTGGAACCATGCAGCCTCTTTATACTCACAGCACAATCAGACCTCCTATGTCTGGTGCGTAACTTCTAACTGGAGTAACAAACAAAACTACTAATAACCAGATGTCAAAGTGTTTACTCTTCATTAATCACTCAATGGATAATAACAGAGATAGTGTGTAGCAACCATTAAGGCACTCTCGAACTGAAAGCAACCAAAATTCAAATGGATGGCCACATTTCCCGAGTACTCAGTGGTCCACCATTCACAACAAAAACAATCAAACTTAATTCAAATCATCAATAACTCTTAATGCTCCATGTTGGCCGAAAAAAAGTAAAGCCTCCACTTGTCTCCAAAGAATTCGTACTTGAATTCCACTTAAGAAAAAATGCTTGAAACTTCACACACAGGCATTTTGCTGGTTATTTTTATAAGCTTGTGTGTATCTACATCCAACTGAACGTTGTCCTTCTCCATTCGTTCAACAATTATGAGTGGCATTTTACCAGCTTTTGCATAAGTTCTCAGTAATGAATTATATGTCTCAGTACTCACATGGCCGGCATTCCGAAGAGTGACCAACAACTGCTCTGCCCCTTTGATATTTCCTTGCTCCTCAAGTTTGTTATATACTTCTGTAATCAACTTTCTGTCAGGAACCCATTCTCTTACACAACCAATAGCTTTGTTAAAACAATCTAGAACTTTGTCCATTTGTCTCTTCTTTAAATAGCCCCATGTAAGAAGTTCCCAAGTTGTGTAACAAGGCTTAATGCCTTTTGTCACCATCCCATTGTAAAATGATTCGGCCAATTCTATCTGGTTTCTGTTGACATACGCTGCAAGAAGAATATTTGGAACCCTAGCATCACCCGTCCCCGAAACAGATTCCCACTCATCATAGAGGTTCACAGCCTTTTGAAACTCCCCTAGTTTTACAAGGGAAGATATCATGCAAGTATATTCAGCATCGTTCATTTTAGAGAAGCATGATTTCATCTTCTTCCAAATTCGATGAACTTCATCCTTATTTCCCATGTTAGTATGCAAACTGAGGAGCGAGGAATAAGCAACTCGATGTTTCCGAGAAACCATTTTCTCCATCTCCTTCAAAGTAGCTGCTGCTTTTTCAGTGAGTTCCCCTTTTATGTATAAGTTCGTTAATGTACTATATGTAATCCAATCTGGATGTATTTTTGCCTTTTTTTGCTCAAGGAACACCTTTTCTGCAGTTTCAGTGTCATTTTGCGAGGCACATGCACTTAACCATAGATTGTAGGTAACAACATCAGCTGAAGTGTTTTTCTTTAACTCTTGAAGAACTCTGGGAACTTTATCTAGTTGCCCTTTAGAAATATACAGGGTTAATAGGTGATTATAAGGAAGGGGACAATTCAAGAACCCACATTCTGACATTTTCTCCATCAGAGCCTCAGCTTTGGCAGACAACTTGTTCTGGGCATAGGTGTGAAGAAGAGCTGAACAAGTAGCTGGACCTCTCATTTTGGCAGGAAGATTCTCAAAAAAGTTTTCTGCACCAGAAATACCACGAACTTTTGCAATCAAATCCAAGTGCACGGCATAATCACCGTGTAACAGCTTGATGTCTTGCTGCAATGTCATCCACTCACATACCTGCATCAATAATCAAACCTATGCCATAAAACATGAGGTCCACCGCCAAAGGATGAGGGCTTTTATTGTTCAAAGTTGATAAACACATTAGTTATATCTAGGAGAAACCAGATTTATACATTCAGTTAATTCTGCTAGTATTTCAATTCAAACAAAGGCTAAATGCACTATGCACGTAAAATCTGAGAAGAAGACATGCTTTTCGCAAGTTCTTTTTAAGTAATCGTCATAGCACTAGTCGGATTCCAACTTGAAGAGTGAGTATTCATCTATAATTTACTAACAACTCTAAGAAACTAGAGGCCGCTACTCACGATCCCTGTGACCAAAAGACTTCTTCTGAGTAAACATCAGAATGATAGAAAACTTCAGCTTCTATACACTATTAGATTATTGCTGATACGAGATTTAATTTCTGATGGATTTACAGAGATAATACAACTTATAATAGCTAATGATGAAAGTAGAATCAACCAAAAACTCCGATAAGCAATCAACAAACAAAATTTTTTTTCTACCAAAATAAAAAAAGAAAGATATTATACACACCTCGAGCGCGTGTTTGTAGCGCTTGAGCTTGCGGAGCTCTCTGACGATACGATTGAGCTCGTACTTGCGCACCGTGTGGCCTTTTTCTTTCCATTTCCTTATGGTAATGACTGCACTGCGTTTTGCGTACACTAGACTTAGAAGTCTCCGACCCAGCGTGTCTATGCCGCCACCTCGGCTGTTGGCGTTAGTCACGTCCCCGGATGTTACCTCCGCTGCTTTAGTAGAGAAAACGCGGGCAGCTGCAAGGGCTCCGCGAATTGAACGGAGCAACATTTTGCTTAAACCCGCAGGACTTGCCCTCACTCTGTTTCATGGTTTGGGACTCTGGGTCACGTGCCTAGCACCTGAGTTATTATATTGTGCTGTAAACTGACTGGGCTTAAATCAAAGCCCAACACTGAAAAATCCCAATTGAGCAAAGGCAAAATAAGCGCTTGTGGAACGTGGCAAGCAAAATCCAGCGAGTATCATTTTACCGTACACTGCAGACTCCGTATCCTAGCTTCACGACTTTCTCTCGACGCATTTGTACCCTCCCTCTATCACCCTCCCGCACTAAAATTCCCCTAGCTGAAGCGCCGATCTCATAAGAACAAACGACGTCCTCACTACAATTAATATCTCTCTGGTTCTCAAAGTTTTAATAGATTTTTAAGTTTGATTCAATGCCAGGGGGTTCAGGCTCCAGAAACCGAACCGGCGTCAGAGTGGTGGTTGTTGGAGATCGAGCCACTGGAAAATCAAGCCTGATATCGGCGGCAGCTACCGAGACCGTCCCGGAGAAGGTCCCACCGGTTCTCCCTCCCGCGCGCCTACCGCCTGATTTTTATCCGGAACATGTTCCCATCACCATTATTGACACCTCTTCCAAGTACACATACAACCTTAACTATTATACATATGCGGATATATTAATCGTGTATGAATGTGTCTGCATCACGTCTAGGCATCCGATTGTCATCTGTTTCGAATCTAATAAATTAATTTGAGAATTAAGCTTAATTTTAATGCTATGTCAAGATCACATTCAATGTACATTGTTTTCATGTTAGACACACACACACACACACACACACATATATATATATATGTATGTATGCATGTATGTATGTATATGCATGCATATGTATAGTTATGATATAATTCTTTGTTGTGACTTTAACATAGTGTCTTCGATTGTCTTATCTTAGTCTGCCAAAGCACGCCCTCAATTCTGCTGATATTTCTCTTTAAACTGTTTGATTTAGTTTGGAGCATAGAGGTAAGCTAAACGAAGAATTGAAGCGAGCTGACGCTGTGGTGTTAACATATGCATGTAATCAGCCAATAACGCTTTCCCGATTAAGTTCGTATTGGCTTCCTGAGTTCCGTCGTTTAGAGGTCTACAATTTGTGCACTTTTGTGGACAGGAATGCATATTTTATTCATTTCAATGAGCTGAAATGGTGCTGTGATTTTCATATATTATGTCATGCCAAATGGACAGGTTAAGGTGCCTGTTATTGTGGCTGGTTGCAAGCTAGATTTGCGGGGTGAAACTCATGCCATCAGCCTGGAGGAGGTTATGGGACCGATCATGCAACAGTTCAGAGAGATTGAAACTTGTGTAGAATGTTCAGCAGCTACTAATATTCAGGTACATCAAGTTGTTTCTTGGATTTTTTCATCACAAAGCTTACACATTTGGACTGTGAATTTGGTTCTTGTTCAGCTGCAGTGGTTTTTGTTTTATCATTGCCCAGTTTACTTATAAATCTGGGTATTAGGCAACATCCAGCACCATTTTAAAATAGTAATGATGGAATAAAACATTTAGTCGAAAGAAAACAGAAAGAGATATCCTTGAAAGTAGTGGAAGGCAATCAATTCTTTGCAAAAAAATAAAAAGGTCAACTAACCAGATTATTGCATACTGAAGAAATCAGAAAACATAAAGTAAATAAACAGCAGAACAATGTTCATGTGAGAAAGACCTGGGCAATGTATGCCAGGGATAAGTTTATGACTTGCTCTTCTTCTGATTGAAGGTATACTTTAGCATGAGTTATGCTAATGGATGGATGTTTCCTCATGATGGTTTTGTTAGACTAATGTGATCATTTTGTTTGGTCAAATCCCCAATCCCTCCATTTTGCATTTGAAATCCTAACCACAGCTTTAATTGAATCAAATTTCCTTCTTTGTAGGTCCCTGATGTTTTCTATTATGCTCAAAAAGCAGTACTTCATCCTACAGCTCCATTATTTGATCATGATGAACAAACTTTGAAACCTCGATGTGTCAGGGCATTGAAAAGGATATTTATTCTTTGTGATCATGACATGGATGGTGCCTTAAGTGATGCAGAGTTGAATGAATTTCAGGTTTCCATTTCTTTTCTCTTGTTATCTTTTCTTATCATGAAAATATCATTCTTTCTATTTTCTGTAATCATTTATTTGTATGGCAGGTTTTCATTTTTCTTTGGGGTTCTGACATGTTTTGTGGCAAACAGGTTAAATGTTTTAATGCTCCACTGCAGCCTGCTGAAATAGGAGGTGTGAAAAGGGTTGTACAAGAAAAGCAACAAGACGGAGTCAATGATCTTGGTCTGACAGTTAATGGTTTCCTTTTCCTCCATGCTCTTTTCATTGAGAAAGGGCGTCTTGAGACTACTTGGGCTGTCTTGAGAAAATATGGTTATGGAGATGATTTAGAGTTGAGGGATGATTTTCTTCCTGTTCCATCTAAGCATGCTCCTGATCAGGTATCTCCTGTTAATAGGAAACTCATTATGATCTCAATTTTTCAGTCTTGATGCAAAGTTTTACTGTGATCTATCTTGTTTACCCTGGTTAAAGGCATTCCAAACAAAAATATTTGATTATTTGAGTATGTGATTAGATAGCTTATTTTTTAAAAGAATTTGTAGTTAACTATCCTGATACACAGCATTTAAATGTTGCATGCACTTAACCTTTCAGTTTTATGAAATGCCCTTTTATTTTGTCGATTAAGTTCCTTAGTTATTAATTATATTGTACCTTGTATTTGTTGTTATGCTTCCTTGTGTTTGCCCAAATTGGTTTAAAGAGGAGGTCCATTGCCTGTTGTCACTATGAGTATTTTTTTTTCCAGGTTGAGGGTTAGCATGGTAATGTATTTGTTAATCATACTGTCTTGAATTCTCTTTCATAGATCATATAATTGGAATAGTTGAAATGCTTTAACTTTCCAATATCTTTGCAAAAAAAAATTGAAAGGATAAAGAAGTGAAAGAAGAAAAACTTAGTTTTGGAAGATTTGGGTGTGTTATCTTTGACTTTATGTACATGACAAAAATATGAGAATGGTGGATAACAGATATAGGATAGGAGTGAAATTCAAAGAAGAGTGAAGCTTTATCTTGATCTGCATCTCATAGTACTTGAGTTTTACCTTGTTTCTGGCATGACATCACTGAGAGGATTTATGAAAATCCATACTGTCAAAATTTAATTTTGTTTATTCATTTTTTATTCCTTTCTTCAAATATTTACTCTTTGATGCTTCTTGTAGAGTGTGGAGTTGGCAAGTGAAGCTGTTGAGTTTCTACGTGGTATCTTTGGATTGTATGACATTGATAATGTATGTTTTAAACACTGCCAAGTTTTGTTTGTGTTTTCGTACCATTGTGTATATTTTTTTCTAATGCTGCATTCTATGATATTGACAAATACCCTGCTATACTTTAATTTTGGTGGTTACTAGGATGGAGCTCTGAGACCTGCTGAGCTTGATGATCTATTTTTAACTGCACCGGAAAGGTGAATCTGGTTTTCTTCTATTTAAGGCACTAAATTCAGTAGTTTGCCTCATTAGGCAACATGTGCATGTGTCTTTTGTCCTTATTTATTCAATCAAGGAAGTAATTAAAGTGAATCTGGTTTTCTTCTATTTAAGGCACTAAATTCAGTAGTTTGCCTCATTAGGCAACATGTGCATATGTCTTTTGTCCTTATTTATTCAATCAAGGAAGTAATTAAATATTCTTTTGAAATAATGATAGTGCACTATTATTTTTCCAAGTTTACTGTTTTATCATCACTGGTACATTGTAGGTTTAAAATATTTTCATCAGTGTACTGGTTTCTGTTAGATTGGTCAAAAAAAAGAAAGAATATATATGTTTAGTGTGGTCAATTTTAGTCCATATCTGGCATGAGCTACTGGCAGTGAGCCTCGTTCAAGAAATTACAATTGCAACAGGGTTAGTATTGCTCGGTTTTTTAGTATGCTTGGGCACCTTGAAATTAAGGGGCCTGAATGCCTGTCAATGCTATGACAATTTTAAGCTTTCCAGAAACTCTTTAAATTATGACTATTTCAATTAAATGGTCTTACCTTACTGCAAGCAAGAATGCTAAAAGGATATTTTGAGACTTAAATTTGACGTCTCTCTTCTCAAGCCTGAGGGGCTCGTTAACATTGCAATGAATTTGAGCTGTAAATTAATTATTGCTACTAATCTGTTCTTTATCAAAGCACTGTTGTTCATGATAAAAAACAATCACAATCAGTGTTTCTATGACAACCACAGTGTTTTCTGAAAGCTTCTCAATACATTGTTTAACAACAAGCTCTTTTAGCCCTCAAAACAGTAGATATTAATGTGTAGGTATTGTATTTTCATATATAATAGAAAACCATTCAAAGGTGACCCATTTGTTAAACAAAAGTTTATTTTTGTAGTTTCTCAGTAAATATGTGTAATGCAATCACAACCTTCATATGCAGTGAAATCCCTGTGTATTTTTCTGCAAACTGGTAATGTTAGAAATATTATGACTGTGAGGAATGGGCAATCTTAATGTTGGTATTTCATGAACTTTGTACTGCTTGTTTTCTGAAGCTATGTAAATTAACTCTTAAATGGTGTAATGTTTTATATTTCTTATGTTTCTTGCCCAACTAAGCCTTATGGTGGTGAATCCTAAGCTTAATTGTAAGTGTGGGAGAAGGAAGTGGGCCTTGCATTGTATTGTTAACATTATATAGTGTCAACACATTTTTTTCTCTGAATATACTTCTGATTCATTTCTTGTTTTGCTGTGTGCACCTTAATTTTAACTAATTCTAATAGTATTAGTAATGCATTGGTTACTGCATGCCATTCGAATTCATATCCTATTGCTATCTTTCACCAAATTTTCTGTTAAACATTTTGTATACTTTGCAACTGACCTTACCTAGGTTCCATTTCAATTCCAAAAAAACATTTCTTATCTGCTGTATTTCTTTATCCAGTCCATGGGATGAAGCTCCTTACAAGGATGCTGCAGAGACAACAGCAATGGGCAATTTAACACTTAATGGGTTCCTTTCTGAGGTTCATATGCTTACTTCTTGGATTTTTTCTCTTTTGATGAATAGATATAGCAAAATTCTGACATACTTCGTCAAGTAGCAATTGTCATTTTATGGGCTTATTTTGTCACTTTGCTCTGTTTCCTGAAAATATGTCAGTTCTGTTCTTCTATGCCTGTAGTATATATTTTAGCCTAGAAATTAGCTAGCAATGGCACATGACTATAGTTTTCAGAGCAGCTGTTTAATGTTGTGTACAGATGTTACAATTGGGATAAACGGTAAATTAAATTGATATATTCTTTGGTTCTTATCAGACAGGAGATTTTCTTCTGGTAATATTGACTTCCATACTTTTCTGGTCAGTCACTTTTTGATTTATCAGTTTGAATCAGTATGTACTATTGTTAATCTTACTACTTTTAAACATGAATGCAGTGGGCCCTAATGACACTACTTGATCCGCGGCGCAGTTTATCTAATTTAATCTACATTGGATATAGCGGTGATCCAGCAGCGGTGGTCCGCGTTACTAGGAGAAAATCAGCAGATCGTAGGAAGCAACGATCGGAAAGAAATGTCTACCGCTGCTTTGTTTTTGGTCCTAAAAATGCTGGAAAGTCTGCACTATTGAGTTCATTTTTGGGAAGGTGTTAACACAATTACCATTTTCACTTTAGCTTAGTTACAATCTTGCTAGTTTAATCCATCTCTTTTATTTGTGCTGTTAATATCTGGTTCATTTCTTGAACTCGCTGTCCACTCTTGACTTTTTGTTTTACTTTCTTCTTTGCTCTTACGATTGAATTTTATCACCAAATTCAATTACAGGCCTTTTTCAGTACATTATACTCCAACAACTGGTGAGCAATATGCAGTGAATGTGGTTGACCAGCTTGGGGTGAGCACTCACTTTAGAAAGACAATATTAACTGGTAGTTCTGTAACTGAGGTCCCCTAACTCCTGCTTCCTGAACAACCTTTGTCACCCACTTTCTAAGTTGTCTGGGTGAAAAGTAACTTTTCATGTCAGCACCCTGATATCTTGGAGATTTTTGTTCATGTTGCCTGATGTGATGACCATCTTTGTTAACTTACTGTTCTTCAGGGGAACAAGAAGACGCTTATTTTGCAAGAAATACCAGAAGAAGGAGTGAAAAAAATTCTGTCCAATAAGGAATCTTTGGCTGCCTGTGATGTTGCTGTATTTGTCTATGACAGGTGAGTTTCACACTCTGTATTTATTGGAATAAGCATTAGATGTCGCATTTGTCCGAAAGATGATATGAAGAATATCATGTATTGTTGGATTAGCTTGTGATCTTTACTTTATGAACTTCTTCACTATAATTTAGTTAGTTTCTAGCCTCCTTTTCCTTTCTGTTCTGGAATTGCATGTCCACCTTGCCCAAATTAAGTAATGGATGATAATTTTCCATTTGTGAGCGTGATAGTTTTGATTCTTTTACCTCCTCTCCTTTGTTACAGAAATATTGTTCTATCTTCATATGTGTCTCTTTGAATCCAGATAGCATGAAATACTTTATTTTTTTCAATTTCCAGCTCAGATGAATGCTCATGGAAAAAAGCAAGGGAACTGTTGATGGAGGTTGTCAGGCTAGGCGAAGACACTAGATATGGGGTTCCATGCTTACTTATTGCAGCGAAAGATGACCTGAAACCTTATACAATTGCAGTACAAGATTCAGCCAGGGTACATAACTTTCAATTGGCTACCTTGTCTGTACATACTCTTTCAAATGATACACGACTGAATGGCTGTTCCTACAAAATTAAATAGTCATTGTATATGGAGAAGATATATTGACTCAATTCAAATTGTGTCTTCAGGTTAGTCAGGAGTTGGGAATAGAGGCCCCTATTCCCATAAGCATGAAAATAAGCGATCCAAATAATGTATTTAGCAGAATCGTAAGTGCAGCTGAACAACCTCATTTGAACATTCCTGAAACTGAGACTGGGAGGAATAGGAAGCGCTACCGCCATCTTGTTAGTAGCTCACTTGTGTTTGTTTCTGGTATGTTTGTACCCCTCTCTATTCCCAAGATCCAGCTCATACATCCATATACTTGTACTGTACTCATTTTTGTTTTGCATATGCATGTACTTGACTGGGTTTCTGGTTCATATTTACAGTTGGGGCTGCCATTGCTGTTGTTGGACTGGCAGCTTATCGAGCCTATGCTGCAAGGAAGAATACTGCTGGCTAGGATTGGGATTTGTCTGCTCAGTAAGAAAAATAAAGGAGGTAGCCGGGTCTGGGCATTAATCAACTATTTTGCGCTGTCTCTGGAACTTCAATAAATTATGGTTCCCTGTAGGTCCATCCAGTTTTGCACACAATATTGACATTCTTGAGATAAAGCTTGTATATATATTTTTGACAATTTGTTTTTCCTTTGAGGGTGGACATACATCTTATTGAGATTCTCATTGGTTCTATTTAAAAATTTTGTAAGCCAGATGGGCCTTGTACTATCTATTTTCACGTTGGCAGTGATCTCTCTTGAAATGTCGGGGATAGCATGCATACCTTTCAGAACAATTTGACTCAATGTTTGCCACGGTTGTTGATATTAAACATGCAATGATCAAAGTGGTGCCAAAAATCAACCAAGTGCTGGTCTGGGGTTTAATTAGCTGTTCTTTTTTTACCTATTATGGTTTGTTCTTTATAATTTTTTTCATGTCGGTTTCCGCTTTACAGCTTTCTTCCTGTGGACAGGCCTGATGATTTATAGTGGAACCTGTGGCAGCTCTATTTCAGGGCCCATAGCTCCCAACCGGATCAAGGGAATGAAACCGTTGTAACTGCTATATTGATTATCTAAATATATGAAGCATGATACAGTGGCGTTTTTATGAAAAAGGTAAGGAGCCTAGCAATGGAAGGGAACTTGGACTTGTTAGGCTTGATATAGTGGCCTAATTTTAAGTCCTGTGTATATTCTTGTCTGATTTAACCTGTCTACCCTAATCTTGCATTGTTTCCTTGAAACGTTATGAACTTCTTCAGGTGCTGCGTAATAGAGGTGGTGTCAAGGACTGTCGATCCATGGAATGTCTTTCCCTGTGTAACAAACCCGTTAATCCTAATTTATTGTTATTGGCTCTGATTTGATCAGTGTGAACATATGCGATTGCCATTGTGTATGGATTGGCACTCAGCCCTTGATCGCTAAAGCTGCTGATGATGTTCCAATACATTTGCCTTTATATATTTTGAATTATTGAGGGAAAAATTTGCAAAAAGAAGAATAGCGTCTTCAAATAATGAAAAGAAAGAGAGAAGAGGTACTGATGATTACTGAATGGAAGATCTTCTTCGAAGATGCTGGTGAAGCGTGAATTTTATCTTTGTCTGTAAAATGGAGCAGCCATGCATATTGATGTGAAAGGGTAGGATTTTGGGAGATCAACATAGGCCAAGAAGAACTGCTAAAGCAGATTTCTTGTTGATATTACTCCTACCCATTAAAACTCTAAAGGAGACACAGTTGAGGATCGCTTTCTTCACCACCACCCCTCCCCACCCCCAATCTGACCATATCCAAAAATTTTATAAATTGTGCTTTTCTTCTAAAAACTTGAGAGAAAATCCAATCAAAATGGCACAAGTGATCGCAGGTTTCTAATACTGTAGATTTGCAATCTAAGTCTAAAACCACAAATTGTAGCGAATTATGACTCCCAAATTGAAAGGTGATTGTTCGGCTGGTGGGAAGCATGGACGGTTTGGAATTCCTGAATGAAATGATAAATGGTATCCACATCTAATGATCTAAACGAAGACAAATTTAGAATGGTTGCTCTTTGAAACAGTAAATATAATTAATTTTTATTTGGCTAAAAAATCGCGTAAAAATGTTCTAAATAATTGAAAAAAGACAAGACTCATCATTCCCTGCAAGAAAGACCAGATATCCAGAATCTCATGGCAATACGCGTGTGGGTCCTGATCTGATTCCGTCTTGGATTCTCTGAAAACCTACATCCGCACTTGTCAAACATTTGAAAAAGGCCCCTCTATTCTTTGATGAATCCTTTACCTGCATGCATGGATGATGTAATTCCATCGATCACTCTGTATGAACGAAGCAGATATATTGAAGATGTACAAAAGTATTTTGCATAATGTCCATTCACGATACATGATATCTCACACATGGCATACATACACGTGTATGTATGATTTTCCACGGCTTAAAAACTTTTACCACGGATTCCTTGAAGTTGTAAGTAGTTGCAAGGCTACAAATAAGACTGATCGATGCTATGTTTACTCTACACGGTCATTATTTCATTCATAAGGACAAACGTTTCCAAATTTTGCGAATTTCTAGATTGATGCACAAGCTGAAAACGCCCGCGACATTCGAATCTTTTGAACAGAGCAAGATCAAAAGCACAAAGCCAGATAAAGTTAATGGATCAGGCTGGTGACATGGATATTCAAAAAACACCGAAAAAAGTGGCAACGTAGGAGACGTGGAATCATTTAATGATAGAAGAAAGCAAGCATTACACGTATATGTGATGTGGGCAACAAGACTGAAATGGCGGGCGAGAAAAAATGTTGGCGTCGGCACGATGAGGCCGACCAATAGCCATGCCTGAGGAATGCGGTTCTCCTTTTTAATCATCTGTATGTTATGTGGTGCAGTTTTCAGGTGCGATGGCTTTGTCCTTTACACTATTGGACAACGACAACTCAACCAGTGCTATCATGCATGAAGAGAATTAAAGCACAAAACGTCAATTCCAAAGACAAATTATATAAAGCAGAGAGAGGCTAACGCGTATTATTAATATTAACGAGGAGAATGTAGGTCAAAATTTTGACGTGTCGTTTTTTGTGGGCTTTAAACACGTTGGGTGGACATAGGGGTGGGGTTTGCTTGCTTAATTGATTAGATCCTTTTTGTTGGCCGTTGGTCGATATAGTATTAGTTGACCCAACAAAAACTAGCTTTTCCACTTCATTTTAGCATTGTCTGTTCCTCTAAATTACTTAAATATTTATTGGATACGTCAATTGCATTATCCATCGTCGCCTAGCTAGCTTCTTTCATTGCTGATGCAGCTTCATGATCTCCTCTCCCAAATTGTTGGGAAGGTTTGCTCTCTCATATCCCTTTTGTTTTCTAGGCGAAAGTGGTGTGAATTTGAATACCACATTTGCATTGCAGGTGCGATCCTTCGATGATCCATCAATTTCATGACTGATTTTTGCAAACGTTTAACGACATGCATGAATGACTAAGACACCTAATTACGTCGAATTTAGCGGTTTTAAAGAGATTAATTAATACGAACCACGAAATAAAAAATATATATATATATTTATATATATAGCTTGGGATGTTGGAGTGGAAAGTACAGAATGGACTGAGTGTATCCGTGGGGAAAGAACATATGTAATTGATTTGCCCGAAGGGTTTATTCAATGCTCACGTGAACCTAAATAAGAACAACATGGTAAATCGAGCAGAATGAATAGAGCAGTCATGGTTTGCACGGAGGGCATCCGACATAGATGCATAAATAATACACAAGGTCTGTGCACTGGACCAAGTATGTCTGAAATGTGAACGTTCGTACATGCATTGTGAAATTGAGAAAGTTTTGGGGTTGCAAAATTTTATTATATTTAATATAGTAAAATTATTAAATTAATAAAATAAAAAATGTATATTTATTAGTGAATAAATTAAAAATATATATATTTTTTTATTTTATTAATTAGATTCAAACTTTCTCTCAATGAAACCAGATCCATCCCACCCTGGCCGGTCTCCACACATATCAAGTTGTCCTTGATTTGAATGTATAATAACACCTGCACCCTTAATTATATTCTTATAAGAAGTCAAGTTCTATTAGTGCATGGCCAAAGTTGAAACTAGTTACCTGGTGACGTTGACTTCACACATGCAATTTGGAACAAGGCTTACAATTGTGTCGAGGCAGCCACTCGTTAATGTTTCTCTTTTGTCTAAGACGACTAGTGAATGCATATCTAGCTTTAGGTACGGGAAAGTGATATTTACTAATACGTTTATGTTTCCCTCAAAAGGAAAGAGAAAAAAAGCACACGAAATAACCCAATTTAAGGTTAGTGAAGAAATTACAACACAGAATGGTTTATCCTTCCACAGACATGATGTGTTGATGGGTTTTGCACTAGATATTTATTTTGCTCTTGCCAGACTGCAGCTTGCTGGCCAGCTTCTCGCAAATTTTCTTTTCTTTTCTTTTCCTTTCCTTTCGTTTCCTCCAATCACAGGGCTCCCTTCCCTACCACTACGGAGCCTCAAGTTGCTCGATAACTTTGAAAATTAAATGGATGGCATGGCAGGTGTACCCAACTCCAAAATGTTATTTCTTCATCCTGCAGCAAGTGAAAGGACATTTAGCTACCCTACCCTATCTTATTTCCATCTCCCCATATATTCTTCATTCTGTAAAACTCACATGAAATGTCATGTGAGCAAGGAATATGTATCACATGAATGATCATCCTCAAGACCAGATATAGCACAAATTTTACCATAACCATGCATGCATGGCGGAAAGAAATCATGTGAACATATATATTGTCATGTTTAATATGAAGCATGATCTTCATAGGATGGATATAATCATAGATATGTATGTACATGACCATAAAATGTGCAGACATGCTGAGTGCCTAAAGATTTTGCATACTTCTGTGATATGATATGGAGAGAGAATATCTGCTCTATTGAAGGGGATCGGACATCGTAAGGTTCTCAACGCACAAGATATGATGTCAAGATACAATGATGCATATGCATGTTGACAAGTTTAATTCCCTTTTTCCACTACGTGACAACCTTAACGTATGGATGCCTATACTCCACGATTAGACACTGCCCTCCTCTTCATCATCTCTCCTTCTGGCTGGGTATACATCTTTCCTGTCGAAACCCTTTAAAAAAAAAGACAAAACCAGCCCAAATTGACCATTTTAACCTCTCTGCATGCCCTTCATAGGATAAGAATGCATGGTATTTCTGTCGAAATCTGGGATCCTTTTTTGCATTCTATATATGCAGGGGCCATAACCTTTGTGTAAAACAGTTGATAACAGGTCAGAATTCGGATGATAAGATGGAAGCAAAAGCACATGGACGATCACGTTCATATGTGGGATGAGGTCAGTGCTTGCTCCTCTCTTGGGTCCCTAAACTTTAATACTTATCAGGCATTCGTACTCTTGACGTTCACCCCAACTTGCATTTCTGTTCGCCATTGCATCATTCTAACTACCAAATTACCTTACTGCAATCTCGACTGGCAATGGAGGAAGATGCATGCTTGTATACTAGCTGCACGCTATACTGCTGAATACAGGTACAAATTAGCACCATAGTTTTTCGAAGTTTTATGTCTTTTGTTCCAGTTAATGGCGGTTCATTAAGAGGGATATAATTAGCATAAATTTGTCCAGCCGGCAAACTAATTAGCAATGGGTGTTAATAGTAATAAGCTTTTTATTAAAGGGTAGTTCGGGAACAACGTAACAACATAAAAAAACAGAGAGAAAAAACCATGCACAAAGGGAAGAGGAGGACCACAGACTGAAGAAGAGAGTGCGAGGACCGACTCCAATAACGATAATAACTACCATTAGCATAGTTTAAGAAATCCATGGTACGGACATCTCAAAGCTGTAATTATTCTACGAAATTTGTAAGGAAGAAGCAAAAAATACAAATATAAATAATAAAAAGGATTTTTCACAAGGAGATTGGAGAGAGAGAGAGAGAGAGAGGGAGAGCTGTGAGTTCAGGAGGCCACCAAAAATGGCTCCCAATCAAGCAATCCTTTATTTCCACGCCCACCTTCATTGCATCTACCTGGCCTCGGTAGTTTTTTTATTCCAATTCGACCCCTAACTTTCTCTCGTTTTCCGTCCATGTCTTCACCCCAGCGAACTTCTTCCTCCTCTGACTCTTCATCATATTCTTCTTCACCATCTTCTTCTTCTTCTTCATCATCATCATCTTCTTCTTCTTCTTCTTCTTCTTCTTCTTGGTCATCTATGTTTGCAGGAAGATCCTTCACCAAGCAAAGCCTAAGCCTACCATCGCAACGCTCTGCATGAAAATAAGTTTGACAAGAAGTAACAGTCACGGCTTGTAAGACTAGCCGCCCTCTTTCACGGTGAGGCCTCACTTGAACACCGCTTGAACCACTAATAGACGTTAACGGAGGAGGAAAGCTGACGCTACGGTTTGTTCTCTTTGTCACTATACTTTCGCGGAGTTTTGAAGTATAAATGGAGGTACAAATCTCAGCTTCTGGTGAAATCAAGGACATGTCATCGCCACTGCTGTCGCTAACTTGGCTACCCGTCTCGCTGCCTAGACTCTCAGTACACATTTCCAGGCTTTTCCCACTGAGCGCAGATGAAGAGCGCTTAATAATTGGGTGAACATACACTTCCTCGTTCTCAGTGGGTTCTTTGTTGTTGTTCTGAGAGTTATTGGTGAGAAACTGAAGGAAACTCCACCCACGTATGTCATTAGTTTCATGACTTTCCACGTCACAATCATCGCTATTGTTTTTGTTGTTTGCTGGGGCGATGGTGGTGTTGTTTTCTTCAGTGTGGGTCTGGTTTTTGAGGTTGTCAAGGTGAACAAAACAAGAAGTAGGAGCAGCTGATCGATAAAAATTCGATCTGGCTGGAGTCAATTTGAGCCTCAAAACACGTGGTTCCATCAGACGGGGCTCAAGGCATGATTGTAACCCTTGACCGACACTTGAAGAAGACATTTTTGTTATCCACGAAAACAAATTGTGGACACACAAACCAAAAAAGAAACAGAGTTAAAAACCAATACAGGGGAGAAACGGACGGCCTTCTGCGTTTCTGGTTCTGGATTATAATGCAAGAAAATGCTTTGTAGGAGTTTTATGGAAACAAAGAAGTTGAAGATGGAAGATTTTTACTCAAAACCCATGACTTGGAACTCAGAAACAGAGTAGGGGAAATAGGAAGGACTCAAAAGGAATGACAGAAGTGAATATGAAAGAGAAGTGAAGGGGTGGTGTAAATTTATAGGAAGAAACCCCTGAGATGGGAGGTAGCCTCTCCACTCCAGTGTGTGTGAGAGGGAAACCCACTAGAACTCTGCCACACAATGCAGTGCCAAATATTAAATAAGAAAAATAAATCATCATTAAAGTATTTCAAAATTGAGTAACTTAAAATTTCATTTATGTTCATTTTAAGAACAATAAAAACAAAAAGCATCCCCTCTGCTGCACGTGTATAATTTCAATTTAGAGTCTTAATGAACAAAAATTAAGTGGGTTAGGTTATAATTAATAATCTTTCTATGAAAAGAAACTGCTTTACTTGGATACAAAAACTCGAGCTTCCTGATACCTTTCCATTACCTCCCAAAAGAAAACCAAACAGACCAGAAGAGTAACCAAAACAACAGAGGACTTATCTCTTTTGATTTTTGTGGCTGGGGCTGCTTTATTTTGCCCACTATCCTATCTCATGTAGGATGGTAGCTTTGCATCAGAAGTATAAATGTACCCATAAGAACCATTGATTCTGAAGTAGTTCGGGTCTGTCTTAGCTAAATTACAAACTTTTATCTATGACTTCAATACTACTCTATTAAAGTAGTATTCAATTGTTGTCAGTCTTAATGTATGCAACAAAGTATGCAAAACCCAGGCATAACTTGTCTTTTTCTTTTAAGATTAGATTTGAAGTGACAAGCATCTATTTTGCTATTGCTGTAGTATTAAGGCACCTCTCAATCTCCATGACCAAAATAAGCTACTCCCCTGGAACAGGAAACCAAGTAACTTCCTCTCAGCATCTTACAAAGTTTACATTGGAAGGTCAAAGTAAATATAATATTCAGGTGATGTATGCAAAAATTCTGTAATAATTTTAAGAGAAAAAGTGGGAGACTCCACGCACCGATGATCCACTAATTTGTGATTGCATTTAAATCATTTCGAAGTATTTAAGGCTGCCGACTCAATTGAGAAGAGCTCATTGATGGATATTTAAGGTAAACTTTTACCTCTAATGTCTCCTAAGGCAAAAGATGGGGTCTCTCAACTTTTTCTTCAATTCAATAATCATGATCCACGTAGTATATGATATCATTGCGTAATTCAATTTCATTTAAGTGGAGGAGGAGGAAGAAAGCAACATCTGGTAGCTAGCTTTTTCAGATCTCGCCTTCCCGTTGGCCAATTCTTTTTCAAGGTTGAGTAGATGCCAAAACGTTACGGATATGCTTGTTTGCTTTCAGATATTCAACTTTACCTGGTACAACAATGTGACTACAATTCTTAACACGAAAGTGAAAAATCTCCCACTGAATAATGTTGGTGGTTGATACCTTTCTCAAGCTTAGCTTTGTGAAACAAAATATCGGTAAAGTTAACATGAAAGCAAGGAGAACGCATGCCAATTTTTGTTTGGGATCTGTCACAAGCATGGAACAGCCAACCGAGTGCGAAAGCTATTTAAAGAATTGGCACAAGCTAGAGTTCCAAAGCAAAACATACCCAGATGCTAAATTTTAACATCAAGTGCAGGAATTGGATAGCTAAGAACATGTGAGAGTAAGACTGCAGCCAACTTGCACCAGAAGACATAACTTGTACATCTTGCCCTGTGTCATTTAACATAAAACATACAGTGCTTCCTCCAATGCGTGAGGCCTGGACATGGATGTTCGTGGGAAGAAAGTGAGCATTTTTACTCCAATCTGTCCTTTTTCAAAGACAGACAGTACTTTGGTGGAGAGCTAAATATAGGGCTGCAAGCCTTCTCTTATCTTGTAAGTTTAATTGGCCTTCTCTATTAATTGTACATCAAAAGTAAGATCTACATTTTACTTGTTTTACTGTTTGCCATGTCACAATGTTGAGAAAAAGCAGAAAAAGTAAATGACATGATCAACTACTGTAATTTTCCAATACTATCCATCTGTCAAGGCTTTTTCATCGTACTGTGCATTATTAAAATGCTCATTAGATTGCATAATCAGTTATCAAATGACAATTATTAAAAAAAAAGTGGACTATATTCATTCTGTTCCTTCTCTTCTAACAATGCTAAAAGGCCTAAAAGAGAGCTGTTAATTTGCCAAATCAACTTCACAAAGTTGACAAATAGATTTATGCTTATTTGCTCTGTGATGGCAGCATGGTTTCTATCAGCAAGTCTCATTGGCCGAGATAACTGCTGCTTTATGTACAATTTTAGCAAGAAATTGAGCTCCTATATCTAGTACACAAAATAGAATTTACTTTGAGTGGAGAATCTTAATCATGGAAAATTAAACCAAATGAACAAAAGCTAGGAGTGCATGAAAAGAAGAAACAGACGGACATCATCTAATCTAATGCTTTGTCGTTTTTGTTCGCCGCATGCACCCTCAGGACATTGAGATCCACTAACTTCACTAATAAGCAGTTCTCAGGCAAACAAAACTGACAGCAGGACATGCGACTGATGTTTGAGAACAAGGAATCCGTATCTTTGGGGCACTACACGTCATTGACAGCAAACAAACCCATTCTTCAAGTAATTAAAGACCTATTTCATGTGTATGGGAACTAAGCATTTTTAATAATCTGTGTTAGTACAAACTCAGGCTCTTGGTCTTGGGAATTTACTAGATGTCTCAGCATATGCATATCAGCTCATAGATGATTTTTGAAACATTGAAAGACAATTAAGGTACCAATTTCAAATATGATTTAAGAGAAATTTGTGGTGAGCTGAAGTTTACGAGAGGAGTTTGATAGCCCTTTTGAGGTCATAAACAATGCCTTTTAAAAAAATAAGGACTCTGAAATCGAGAAAGAAGGCTGGTTGGCAGTTAGCTATAGCGAGGCTGACAAGAATATGTGCCCTTTGTCCTTCGGTCCCTTGATAAGCCCCCCCCTAACCATCAAATTTGCTTTCTGAAATCAATCTTGATTTCCTTGGTTCTTTTTGTTTCTAAGATTGGCCAACCCACGAAAAAGGAGACCCTTATAAACCAAAGAAAAGGGTCTCTTTGTACCATCAAATCTCTGTTGGCCATTGTAATTGGTCCCTAATGCAAACCCTAGAAGCTAGGTCTTCCCACCTTAATTCTTCTCCACTTTTCTGCAAGTTTATTTATTTCTACTTAAACAATGGTTACCAAAGAAAGACGATGGAATCAAATTCAAATTCACGGCTTACCTAATAAACACGTCCACGCCAAAACGCATTATCGCAACTTTTGACCAATCCCTTGTCCCTCCATTGTTTCATTCATTTCATACTCGTTTTCTAGGAACAATTCTTGCGGATACGTGTCACGAGGGCACTGTTGGCTGCATGGCGGCATTGTTGCTAACAGTGATATATATATACATACACATAAGAAGAAGCAGGCGACAAACTTTATGAGTGGTACAGAGATATCGTTGTCAAACGCTTAAACTTTCCAAATGTTATGCTGTGGTAACATTTTCCTCTCGGAATCTCAACTGGCACTCACTAGCCATGTCTCATTGGTACCAGATATTTTAATGGGCAACTGTCTCTTGGAAAGAACGTTTGATGACTGGTAGATGATAGCGAATTCCCTCTTATGGTAGGTATGTAATTGGTGGGTATCTCTGATTTTAATATGCTGGGTCAAATTTTTATATTAATCGCCACCACTGAATGGAAATTATGTCGATGTTCCGCTGATATAAGTGGACCAGACACAGAGAATAAACTTACAATTAATTTTAATTGGTAGCTTAAGGATAACGTAATGATGATGCTTTGTTCCTTCCATACTACTACCACCTCATCCACATTGGCTCTTCACTTTAATCATTAATTTTGTTTTATTAATGATAACAATAATACTTAAAATATGATTACGATTGCTAATATTTCTTTTCATTTAATTTAATTTTTAATCAAGAGCACAATATTTGAGAATGTTCCTCACTTTACTTACACTTAAGAGCAGAGTAATGTCATTATTTTACAATAATTATAAATTACAAAATACCACCTTAATCTCAATTCTCAAACTTATATTAATATACTACAATACATTAAATATAAAATATATTTATTTTTTAAAAATATTATATTAATTATTTTAAATTTATATAAATCATTTTAAACTTTTATAAAATACATGAAAATATATCTTAGCCTTGACCAAATTTACTCCAAAGTCATATCGCAATGTCACTCAAATTGGTCTTGATGCACGGGGGTGGTTATTGCCGTGGATAATCATCACTCTTATGGTAATACTGTAATTAACATATTTATAAAAAAAATATATAGAAAGAGAAAACAAAAATAATAATAAAAAGAAAACCTTTTGATGTATAATTATGTTTTGATTTAATACCCAAACGAAATGATCAAAAGGGAAAAATGGTACAACCTTCCTTCTCAAGCTCATTACTGGAGAAATGAACGACCATAAATATAATTACACTGGTGTCATGATACATGAAGATTTTGAATTTCAACTTGTAGCTTTTGAAGCTTTTCCCGGACATTGGATAGATCATCTTGAATCACTAAAAGTTTGTCTAGTCTATGTTGTGCTGCATCTTGATAAGGCTTGCCTATGTTTTTCACGAATTTTTCTAGATAAAACATGGTTTCCTGGAGATCTTTCTGCATGGCCTTTTCGACTTCGCGTGCTAAGCCATCAGCAATCCTGTTCACCTTATCTATCACCCCTCGCCTGCGGACTGGAAAATTTGCAACTGCTATATACCTGACAAAATGAAAATTTATCAGATTAAACAACCCGATGATGCACATGCTCAGGCAATAATATATGAGCCACAAAATAGTAATAATAATAATAAGAAAAAAATTGTTAAAAGATTCTGAATGGAAAAGGAGACAATACCCTCCAGCTGAGCAAAGGCCCAGAGCAAGAAGGTCTTCCAAAGTGCTAGGCAGCACAGATGTTAAGAGCGAAGCAGATAAACCAGCAGCTCCGAGTCCACCAAAAGTCCCCAAGAACTGGGATCAAGCGAGAATATTTTCTTCAGGTTGACAGAATCATAAATTTATTGTATGGCAAATTATTTTTTAAATGGAAATTAAAACAAGACAAAGACATGATAGACTGCCCAATATTACTCTAGGTACCATCAGTACTTGTTCCTTTTCAAAGTTGCTTTCAGATACAATCTTTATTTAGTTCCCCCTGAAGGCTTGTCATTTTGACAATGAAATAAGACACAACCATATTCACTCACATTCAAAGTATAAGAAACACAATATTGAAGACATTTTCATATGTTCAACTGAAAACAGTTATTTGGGATACAGGACTGGACAATTTGAACTCACCACTTCACGTATTTCTTGCTCAAACAATTTGGAAGTAGCACTGGCACTGAAGTCCTCCATCACTCTCAAACTGTCTTCATCAACTTTTTCCACTAATTCATAGGTATCCGGGTAAACCTGAGTTTTTGCATAGACAAATGAAGGCCATCTATTTTCAAAAGATTCCTTGTACCATCTCCCTTCTCGAGCATTCTTTGATTGTAACCACATCGTATATTCTCTAAGCAATTTCTGTATGCCAAAATTATATTAACAGGACAAATCTGAGTAGAACCAGATATGTAACTTCACACAGAGCAAGGGACAAAGATCCCAAGGAAAAATATTAGCATTAAAAGTAAGCTTTAGTAAACCTCCAAAATGATATTACTAAAAGGATGCAAATTTTCAGCACACCAACAGGTCAAGGACAAGCCCTGCATAGTTCTTACATCACAGTTTTAGGGAATTCCTACGGTGATGGTAAACTGAACTTATCTAAGAAACCTAACCACATTCAATTAGCTCTAGGCCAAACTCCTATCCTATACCAGCTTAAGACAACTTACCTTTGCATCTAAGAGTGCAGGACCAATTATGTCATGTTGAATCTGTGAGCCAGCAGGCATCGTGGCAGATTTCTCCCCCCCAAGTATAAACGAGAAGACTAGATCAAGATTTGATAATTGCAAAGTAGATCCTATGAGCTTCACAACACGTGATTTTGTAGTGTCAATCTGCAATTTCATGCCCAAAGGTAATCAATTAACAAACACAATGGAAGAAATGCATGCCATTTCCCTCTCACTCAGACTATTTACATTCCTGAAAACTATACCAGTGATAAAGTTCGTCTTCTCCAAGAGATGCTCTCACTTTCCGTCTTCATCACATACTCTTTAACACTGTCAACCATTTTATTTGCTAAGGTCAAATCCTCCTTGGCATCTTGGCAATCCTTTCTCACAAGAGTTTCACAGGAAGAAAGCAAACGTTCAGCAATTCTAATTGGTGTTTCAAGTTTGAGCTTTATTCTCTCCTTTCCAGTGCTCGTTGATCCCATCTAAAAAGCTATACAAGAACTTTTCAAGCTTGTCAAAGCTATTGATTATCAAATGAGAATCATTGACTGATAATTCACTTTGATCTTTCCCAACAGCAGCAGAAGCAGAAAGTTTAACTTGTAGGGCAGATCGTGCTGACACTGGGTATATTGTTACATCTTCCATATTCAGCAACTTCCTTGCATTCTCCTTAATGAATGACATAGCTTCTTCAAGCTGCACCAAATCAGGAAACAACAATTAAAGAACACTAAACCATTTGTTAAGAAGCTCAAGTTGAAAAGTCCAACCAACTTAGTAGTCTCACTTGAAGAAATTTCAACAATAAATACAAACAGGAAGTACAAGTAAACCTCTAAAGCATTCTGATAGAGGTCTGATTTATTCAACACAAACAGAACTTTCTTCTTCCACTTTTGAGTATACTGAAGAAAAACAACCTGCAAAACATTGAAGGAGCAAAACTGAAATCAGTTTTTAGAACAATTTAACATGGAAACATGATTAGAACTTCTACACAAGTAAGGTCTGAAGATAATATCTACATTGATCCACCTACGATAACTTTAAATGACGCTTCAACGTGATTGAATTTAATCCTGAACTATAGAGAATGAAAAGGAATCATGGATAGAGAATTTATTAGCACATAATTAAATTAAATTCTTGTAAAGAATAAACAAGAGTTGTTGCCATACAAGCCACAGACCTCAATAAATTAGTGCATTGTCTTCCCAAGTACAGAAATTTTTATCACATGCTACTCCACATTGCAAGTGAAACTAATCATACCTCACTTTCAGTCAGCGGTCGATCAGCAGAAATGACAAAAAGAACCAAATCTGCACGGGGAACAAATTCCTCAGTAAGGCGTTGTTGCCTTTGCAGAATCACATTAGTCCCAGGGGTATCAACAATTCTCATCTGATTTCAGAAAGATTGAAACCAATTAATTTCATAAAGCATAACAATTATTGCCATAAACAATCATATAGACCTGTTTCTAATAAACAACTGCATTTAAAAGGATAGACAAAATGAATTTCAGAGATGCAGATGTTATGGCTTCTTTGGTTTCACTATACTTGGGTATAATATTTAAATTATCTATGTTTTCCCTCAGTAATGCTTACGATGAGTTTCCTTCCCCAAATTCTCAATTTTTTTTTGTTGTAGTGCTTTCAGCAGCTCCAGTAACCAATTGCATGACCTCGTAATCTACAATTTCTCTTGATGCAACTTCAACTTTATCAGTTTAATAAATTTAGAACTGTCTATATAAAACAGCTACTGTGCAACTCACTCAGTCCCTCCATGTCACAGTCTTCATCTATTTAATTAGAAAGTAACACGCATGTCACGTTGAACTAAAGAGTATACAAATAACATAATATGCAAGATAAAGCTTTGGACATTTTCAAATAGAGATAGTCATCACAATGTTTGCATATATGTACATATTCATGTATCCTAACTCCAATAGACAAGCTTATTAAAAAGTTAGCAGATGTGATCTATATAAAACTGAAACATCTCTCTAGCAGAAAAAAAGAAATGCAGGGAACAAAAAAGGGTAAACTGTAGGCACAAAATGGTCAATACAATAGAGTACACCTGTCCTTTTCTGAATGACATACATTATAAATTCACCATACGTACATAAAAATGGGACAGGAACATCTCAGAACTATATTCAGGAGCAAAAATGAAGAAAGAACAAAATAACTCACTTCTTTAAGAATTGGAGAAGGAAGGTAGCAGATATATTGGCCATCCGGATGCCTTTCACAACGCTGTTGCTCATCAGAATTCAGGTCAGAAAAGCGTAAGAAAGTAATCTCATTGGTCGTGGGAACAACCCCCTCCTTGAGATATCTTTTCCCGAGAAGTGCATTAATAACAGATGATTTACCAGAGTTAAATTCACCCTAGCAACATGTAAAAAGATAAATAAGCCCCGGGAGAATATAACACATTAAGTAGCTTTAATAAAGTACATGGAATGAACAAAAAACCAATGCTCAATGATCTTAGCAGTGAACAATAAATTTGGTTTGTTTTTCTTTTCCAAAAAATGAGGAGAAAAAATCACACATCAATTATGAAACTTTAATTACAGTTATTGTTTTCAATGGCAACATCAACTAGATGAAACTCCACAGACATTCAATCTTAAAGGGACAATTCAGTTCAGCTTTCCACAATCTTAAAGGGACATTTTACCTATAGAAACTGAGAGTGACAGAAAACATAAACAGTAGGAGAAAATGCAAATGATATTTTGCACAAACTTTAAAACTAATTTCATCTAATGAATAAAAAAATTATAATAATTAATGAGCTGCCATTTGACAAAATTCTCCTAATCAGAGTCAAGAAGCAGAACAGAATTTGTGCAGCCAGCCTCCAGATAATCAAGATAAGATTCTGTTGGATTACACTCTATGATATTTTCTAAATGAGGTAGAGTATATATAGACTATGAACCCATGTTCTGATCCATGGCTTATAAATAAGTACACAAGCCTAAAATATGAAATATGGAGCACCAGGAGCATACTAACACAATCTTTCTCTAAATAGTTTCTTAATGATATTCATAAGGTAATCAAAAAAGCCCATTTAGTTCTAGATTCTTTGAAAACTGAAAAAAAAATATGTTACTTTGAATTTCAGAGCTAATACCAATGTATATCCCTGGAACCAGAATTTGTTGAAGTTGAGCACACAATTACCACTATAACCAGTAAAAATGGCTCATCAATTTGAGAAACTGCATCAATGAGAAGTGAAACCTCCTCCATCTGACACACAAAACCAAATTCACTAATTCAGGATCAAGCAATCAAATATATATATATATATATATATTATGATGAGTCATGTGAAAGAATAACTTCAACTACCAAATATTTAAAGAAAGAATCACCAGTGGAGCAGCTTTCTGGATAACATCTATTGCTTCAAGCAGAAGAGATCTCTCTGATTCTATCAGCTGTTTTTCTCTATTCTCCAATTTAACAAAGCCAGCGAAGCTTTGTTTCCCAGGAAAACTACTACTTGCATCTAACAGTTTGACATTACTGGTGTTTCTAAGTTCGTGATCTAGTTTTTTATTAGTTGTACGGAAGGCATTAAACATTTGGCTCAGAACATCATTGTTAAACAACCTCAAATCTTTCAATGAAATAACCAAACCACTTGCACCAAATTTGAGAAATTTTGACATCTCCACAAGCGATGCAACCTCACCACATGAAGCATTCATGACAAAAATGGGTATCTTCACATTTGTAAATAATGAATTCTCAACCACATCAGCTTTTTGCCCCTCTCCAAAATCACATATAAGAAAATCAGCACCTTCAGAGTTAGATGCATTTAAGGCAGCACCCAAAGTTTGCACATTCCTACCAACTAAAGGTAGCACTACTGATTCAGATTTTGAATCCTTCATAGTGTTTCTAGCCACAACAGCTGGAAGACCTGCAAGATAAGGAATAAACACAAATAACATCAAGCTCAAACTTCTTACTTGATGCTGAATACAAAGTAATAAATAAATTAATCCAATTATACATTTAAAAATACTCCTATAAAGTAATTAATTTTCCTAATACATCTATATTCAAATGTTATAAGTAAAAAACTGTCATTCAAAATCATTCACTCTTATATTTTCAAATCTATTCATATTTCAAATAAAACAAAAAACACTCCCTACGTCGAAACATTTCTGGTAAGCAATTATAGCTAAATTAAATGGAGACAATTGAGGTAGCCAAAACAGTGGAGAAAAAAATCCAAATCCTTGTGAGTACATAGACCATCCAATTCCATTAAAATAAAGCAATTACTGGACAATGCAGTGTTTTTGTACACCAACCTTATTTTGGTAACAATAACATTCTTATCATATTTTACAACAAATTAACATCAACTAGATAGATTGCATAGTTAATCAAGTGTGTATTTAATCTAGTGGACATGTAATTAACAAATTATCTAATCCAAATTTAATGCTCCTAACAAATGAATCCAGCCACCACAGACTCACAGAGAATAGTAATAATGATAATAACAACAACAACAATTATCAATAATGCAATTACATGATATTACGACCTTGATCGGAAAGTACAACTCCACTTGCATTAACAGCTGCAGCAATATCGACGCGCTCCGCAATTAAAAAATACGCGCGGTCCTTCACCAGAGACTTCAACAAACAAGCAGCTTCATACACGCTCTTTCCACTCGCTTCGCCGCCATTAAGGACGATGATACCGGCAAACTTAGCGACGGCTTCATCGATCAAATCCAGAACATTACCTCCAGCCAACACCTCGTCGGGTTCCAACTGCAGTAAGAAATTTGGCACCTTGATTTCTGGTCGCTTGTAACCGCCAGGGTACAACGTTCTCGGCCCTGGCTCTTTTACGGAAATTACACGGGCTGCTTCGTCGGAGCGAAACGACTTGTCGTTTGATATTGATTTGATGGGGAAATGAGTACGATGTGGAGGAGATTTGAAGCGAGGGATTGGAAAAAGTGGAGCGAAGAGGAATCGACGAGCTGGTGCTGTAATTGGAGCGTGGAGAGAGAGGATGGGTTTCATGGCCGTGGTATTCGATAATCGCTCGCGGTTTTGCGGGCACCGTAAGAGAACTGAGCAAGGAGCTTTCTCAGTGTTTTGTGAGCCGCTTAAAGGCCGTATTATCCTCTTATCCGTATGGGAAGTTGGCAATGACCAAAAATTTTTCAGTTACAGAGTGTGAACTTAATAACCTGTTTATTTTTAAAATCAATTAATTTTTTTAATTAATTAAGATTATGAACCCTTAATCGTAATTAAAACTTATCAATTATTCTACGTGATTTTCGAAGGACAACAGCCAATAACATACTGCCACGTTGTATAATCGAGGCAACCAGCATGTTCAGATCTCTCTCGTCATTACTTTCTTCTGTTCTCCTTCTTCTTCCCACTAACTCACTTCGCCGGGAAAACGAGAGAAATCAAAAGTCTTTTACTTTTAACATTTTCTTCTCTTCTCACCAGAAGAAAAAGATAATGGGCAGGAAACCAACCGTTGCAAAGAGGAAAGAGAGAGCTCACTTGGTAAACACACACAAAATCATTCTTCTTTTTATTTAAAAGAAAAATTTGGCATTTGTTTAATTTGTTCTTTTGGTATTTTTCGGCCTCGTGGTATTTCATGTTTATGATGGTTATTGCGTCATTTTCTTTTTCCCCCTTCGTTGTTTGGCTTGCCTGCTTCACTTTATGGGTTTGCATGCTTGATATGGTGTTATTTCTGATTTCAATGTCTGTTTGTTGGTGTTTGTGATTGGGGTTTTCCTACAAGTTTTGATTTTTGTTTCTGTTTTCAACAAAGTGTCCTTCATTGTTGCTACTGCTTATCGTTGTGGAAGCAATTTGGGCCTTTTTCATTGCCCCGGTTGACAGTGTCATTGATGAGTTTTATTCTTTCTGAGTCTTGATTTTTTCTTTTTTTTGGCTTTATTTTCCCTTTACTAAGTCAATCTTTCTGTGTTTAATAATGTGAAATGGAATTGAATGATATTTTATTTTCTAGAGGATAATCTTAAGAGTTGTATCTCATTTACTTGCTTGTAACAACATTATTCTGATTGAAGTCTGAAAGCGTCAACCTCTCTGCTGCTGGAGCGGAATTGCCATCTGTAAATGCAAATCCTTCTATGGAGGGAGCAGGATTGCAGCCCACAAATAGAAAACAAGTAGGGAGAGTTCAACTGCAGTCTAAAATGCAAGCCAACTCTGGCTATGTATCTAGATCAAAGAAAGGGAAGCAGACTGCTAGTGTTAGTGTGAGGAGATCAGTAAGACTTCAAGGTATAGTTATGCCTGCACACAACCAGGACATTGAACGTGTGATAAACGAGATAGCTCTTAGTGGTGGAAGAAAAAGCTGTAGTGAAAGTGAGAAAGAAGAAGATGATCCATCTGCTTATGAGAAGGCAAAACACTCTGATCCAGCTATGGGAAATAAAAGCTTGGAAGACAAAATTGACTACCTTGTACAGCTATTGGAAGAACAACAAAATAGATCTTCCCCGGGTGAAAACCCAAGTATGCCTTCTGCCAGATACAAAAGCTTGTACATTGACTGCCAAAAGAAGGTATTACTATATTAATGCTGCATTAGTTTCTATCTCCGAAAAAACCTCAATCTTCAATATGGCCTCATATGTTATTTCTCTGCTTCATGTTCTCCACACCATGTGCAGATTGGAGCTCTATCAGAGGAAAACCGTAAGCTTACAGTGAAATTAGAGAATGCATTGGGCAAACTTGAAGCTGTATGCTCTATTGACACTCCTGGCTTCAGATATGCTATTCTGTTCATTTTTATTTTTCTCAAAGTTAAGAGTGTATTACTTTATTTTCTCGAAGCTTGTGCAAAACCATGTCTTTTTTGCAGCCCATGATGAATTTAAAATATTAGAAATTGGATTTCGTGTAGAATTTTAAGATTATGTTAGTGCTTAGCTCATCTGTAAACTGTATTGGTGAACTAGCAAGTATCTGTTGAAATACAGTTCTCTGTTTTTTGTATGCTTTAACTCATAGGGAAAGATGCATATTAGTATTAGTACTTAAAATATTCATGCCATCCCTCAGCCATTGAATGCAAATAAAGGTGGCAAATATTTTTGCTGTGTTTACAGCAAGATGGTAGTCAACAGTAATAACCATGCCAACAATTTAGTTTATTAACATCTTTGGATGGATGTAGAATTAATGGAGGTGTGAAACAAGATTTGACATTTTTCTTTCCAAGTCAGAACTACAATTCATTTTCAAGCTAACATCCTACAATTGTAGGTCCTTTTGTTTTGTCTAAATAAATATTTGTAAGAACGAATAAGTTTGCATAGAGGGCTGAATACATAAATAACAATTACTGTGTAGATACTAGGAAACTTTTAGGAAATAGAGTAGGTGCTTTTGCTTCCACTTCTTGGAAAAATTGAGTCCATCATCTTTTGAGTGATGAAGTTTTTGACACAGTTGTGCTTCTTGTTTTTATGTGTAGTACGAGAAAGGGAATCATGCCATCTCAGAAGTGCTAGAGAAATTTAAGGATGTTGTCTGCTTCTCCAATCTGACAAGAGTTGCTGAAATATCTGCTCAAGCAATATATGCCACTTGTACCTCACAGGATGCTGGTTGTGAAGCCAAAACTTCACCACCGAAGAGAAAGAAACTTAACAAGGAGAAAAGAAAGAACTAATATTCGGTGCATATGTTTGCCCAAATCTTCAGAAAGTCTGCTTTATGCTTGGCAGAACTTGGGGGCTAAAACTTGTTTCCGTAAGCCACAGATTTTGTTGACTTGCTCTTATTCCTCAGTTTATTTTGACCGTGAACTAGGTTTCCAGATGTTAAGGAACTAGGAGTACAACACTTAAACAGTCTTTTGTAAGATTTGAGTTATAACTTGATGGTTGCCGACTGGGCATTGGATCTGTAAAACTTGATGGTTGCTAGACTCATCAACAGGTGTAGCTTCTTGAATAGTTTACCTACTTTGGTGAAGCTGTCCTGTGGGGGTGGTGTACGTACTTTTGCTGATAGCCAACATGGGAGGCTAGCGGTTGTTCTGGTTTGTAGTTCAGCAATACCCATGATTGTATGATTATGATTTTTCTCACTTGTAAGTTGGTGCCGGTTTTAATTCATTGAGAGAACTAATGGCAGGTGGCATGTACTTGCTTTTTTTATCTCATTTTTAACCATATCAAATCTGAGAGGGAAAAAAAAACTGGTCACTTTTAGCATGGTATGCTGATTGCAGTCAAGCGGAGCGGTGCAGAAATTAAAATGGGAAAAAAAGAATCTGAAATCAAAGCTGTTTCCGTATCAAACTTCTGGAGGAATGACAAGTGGGTAGCCAAATTTTATTTAGTTATTCTTCTGTTTGATACAAAGATGCATGAGAGAACATAAATCAACAAGAAAAGCATCAGAATTTACATTTCTAAGTGAAAACCAACTTGAAATCGGAAAAATACATATGACACTGCACCAGGCTGCATTTCATGACTCCTACTGCTGTTCTTCACGGAAGGACTCATCAAGAGAAGTGGATAAATTAAGAATATTTGATCGAGATGTTTGTATGGCTTGATAACAAGCATCACTGCCATCTACATTGTCAGCGTCTTCAGCTCTGGCTACTGATGCGGATGAAAAGTCTAAGCACATTTCTTGTATGAATTGTTCATATGATGCAGAGAGATCTTGGGTGGTTAATTGGTGGTACTCTACAAGCTGATGAAGGCATTGGTTTTCCCTGATCAGATTTGCATTCTCACTCGCTAATCTTGACTTCTCTGCAAGTAGTGCCTCCATCTGAAGCCTCACCTGTCCAGACAACTGAATTCAAGTTAGGTGTCTGATGTTTTAACAAAATGTGTTTTTGCAAACTTAGTTGAATGCTGAACTGAAATCTTAACCCAAAAAATGTTCACTGCTAAGATTCGGACTACTGGTCTATGAAATGTTAGAATTTTTAACTCCTGCCCTAAATTTTTTAGAACAAATATATTAATTAAATAAAACAAAAATAAATATAAAAAAAAATATTAATCACGTAACATAAAATATTTGCATGAACAACGAAAGAAAAATTAATGATACAAAAATAGTTACAATTACTTTATAACTAATATTCTCTCAACCAAAAACTTAATTACACTAAATTTTAGTATATTTTATAGTTCTTTTGAGAGATTAAATTTTAAAAAAAAATTATCTAATTTTGATTTTACAAATAAATCTAAACTTATGAAAAATGGTAACCCTATTTCTATTCTATTTTCTTATAAACATAATCTCCAAAATAAAAATTTTATTATAATTAAAAAACTACTACTAAAAATAAACTAAAAAACATATCGCGAATATAAATTGTTATTGAAAAATGAGTTATATTATCCTAACAATCTCTACTTAATGAGTTTTTTTAATTTCAGTAACATATGATATTACAAAAAATTACTAATAAATATGTATTAAAAAATTTATTAGAAATATAAATACTTATTAAAAAATAAATCATATATTTTAATAATTTTCACTTTAACAAATTTTTTAAATTGAATGACAAATTATCGTTGTATTCACACAATCATACTGTCTCTGCCTTTTTTTATACACTTCACTAAAATTTATAAAATACAACTTATGATAAATACTCCATCTATAATTAGGTTTCGTGTAAGAATTCTTTCCAATATTACCGTAATTCTATTAACAAAAATTATGCAGAATAAAAAATAATTTCAAATTAAATTCTAAAATTTTCTTTTAGCAAATGCATTGACCGTCCTACTAAAAAATTATTCACTTTCATAGTTGGCTTCCTTGAGAGATTTAAGGCTCAAACGCAAATTCTAAAGCACCTTACAAATTTGTCATACCATACTTTGTGTGCAAAAATGTGGCACTAGCAAATCAGACATCCTCTTTCATTGGAATTTAGAAGCACATAAGAATGTCCATTTTCATTTATCTCACACAAAATTAATCTCTCTGTGGAAAAGAGTGATCCATCACTAGTAGCATTACTAGCATCTCTACTATTATTTTAAAACTACTACATGATCCTCTTTAAGGTGCTCACACCTTGAGGTTGACTTCAACCTTTATATCTTGTGCACTCATATTGAATTAACAAATTATTGGCTTGTATTTGTCACAAGCCAAAATTGATTCTCCTATCGTAATTTTTCACGTCAAACTTTAATTGATTTAAATATTTATTTTATCCTAAACTAAGCTTTGATACCACTTGTTGAAATTTTTAACGTCTTAAATCAATTAGAACAAATATATCAATCAAATAAAATAAAAATAAAAGAATATAAAGTATTTATGTAAAAAATTTCAATATCTAAAAAAGAAATCACAGTTGTTAATGATGACAATGACGTAGCGAGGCAGCGAAAAAAAAATATATTTTTTAAATTTAAGAGAAAGAAATTTTAATTATACCAAAAACTACATTAAAAAGAAGAAAATAATATATTTATACTAATTCTAAAACATTATAAAAATTCTAGAATATAAAATCTTAATAATTTCAATAATCTTAAAATGTGAAGTTTTAATAATTTTTAAAATATAAAATTCTAATGATCTTAAAACACTAAACTTTTGTAGAATTTATAAAATATCCCTACTTGTCAATTATGTCACATGAGAGAACAGTTAATTATGTGAAATAATTACAATTACAGTTACAGTGTTTCTAATTTTCTCTCAATCCAAACGCAATTACAACCAATCTTAATAGATCTTATTGTTTTTTTCTCAAGAGATTACACTCGTATTAAAAATTATTTAATTTCAAAAAATTATTGTGTATATTATTTTATAAATGAATTCAAACTTTCTATATATAATAAATAGTAATCTGATTTTATTCTATTTTCTGGTAAATATAATCTCTAAAATAAAATTTTTTTATTATAATAGAAAATTATTAATAAAATTATATTAGAAATCTATTAAAAATATAATTTTTTGTTGAAAAAGGAATTGTATATCCTAATATAGAAAAGGACAGCAAACAGATTTAATTCAAGTGCTCCTTGAGCAAATAAAATAGTGAGAAAAGTGGCCTACCAGATCATCCTCCTCAGGTCTAATGCCTTCTTCAAAACCATCCCCCAGTCCCCTGTTTTCTTCCTCAAGTAAAGTGCATCTCTCTTGCATAAAACATAAATCTGATTTTATTAGCTTAAGTTCTCTTGCGAGCGAAGCTGCTTTTGATGCCATGAAAATTGCAAGCTGTAACAAACATGCAACTAGTAAGTCACTAGAAATTAGATAGGCTCACTTACATCTAAGCGCTACACCAAAAGGAGGAGAGAAACCAACATTTTTGGCTTTACTCATTCTTTTATCCTTTGGAATTGGTTCATTTTTCTGCTGAGAATCATCTCCTTGATCATCTGAACTTTCATCCGTATCAAATTTCCTCTTTCTTCGTTTCTTGGTCTCTTCTTGATGCTGTTGTTTCATAGGATCCTCTTCTTTACTCTCCAATTTCTTCAGATTGCTGTGAAATATATCAGTCAGAGTGGGTGGTCTAGTCAGATCTCTAGCTCCCTGGAACAGAGGGAAAAGAGGAGATAAGCTCAATAACATTTGTCAATACTGTTACTAGTTTACCCAAAACCGAACAGCAACAAACTAACCCTTGCATCAAAATCCAGAACCAATAAATTTTCTGTGATCACCAAGAGTGAACCCCAAAATTCTCATCAAACAAAAACTGATTTTGAAAGAGAGGATAAAAGCTCAATTGGATCTGGCATAACGTACAAAGTGTCAACAACTGAAAGGGATTCAAATTACCTGAAGCGCATTGTCAAGATTGTTAGACAGCTGAGATAAAGTGCGAGAAACAGAGTCAAATCCTCTTAACAGAAGCATAGAATCCTCCTTCAATCGCTTAGCCCCGTTCGTTTCTACCTTCCTCTACAAAGAAAACCAAAATTCTCGAATACCCATCAGCTCAATTTCAATCCAGAACACAGTACACACACAAACCATTCAAAAACTTGAAAACAGTAACTCACCTCATGTTTAGATAACAATACGTCAACATTGAGTTGTTTTTCGCCATTTGGTACTTTGATATTCCGATCCTCGAGAAGTAAATCGACTCGACTTCGCAGATTGCTCCAATAACGCTTATCCGAAGATGGACTGCACAACGGAGAAGTACCCATGAAGCTTGCAGGCTCCTGCAATCAAAATTAAACAAAGTTAGGAAAAAGTAGTTCTTTGAATCGATGAAGCGAAGAGAAATATAAAGTTACAGAAGAAGAAGATACCTCGTTGATCTGGGTCGGTGATTGCATATCCACTGACGCTGCCATTAGAGAAAGCAAAAGCAAGTGGAAGAGTGATAGAGAGAGTAACGGCTAGCTCTTAGGAAAAGCAAATAAAGAGGGCGGGTTTAAATAGATGCGCCGATTTGGCTAACGTTCCGAAATCCACCTAATTTGCTTGTCTTACCGAAAAGTGGACTTGGTCCACTCATTTAAAGTTGATGTGCTTTTAACTGCGTTTAAGTGGGACCCCTCATCGAATCCAACGAATGTGGTTCCTTAAATCGAAATCTAGGGACTAGATTTTAGCACACATATCATGGGCATTCTACACGTACTCGAACTGCAGTTCACTTCTGGGTTAGCTGATCTAACGAAGTGACAAAATCTCGACCCCCCAAATAAACTAAAATTTTATTTTAATTTATTTTTATTAATTAATAAAATATTTATGATTAAGTTTGAGTTAAATAAAAGATTCAGACAAGGTGAGTTTAAATTACATGCTAAACTTTCCTAACTGTAATGTTTAATTTACGCGGGAATGTTAACTGTATGTTTCTGCAAATGAAGAGGAGAGCAGCCGTTGCCTTGATCTAGGAGCAAAAGTCTGCTGGTTTTCAAACAACCAAGGCGCAAAAGGTAGAGAGTTCCTCATCCTCCTCCCGTCTCTTCTCTTCGTCACCATCCGAGCTTACTCAATCTTCCCACTCTTCTCTTCCTCGCCTTTTTTTCTCCTCTTCTTCTTACCTGTCCTCTTTCTCTCCGTTTCCCTGTCGTTCATTGCAAACCCTGAAGTTTCGATGATCTTCCGTCTCTTTATTCACTGTCGAGGCCCAGCACTGCAGAGAAAAAGAGTGTACTTATAGCTAGCGCAAACAGCGGTGGACATGCAGTAATTGGGTTCTACTTTGCAAAAGAGCTTCCGGGTACTGGCCTTGAGGTCACTATCATGACAGTGGATGATGAGAAATCTGATAAAATGAAGAGTCCTCCCTTCACCAGATTCAATGTAAGATAAATTTGATAACAGGTTAAGCTTTTCGAATTTATTGGTTGTTCAAAAATTTTTTAAAATGTTCATATGAAATTGTGAGTGTCTTGGATGTAAGACCGAGTGGGGAGACCTGCAGAAGTTGGGAAGGTGATGGGAGAAGCAGCAGTTTGATGTGGTGCTCGACAACAATGGCAAAACTTAGACGCTGTGAGGTTTGTTCAATAAATATCTGCCGAGTGCATTTTCTCGGAATGTAAGCAATTTCTCAATTTCGTTAGTCAGTAGATCTTAATATTCACTATGCTAAAGCCATGGGAATGCTCGTTGAATGAATTCAGATATAAAAACAATTTACTCCAGTCATAACGTTCACATGTAGGCCAGTAGTGGATTGGGCTAAGAGTTATGGTATGAAGCAATTCCTGTTCATCAGTAGTGTTGGAATGTACAAGCCGACTGATGAGCCTCCTCGTATTGAAGGAGTATGCTTTATGTTTATGATCTCAGCAGCATTCAGAATAAAATTGATTGAACTTTCTCAAACAAAATCTTCACTTGTCACAGGAATCTGTTGAAGCCGACGCAGGTCATGTCGAAGTGGAGAAATATATTTCAGAAAACTTTGGAAGCTTGGCATCATTCCGCCCACAATACATGATTGGATCTGGGAACAGCAAAGATTGCGAGGAGTGTGGTTAAGTGGGTTATTATATCTCTGCTACGGGGGGCCTTCATTAAAATCTTAGTAAGAATTTTATAAACAAAAATAATCTTTAATTATGAAACTATTAATTATAATTATTTTTTAAGATTAAATTCTTATCTTATAAAAAAAATCTCTTTAATTATAAACCTTTATCGAAAACTTATACTTAAATAAGTAAAATTTTTATAAAAAAAATCTTTTTCAATTATAAAATTAAATTCTTACAAAAAATTTACACTTAAATGAGTAAAATCTCATTAAATTTTTTTTAATTACAAAAACTATTAATTATAATCACTTTCTCATCACTAAATTCTTATTTTATAAAAAGAAAATCCTATTTAATTACAAAAATTGAGATCTTTTACTGAAAATTTATACTTAAAATGAATAAATTCTTTAATTTTAAAAACAATTAACTATAATTATCTCTTTAGAATAAGAGTTTAATAACAAAAGAAAAAAATATATAAATATAAAAATAATAATAATAAAGAGAAAAATTATCTACATATAAAAATATATATATGTGAAAAGATTTTAAAAAATTACGAATATTATGACACTAACATTATAGTATCTATCAAAGAAAATATCTCAACATCAATCAAATCAAAAGACTTCGAACATGAGAAACGGAGAAACAATTAAGTTGGAAAACCATGGATGGAGCAGTAGTCACCCTTGAAAGACCATGCCAGCAAGATTTAATGTTTTGGATGTAATCAGTGGGTTGAGAGGCTTCTGATTTTGTTATGTCAGCTAAACATACCTCCTGCTGAAAAGATACATCTTCTCTAAGCAGCATCTAACCCTAAATACGGTTCCCAGTTATCGGGGAGCTACAACCAATAAACTAATAACCTCCACTGTCTATGAAAAAAAGCATTATACCTAACAGACTATAAATGAATCATAGTACACTTGAATGATTTTGACAAGCTTACACAGAAACAGGCTTGTCAATACCGAAAAAGGAAAAACTAAATCAGCAATTTATGGTCATATTCAAATCAGCTAAAGCAATGGCGTAGCAGCTTCTATTCCTCTTGCTAGATGTTAAGCTCCTTAAGTTTGGATTCTAGCTCATCCCCGTTATCACCATCCTCTTCTTCTTCATCAAAATCTTCTCCTTCTGGGTCGTTCTCATCCAAAGGCCCAAGCATATCAAGTGAATGCTTAAATATATCCTTTACCTCATCAATCCCTTCATCAGATATGAAATTACCATTGATATTTAGCATCTTCAAGCCAGGCTTGTTGACAGCAACCTGTGCCAAAAGACTTGCCCCAGCTCTTCCGATTAAGTTTGTGCTCAAATCAATTTCAATTAACTGGCCATGGCCCTCTTCTAGTGATTTGCCAACCAAAATGGCACCCTCATCCTTCAGTTCATTCTCAGCTAAATTTAACTTGGTGAGAAATTGTTTTGCTGCGATACAAGCTGCTAAAGAAGCAGAAGATTTAGCAGTGATGTCATTTCCAGCCAATTCCAGAACTTCAAGTGAGGGTGCAGACTCCTTGAGAGCATTGGCAAGCGCTTCTGCCCCCTCATCCTCCAAGTTGAGATAACTAAGGTAAACCTCAGTAAGATCTGGAAAAGCAGACAAAGATTTACCGAGAGCTAAACCAGCTTCCACGCCAAACATATTGTCACGAAGATCAAGCTTCTTCAAATGGGCACATTGCCCAAGTGCTTTAGCAAGGGCAACACCTCCTTCTGAGCCAACTCTAGTAGAAGAACAATGGAAATCCTCCAATGCAGGAGAATTTTTCACAATCTCTGCAATAGCAACTGCACCTTCATCTCCAGTCATGTTATTATGGAAATGAAGGATCTTAAGCTTCTCAGTGGATGGAATTAGCTCACAAACAGCACGCACAGCTTCCTCTGAGATACCATCATTCATCAAATAGAGCTCCTCCAAGTCATTCTGCGATTTGAGGAGAGCTCCAAATGCCCTGACACCCTTTTCACCCAAGGCATTGTTTGAAAGGTTTAAGTACCTCAATTGACAACCTTCCAAGGCAGAAGAAAACATATTTATGACTTCAAGGGCTTCTCCCTCTGGCCTTCCTGCAATAAAATCTGATAGATCTACTTCATTAAATTGATCCTTAAGCAATTTCAAGATGGTTACTGCAACGCGGGCTGCACCCAAGCCAAAACTTCTGTTGCTGAAGCATATCTTGGTATATGAGTTTCCCGGCTCCCCTAATGGCCCTAGAAGTTCTTGAGCTTCAGCTTCTTCAATAAATTCCCTCCGACCTCCAGATATATCAAAGACAGTTTGGCTGGCAGCAGTAGCTTTCTCAGCTATCATCACTTCCCCATCCTCCTTTGTTCTTGGGCCTCTTTTAATAACATCTAGCATTAGTTTACTGGATTCTTTGGCATAAACTTGCACCGCAGAACTTCCATCACCATCTGGCTCCTTTGCATAGTGTTGACTTGCAGTAGCAAAAGCTGACTCTTCTATTTTCTTGGCATCCCCCTCGGCCTCTTCTTTGCTCAACAGGCCATACTTTCTGGAGAAAATGGATGGAGTCGTGAGATTCTTGGTCATTCGATCAACTAGCATTAACCTGGTACTCTGACTAGGGGGCCACAGTTTGACCGACATTGAACGCTGTTGGAAAGTTTGTGTTGTAGAATCAATGACCAAAAGCCTGAAATCATGTGCTGCAACTATATTATAAACTTATACAAAAATGAACAATTGCAATTAGTTATTCACTTGTCCATATCCAAGATATGTTCCATCACTAATCTCAAAAGTTACAGCATACAAGCACTCAAACATAGTGGCAGAGAACTCAATACTTCACAATGTACTGAGACCTCATACCCAAACTTTGTCACAAACCAGTAAACCACAAATCTCTATGTGAATGGCAAAATTCAAGAGTTAAAACAATATCTAACACTAATGATAACCCAGCATTTATTAGCAACTAAGTGAAGCTAAATAGTTGATCTAGGAAGTGCAATAGAAAATAGAAAGAGCAATGAAAATTAGTTCATAAAAAAGGCAACAGTTCCAGAACGATATTATTTGGAGTATGAAGTCAACTTGACTCCAACATAGGGAAATGAAGACTAATTGCAATATCTGCCGGAAAATGCTCTAGAGGACAGATGCAGCTGAAAATACTAATTAGAACATTAAAATCCCAATTCTACACTCATTTCATGAGCTCTTCCAAAGCTAACAAATGCACAATCAAAAAATCAGAAAGAGCCCTTTTCCTGGCAAAAGAATACATTGATATGAACCTTCCAACTGAACCAATATGTTATTTAATCTAGGAAAAACTATGGAAACCACCAATCACAAACAATTATTCCAGAGCTGCTATATATGAAACACTGCTTAACCTCAAATGAATCTAAACTGAAATTAACAGATCCAGCAATTAAACCAAAAATGCTAACTACAATCAAATGCCTAACATGTTAAACTTGTTAGAAAATGTAATATCATTTATCAGAGGATGAATTACATGTCTATAAGGAAAAAGTGGAAGCAATATTTTTCTGACTCACACTCAGTACACAATATGCATTCAAGCATTGCTATGCTGAAGGTATTTCAATACAATAAAGTACCAGCCTGCTGTAGCCATGGTAATCATGGCAAACAGCAGAGCAACAACTACACTGTGAGGCAAGGAGCAAAGGCGTTGCTGGGAGTCACAAATTCAAACATTAAAAGAGACAAATGCATCCACGGCCACTGAAGCTAACAACATAAATTAGCATTTTCCACATACAATGGCAGCTAAAACAGTGAGAAGAATGACAACAAATCATGGTGATGTGAGCCCTACCCATTTAGAAAAGTGTTCACAAAGTTATTGACTAAACATATTGGTCCCTGACTAGAAGGTTTTGCAATTAGACATGCTAGATTGTACAAGCAGTAACCCTGGCTTATTAGCAACTACTGACAATTTAGGAAAAGTAATGTAATCATGTAGACAATACAAAAAGAGAAGTTGATGTAAATTAACAGATATATGAGACCATGAGGGGCTTTAGGTCTTCCTCTAAATCTATTAGATGTTTCCAATATATTTTCCAAATCAAAATAAAAATAAGCTAAACATAATTTAGACAACCTTGAATTGATCACAATTGTCAATTCTAATCATCTACGAACAACTTGTGGATTTATAGCACAAATAAAACCTTAGGCAAGTTGTGAATTTATAACACAAATACAGCCTTAGACAAGTTGTGGATTTATGGCACAAATAAATTCATATGTAGAGAACACCATACAAATTCTGGTTTATAAATAAGTGAATAGCATGTCATCATACTTAAGAAGTATCTCCGAGTCACTCACAATAAAGAAGTGCTCAGTAAACATTTAAATGTAGCAAGCTATACAACGTCCACACTAATTATCAGCTAAGAAAACAATGTGGTGACATGCTAAACAAACTGACCCAAATCTAGTACTCACCAGCACATGTTAGAAAATCAATGCCAGCCACAGGAACCAATAAAATCCAAATTTGTAAAAAAGCCACAACCACTGGAAAAAGAAGCCAAGTGCAAGAAATTTTGATATATAGTACTCCACATTGCATGATGTTTTCTTCTTTGATACCAAAAATCCTTCAACCTCTCCATGTTCAAAGAGTTCTAAACAGGAGACTATTGTCATACTTAAACATCCAACTAATTTAAACGGTTACACAGGGTTCTGATAACAGGAAATTCCCATTCTCTGACAAATATAACAAATCACATGAAACACCACTTCCAAAATAGTTTTACTTCCAACATCTTTCTCAGCAACAGAAGAGAACAAAATCTTTTATATTCATAATGATAAGAAAGATCAGGAAAACTAAAATTGCAATCTATACTGCTATTCATTTTCCTTCAAACAATAAATCAGATGCCAAACAAAGATACATAAGAATGAAAAAAAATAAGGAAAGAAAGGATCAAAAGCAAAATAAAAAGAATCTATCAGAAGACCTAAAATAGTGGAGAAAAAACATTGGTAGTCACATAAATTATAAGAATCCAATAAAAAAGAAAAATTACCTGAAAAACCATTTTTTAAAAACCACTAAACAACCACATGAAAAATACAATTTGAGTTTCTGGAAAAAGAAGGCTAAATAATCAGAAATGTCTGGTGTAAAATTGATGTTGTGATCTTGAGAAGGTAATCAGTCGAAAGAGTGAAAGCCTTCAGACAAGGCTTGATAAAAGAAATTCATCATTCTTTCGTGGTCAAAATAATATAGCATATGAATCACAAAACATCACTTCCGAAATATTTCCTCTTCCAACAGCTTTTCTCGGCAGCCAAAGAAAACACAATCTTTTAAAATTTCAATGATAAAAAAAAGTCAAGAGAAAACCATAAATTACAATCTCATACTGCAACTCGGATTTCCCCAAAAAAAATTCAAATGCCAAACAAACAATTCATAAAGAATTTAAAAAAAAAGAAAAGAATAATAGATCAAATTAATTATCAAAAGAAGCCCTAAAACAATGAAAGTCAAAATTTTAGTGACAAATTTATAATGTGGATTCAAGAAAAAAATCACCTGAAAAACCGTCATTCAAGTCCGGTAGACACCAAGCCTTACACGACCAGATCCAACTGCTGAGGGAGAATATCCCAGATTTGAAGTTATTTACCTATTTATTCCAAAAGAACAAAGAATTAAATAAGTTAGCGAATCAGTAACCCTAGATTTGAGAAACTTAAACCCTAAAAGTGAAAAACTACAAATCTAACGTAAAAGAGAAGATAAAGTGGTCCTCAGATACTGCGGAAATTTATAGAACTCCGAGATTTGGAATCTTGGTGGTGGAGAGGAGAGTAATGATGACCCGCAGATGGAGTAATAGAAAAAACCAAAGCAGTGCGTGCAGAGAATTGGAGGGAAATGATCGTCGAGTTCAAAAAAATAGAGAGCCAAGCTAGCGTAAGTTTCAAGTTTCGATTTTTAATTGAAATGACAATAAAGCTCCTGCGTCAGCATGTTGTGGGTTCGGGCCTAAGCCTTGTTCCGTAATGTGGGCTTGGTGAATGGTCCACCTTGCACTCATACCAAACAAGGCTTTTGTCCTTCTCAGTTTGTTGGAAGAAAATTTGTCTCGACGGCGCCTAGAAAACTTAGAAAGACATCTTGGAATTGCTGATCCAAAAGTAACAGGGAACCAGCCAATTTCCCGTTAACTTTTATACAGTAGTTGTAACTTGTGGATGCGAAATAAGTCACCGCATGAGTCATGATGTACGGTGGCTTTTCAGGAGATAGCTACCTTAGTTAGAAAACCAATATGATTTGTTATTACAGGTGTCATCAATTGACAGTGACCTGACTTGCTTGCGTAAAAGAATACTTAAAGAGAATTGCTATGCGGGGTGCACTGTGTTTGGCGTCAGCTTTTGACGAATCATGTCTATCCATTCTTTACACTTCTAAATTTACTTAAATTATATTTTATTGACATTAAAATGGGGTGGGCAATTTGTAACGTGTTTGTACTTAAAATATTTCTGGATTTGACGGTGGGCAATTTGCGTGGCAGGAAAGTTTTTATGAATTTTCATGTTTAATGGCGACATTGATGGCAATCAACTGGAATTTGGTTGCTCGGATCCATAAATCGTAGCATTCGAATGGAGTCTGGTAACGTGGGTCGGAATCGGTGAGCACCCAGAAGAAGCCAAGAATAAGAAAAGCTTTCCTTTCATCACCGACCAGTGATTTATGACTAGCGGTGACGAGTGAACAGAAATGCCGATGCAACGTTACGTGTAAAGTTTATGGAGAGAAAGAAGGGGCCTTGTCTTTTTCACTTTCCATTAAAGAAACAATAGAGAGGGGCCGCGGGGGTACAATCATGAACCGTGACCAACATATGAATAAATAAAAACATACCGTCTCGGTTTCTTCCTCTTTCTCTCCATCTGCGTGTCTGGCAAAAGTCTAGAGAGAAGAAACATGGCAGAGAAGAGAGAAGAATGTGTGAGCTTCGGTAAATAAGATTCATGTCCCTACGTTCAGTATCTTTTCTTCTTGGTGCGCAAAGATTCTGTTCAACGAACAGCTAACACTTGACCGCAGAGACATCTCTCTCAACAATTAATCTGTAAGTTTTAGTGTATAGAAATTATTGTTAACTATGATTTGGGTTTGGTTTTGGTATTTACTGAACTGGGATTTAATGGATGCTGCATTTTCTTGTTTGCTGGTTCATTTTAATTTAAGTGCTTTGCCCTTTTTTTGTTCCAACTATTGCTGAAAATGTAGTGATTCTATTTGATGCAAGGATTTTGGGGTTTCGGTGTTATGGAATGTTTGATGTGCTTCTCTCCTTCAGACATTTTTTTTATCAGTCGATTCCGTTCTAAAAGTTTACTTGGTTTAGAATGATAACTATAGTCTTCGGTATTTGTGAAAAAACGTGAACTGGATGGCTATAAGATCTGCGCTTCATTCATGGAAAGAAACTTGTGAGGTATAAATCATACTTTTTTTTTATCAAGGATTCCGTGTTAATTGGATATATGAAACCTTTATCAGTTAAGCATATGTTTTACATTGCAAGAGAGATGGAGTACTAACTATATAAATGGGAATTTCGATTGAGACCTAACTATTTTATTGGAATTGGATGGTGTATTTAGGTGGCACCTGGCATGTCCAGGTGCAAGTTTTTAGTTTAAGAAACTGTGATAATAATATAATTACTCTCAGTTTAGTTTGCAATGTAGAACATTTCTTGAGTTGCAGATAACAGTATAATTGCTAGAGTGCTTGACTTGAATGTATGCCTCTAGTCTTTCTTAGTTTGTTATGTGCTTTTTTAGAATCATTGATCTTCCTAACTTTCAAGCATTTCTAGAGGCAGAAAAATAGTTGTCCTTTAACTCTACCAAGTGACATTTTAATGCAAGGCTTTGCTACCGTGGGCTATTTTAACCAAAAAGCATGAATGGAGAATATTATTACCAGCTCTCCAATCCAGTGGCTAATGATGCTTGTAACTATGATGTTATTAGGCTATGCAACTCAATAGAATCATAAATTTCTATATTTGCTCTCAGGACTTGAGAGTGAGGGTGCAATGAACTTTTAACCAACATTTGGAAGCATAAACTCTGAGAGCTCTAACTACTGGTAGTTACTAGTCTGCTAAATGTCTGGCTTGGTTCTTGCTAAATGTCTGGCTTGGTTCTTATGCAAGTTATTGCTAATTGTCTTCTTCTTGTTTTCTTTTATTTTCTTTTTTGTTCAAAGCAAAAATTAATAGTTATTGTACCCAGCAAATACAATTCAGCATTATTCTTATTAGTATCGCATGTTTTCCCTTATCGGACTCCTTTTTGGCACTAATTTAATGTCACTGTATTGCAGCAATATCTGGATATGGAGACTCTTGCTCTTGATACCGAGAGTGTAGATGCCAATATATATTGCACTTTGGGACTTAAAGAATTGGGGAAAAGAGTTGTAGGAAGTCCAAAGATTTTATCTCTCATTGCCCGACTTCTTGAGAATTCTGTTCAGAAAAATGAGGTGTTACTAGAGACAATGCAAATTAAAGATGTTACCATATTTCATGGGTTAAGAGAACCCACTATAAGTATTGAGCAATATATTGATCGCATCTTCAAGTATGCTGCCTGCAGCCCCTCCTGCTTTGTCATTGCACACATTTATATGGATAGATTCCTTCAACAAACTGGTGGTCATTTAACTTCTCTTAATGTCCATCGGCTTCTTATAACAAGTGTAATGGTAGCAGCAAAATTTATTGATGATGCGTGAGTACTGATCCGTAAAATTAGATGCATATTTGATCCTACTATAGTGCTCACTGCTCCAAAATGATGGACCGGCGGTTGTTAACCTTACTTGCAAGCAAGCATTGACAGTATGATTGCTTGCCGGGAAATTAAGTTCAACTATCCAATCCTTTTGCTTGCTTTCCATATTTTTGGTTGTCTCTATAATCAATAGATTAGTTTGTGAAAGTATTGTTATGCATCATTTTGCAGATTTTTTAACAATGCATACTATGCCAGAGTGGGAGGCGTAAGCACAGCAGAATTGAATAGGATGGAGATGAAGTTTTTGTTTAGTCTAGATTTCAGGCTTCAAGTGAATGTTGAGACATTTCACAGATTTTGTTCTCAGTTGGAAAAAGAAGCTGTTGAAGGAGTGCAAATTGACTGGCCAATTCAAGCTTGTAAAATTAAAGAGCATTGGTCAGGTAAAGGAGATTCGGCTTGTCTTCCGACAATTGCAAGATAGCAGTACAGAATGATCTCAATTTATTATCACAACCCCACCATTTGCTGAAGTATTTTAAAGCTCTGGGTGTTGACCGCAGAGGATAGGTGCTTTTGGTGAATGATCATTACAGAGACTATGTGATCTTTGGCATGATTTTGTATGCCATTACTTAGTTAGAGGTTGCCCTGCATTTTTTGTGTTCCATCATGTATTTGCCCTTCAGGGCCTTCATTACCCAGTGGTTTTGCCATTCACGGTTTGATTGCCTTTACACAAGCTTGTGCGTATAGATTAAACAAATCCATTGTTATGAAGATTGATGTTTTAATTTCTCCTCCTTGGCCTGGCAGCAATGGTACTAGTATGGAATGTTTCAATTCATGGCCCATGTTAGGAACAGTTTCGAGGAGCTGTGTCGACCTTACTGCTACAACCACATGAAAGCTATATGACGGTCGCTGATCACTGCGCTACTGTGTGGTTATGGCCGTATTCAAATGATTTGCACTTCTAAATTCAAGAAACAAATAGAAGAAATAAGAAACGAAAAAAGGTGCATAACTAAGTTAGGACCATTAATACTTCATTCACTAACCATCTAAGCAGGTGATGGAAAACAAAAATTGCTATACATGAACATTTTACAGGCTTACTATGAAGATTATCACCTGGTAGGGATGTTTATTCGTTAACCCTCTGTAGGGAAGCCTCCATTTCCTGTGCGATTTCTCTTTCTAGGCCTCCCACAAGCTGACTATCTGCGATGCCTGCAACTAGCTTTTTGCCTGGCGCTATGACAACAAAGAAAAAGCTCATTTTCCCCCCCTCCACGGCGAACTGCAGTCAATTAAAGCCTGCATACTTCCTTAGGGTTTCTAAAATCTCATTGACATCTACAGCACTCAAGACATCAAGAGTTGCCCACGGAAGCTTTACATCATCCTGGACCAAAAGCAAGCACTAGATGTTATTTACCTTGGAGGCCTCTCAAGTGAAATCCAACCAAATTTCCCCTTTTCGGAAATCTGTCAAGGTACGAAATGCCGCTCGATGGTTATCCCCGTCAGATAAGTGAAGCGCAAGCTTCTGAACAAACCTGCAACACAACAGATTAACTAACAGCGGCATAATCAATAAAAAGTTGTAGTAGGACATACAATACGAGAAAAGCTTATCACACATAGACATGCATGTTACCACTGTTACCATCCCCATCAATTTTGTAACGCTTTTGAAGAGCATTTACACCTGCAAACGCATAAAATTGGATTACAAGTTGTGAAGGTAAATATCGAAGTTGTGAGTAATCACATCCTGCTGGTTTAAGTACTTGACATTGCAGGGTAATTACTTGCCAATATTTCAACCAGAAAGCAAAGCCATGTAAACAAAAAAATCTCTTTCTTAGCATCTTCAATTATCAAGATTCTGAGGCACGCCAGGGATAAAGATGCTTTTTTTACTGTATAATTAAGCAAAGCTGGTACAGTAAAATTTCCCCTCACTCATTGTTCAGTAAAATCATGCTCATCACTGTCATAGTTTAAACATAAATAGAAGAGGAGCTCAACATCCAAACGTGTCCATGCAGAACAAAACTCCTACTCCCTAGAGAATGAGCAAAACACACAAGAAAAACAGGAAACATACCATGGACTAATTTTGGGACAATATTCAGCAAATTGCACAAGAATTGCAGCAACATCGGTAACATCATATGATCTCTCTCCAATGTCATCGCATATAGCAAGCTTTATGGCAGCTGCTTGACCACTAATATGTATTGGGATTATTCCAGGAGAGTCTAGCAATTCAAGATCTTTCCCAAATCTTACACAGAAAGTAGAAAGATGCAAAGCGTATCAATGATGTGTTATAATCAGATATAAGGAAGATAACAAAAACGGAAAGGTTATTCCATAATTTTGTTTTCTATTGATATAGAATACGACTCAAAAACATAAAGCAACAAAATTTTTCATTTTAGGGAAGTTCTAACTTTGAACTTTGATGAACTGCCAAACTACTCCCAAGTTTTTGACATTGCAAGCATCATATGAGTTAAAACTTTCTTGCTCATCAAATTTCCAACATTTGGACAATAGTTGAAAAAGTGTAAAATTATTTTCTCTCAATACTTTCCAGAACTTTATGAATGCTGTGCCCAGAGCTTTGAACAGTTGCATTAGAGAAGCACCTTCAAAGCCAGGTTGCCAAAATTCCAGTTTCATGTTTCAAAATGTTCAAAACCTCCATTTCAATTCAAGCCACTTGAAATTGTTTGCCACTGTAAACATCGTGCAATGTCCACAGATATCAACCTTCTACTTTATCAAAGTTAGAAATTCTTGTTTTTAAAGAATGAATGACAGTGAGCGAACTATGCTTTGTCTTGCTGAATTTCTTTGACTTGTTACAAGGCTCCCATTTTTTACAGTGGAGAACAACAGTGAATATATACATCTCAAAGGGAAAAGACAAAACTAATAAAAGAGAAGTGACAATAGCAACAGGGTATGGTTCATTACTAGGTAGTTGAAAAAAAAACACATTAATTCCAGTAGAGCATGCAACAGAAGAAGAGACACAGGTCTGAAATGCAATTGATTGGCGGGAAAATGCAACTGGTCGACTTCTGTGGGCTTTAGTACTTGAAGTGAGCTTGAGAGCAGCAGACCCAAAGTCATCTGGTCCATGAGGTTGCTTGAAATTTAATTATCAAAATTCCAATTTCTCCAAGTAATTGAAAGAAGTTAAGCCTGGTATCTCTTTCTATTTCCGAGGACTGCAAGAAAGCAGGCCTTACAAGTTTGAACATTGCATTGAAAATGCATATTTTCCCCTACTGCTGCAGGGTAACATTGTTTTGATATGTAAGCAAGGAAAACTATAATACATACTTCAATTCCCTTGTAACACCTGGTCTGGGAGCTGCTGGACACATTCGCCGCTTCAGCAAACGGTTGATCAAAGATGATTTCCCGACATTGGGGTATCCGATAATTCCAGCTCGGACCTGTACAATGATCAAAGAAAGTTCTTAGTGTTTTCAAAGCAAAGTTTTATATCCAGACAATTTAACGGTCGACAATCAGATGCTTATAATCCAATAACTAAGATTAACCAATATACAGCAAACAGGCACAGCAAATTTGATCTCCTACTACAACATGAAGAAATTAAAACTCATTTGCCCAGCTCTGACGCAAAAGGAGTTAATAAACATCTGACAGCAAAGTCAGCCACAAATAAAAGACACAGAATATTCAAAATATAATATGATATTCAGTGTAGTAACAAATTGACCTAGAAACCCACCGGACGAGGGAGGGGTCCTTTGGCTCTGCGTTCGACATTTACACCAGCAGCCAATGCCTTCGCTAATCGGTTCAGCTTCATAGTGCCCTGTATTCACATCATGGGATTGTTTACTTCCTGCTATGAATTTCGAAGTTTAGAAAGCTCAAAAGCGTCCCTTGTTTATGCACCATTCCAAGTTGTCCATTGGAGAAGATAACTTTAGTTCCCTGCCTTGTAAAACAAGTAGCCCAGGCATTCCGATCTTCTGTAGATATCATGTCCTCTCTGTTCAACACCAAAATTCGTTTCCTATTACCAAGCCATGAATCCATCTGCTCATGAATTGGTAGCAATAACTTAAGACATAGGACGCAACACGAGGCATAACTATGATATCTGAATTCAAAACTCCAACCTGTGGATGGGTTGAGGACAAGGGAATTCAAGTATCTCGTACTTCTATGACAACATCCATAAGCTTTAGTTGTTCTTTAAGTTCTTTTTCAGTTTTTGCAATATGACCAGGATACCACTGTTCAATAGCCATTAGCCCAAATAAACATTCAGGGTTCCAAGACACAAATAGTTCATTAATTGCGATAAGATAAATTGAATAAAGCACCTGAACAGGTTGAAGTGACTTTGTCCAGTGGTAAAGATCAGCATCAAGATCAATCCAATCACACTTATTCTTGGTAGCCCTCAATACTGTCACTGAAGTTCGAATTTGTTCACGCCAACTAAATTTGTTCCCACCAACTATCAGAAATATCTTTCTCCACAATTATGAATATGTTTCTAGAAATGATTAATGTCAAGTCGTAATTGGAATAAGAGGTTAGAAATGTTGCCTGGCCAGTAGCAGCTGAAGTAGACAAAGAAGGTGCAGCGGCGAGAGCAGGAGGACTAGAAGACGGTTTCGTTTTGGACTGGCAATGAACAAACTGCACGTAGATTGTGGAAGAAGGTAACCATAGACTGGATAGCCGCACAGCCATATCCTGCCCTCTCTCTGTACAAAAATTATAACTTCTCTTTCGGGTTGAGATAGGTAGAAAATCAAAGTGGTTATCTCTGTTGCCTTCAGTCTGAATGTGGCGAGTAATTTGGTTGAATAGCTGAAGTAGACGTCCACTGACTTGGGCCGAATGCGTACATTATCCCACAGCACTCGGCTCAGGCCGAGTTGATTTTGAACTGGAGCGATAGTATTGACAACAACCCATTAAAATCCTCCGTTGCTGATATTGATTTTACGTAATTGCCCCCGCGTATTGGGAATATCATCCTAATTAATGAAGAGTGGAAGGCGATCACAAAAAACGCGGGGGAATTTACTGCTGTCTCTTGTATATATCTGTTCTATATGAACTCTGTTAACAGATTTCCCAGTTTCTCCTTATTTATTTCTCTGTGTTTAATGTTTGAAAAATCAAAACTGTCAAAAGAAATGCAGAAGTTAGTTGCATTACCAGCCGAATGATTTTACTTGAAATATAAAGCAGTCCTTCGCAACAAATTTGTGGTTATATGGTGCTTAATTGCCACAATGGCCAGGCCACACAATGAATAGCAGCCCATAAGAACTTCAAGTATTGAATTCCATTATCAGTTGGCTTAAAAGGCAGACACCAATTTCTGTGCATGCTTGGCACCCATTTAGCAAAACAATCTTATACATGGATATTTTGATCCATCCTACTTGTCAAAACAATCTTAAAACAAATCCGTCCAGGTATTTTGATCATCAAATGAATCAATGTATTCTAGTTTCCCACGGCTCAAGAAACAGCACAAGATTTATGGGATTTGCATTATATGAGAGGTCAAGAAGTATCCTTGTACATGGGAATCGAAAAAAATTTAATACATTAACTGAACAATGACAAAGTGACCTAAAATCTACACCTTTCTGTTCCTCCATCTCTACCGCTAATCAAACAAAGATCCAAACTCCAGTGTATCACTCACAACTGACCTGACACTTACAGGTTTAGAACAATGCTTGTGTGAAGTACTTGCGTATCTCTGGTAATACACGTTGGATCAAATGAGAACACCTGCAAATTATTGCCATTTAAATTAGAAATTCTTAAGTTCAGATTAGATGAAAGCATCATCTACAACATTGAAAAAGGGCACACAGGCAAGCTCAAAGATATCAAAAGCAGAGTTCAAAATAGTTGAAATATTCTAGAAAATCCCACTTAATATTGAAGTAAGATGATAACTTCAACTCTCAGCCAGTACAAAATATTTCTCTGGTGACAGACCATGTATATCCAAGCAGTAAACAATATTTCTCTAGTAACGGACTATGTATATCCAAACACTCTTGAGTCAGTGTGAAAGCAAAGCACAATTTATATCCAACAGTAAAGGAAATATTTCTTCAGTAACCGACTATGTATATCCAGACACTTAAATCCAAGTGAAAGCAAATCACAATTTCCTAATGTAAAATTCAAGATATTAAATTCCAACTGACCGGACAGAAGTATATATACTAACAAGACCACAAAAATTTGTCTAAAGCAAAAGAGGAAACTAGACAAGCAGGACAGGTTGAGGTAGCATACCAAGGCTTGCTTCTCAGTTTGTCAAATTGCTCCAATATAAACAGTATGCACGATTGCCTTAACGTCATGGCATTATAGGCCTCTGATAACTCATACATGAGAGGAACATTTTCGACAGAAATATCCTACAGAAGTATAATAAGTCATCAAACTAAACTGTTACATTACTATTTTGATACTGAAGGCACTTATCAAACTACTCTTCTGGTCTACCTGTGCAATGGTATACTCGCAGATACGTTTAAGGCCACCTAAAAGATACTGATCGGCAGCCCTGAGAAGATCTTGAGCAATATCTACATCAACATATACAGATCCTGTATATATGAATCTACAAGAACACGGTAATCCAGTAAAATATCAGCAATAGGGCACATTTGCCTTTTCATTCGTCTTTAATGAGAATGTGAAGTTCAAACCACACCTCATCATCAACTCAAAAACATCCCATCTTACATTTGGAATTTCTACATCCTTAGCATTTTTCTCCTGCAATAAATTTTTATAAAGTTCTCATATAAGCAATCAATCAAAATTTTTACAAAATAATTCGTCATTTCAAATAGCCAAAAGAGTGCAAAATGTTGCATAGATCAGCTGAAGCAGTGTTAAGAATTATCAGAAAGAAATCTGACAAAAGATTGAATCGTTTGACATAATTTTCAGTCATGTGTTCCTGAGTTTTATCTTTTTAGTTTCTTTTCCTTGTATTGAGTGAGGAGGTTCAAGGGTTGAGGGAATATAGCACAACTTACTAAATAGTTAAACAACAGAAAAAGATAGCTATAGGTAAATCAACACTCACCCTGTAACCACCATCAAACATTGCACGAAAAGCATCCGAAGAAGCAAGCAAACAAATTCTGTGAGCATAGAACCATTTACCTGATAACATAAAAGATAATTACATTGTCATGTAAGAAAATAAGCAATAATATTTAACTAAACAAACAAATGAAAAAAATTTATACCTTCAACCAAGAATGTCACATCAGACAATGTAGGATTGTTGACAAACTGCTCACCCAAATACACCTGCGGCAAAATTATGTAATTGTCAGTAATGCAAACAATAAATTGATATTTCATTCTCAACACTACTGACTACAAAGCAAAGATCTAGATTCAGTGCTTTGGATCAAAGAGCGAGGAAAAGAAGCAAATAGTAACCTCATAATTGGACCTCAAAAAAGACAAAAAAAAATGATAAGAGTTTACATTTTATTTACAAAGAATAACGGTTCAAAGATAATACTAATCTTTAAGAAAAAATTGGAGTAGATCACTCCATGAACCATTGCACAAGGTGTGAGGACAAAGGAACATCTTGTAATGAATCAGCAACAAAATACACATAAACCAAGGTCAACCACAACACTTAGTGATAAAAATAGCTAAACCTGTACTGCTTTTTAGATCACCACTATCTCACAAATATTCATATCACTCTCTTGAATAGAATTAGAACAAGCAACAGAGCAAGTAAAAGCCCAATCAGATCAAGTGCACACCCACCTGTCATTATCCTATAAAACTAAGAACCAAAATAAGTTAATTTAAAAAAATAGAAAATTGATAGAAACAAAGCAAGCAGAAATTTAAAGGAAAAAATACCTGTGGGGTGGGTGATGAGGGAGCTGCATCCACAGGAGAGAGAGAAGTAGCCTTGGTAGCCAGCTTATACAAGGCAGCCGAACTGTCTACTTGCTGCTTCACAGTTGTAGACTCAAGAAGCCCCAACAGTAACTCTAATCCTGTGAGAAAAAAAAGAATTTATTCTTTGAAGTAAACAACCAAGAAGTGAATGACACATTAATGAAACCGATGGAGTAATTTTAAGCAAGAAAAACAATGGTGATGAAAATTGTAGCACAGATCAAGTATTTATACCATTGTAATCAATGAAAATAGTTTTACAATCATCAGGCGCACAAAGATGAGCAAGAGCCAAAGCAACTTGTCTTTTTACAGCCGTGTCTGCAACCCGCATCAGATACAACAGATGGTTCAACACCTATCAAGAAAAAACATAAACAAAATTACTCCAGCAAGTCATACCAAATTATGCTTATACAATTAATTTGCTACCTGGAGATTTTTATCAATATGCATTAGCATCCTAAGTGCATGCAAACAGCTAGCATGAATATTAGAAAGAAATTTCAAATCAAGTAGACAGCGTAAAAAGTAGAACGAAAGAACTCACTCGTCCTTGAATTTTCTCCTCTAACCTTTTCAATGTCCTTACTACACAGTCCTTGGTTGGCTGCAAGTTTTGCATTAAAATTGTAGAAGTTAGGCAAAAACCATAGAATGGAATGGGAGGAAGGACCAATAGTCTTGTTCCAAGGCATCAAAACATTGAAAGGAAAGGAAAACATACTTGCACAGTGAACTCTCCATCTTGAAGTTTCTGAAAACCGCCAACCTTGATAATATCTGCAACATTATCCTGCAGAGGCAACTTCATATAAGTGCGATAGATTAGGGAATTTACCGCAAATGACAATGACTGGACAACCTTAACTGTACCTCATTATCTGCAAGGCCATATAGCGCAAATGCTGCATTATGTTGCAGAGATCCATTTTTGGAATCAATAAGCTTTAGCAATGGCACTATACCACCATCCTGAGCAATGCCAGCTTGATTATGCACATCCTGGTAATAAAACAGTTTTACCATATTCAGGCAAAGGACACGCACGCGCACACACACATAACTTGCCCAGCTTACACATAATATTCCAAATGATAACATACTAAAAAGAGAACTTATAACATAAGAAACAAAATAAATATGTTGTTACAAGTCATTGGCAAATATTAATGAGGAAAGACAACAGACAACAAAGAGATTGTTTCCAGCACAAAAAAGCTTTGGGTGAAAAGATCAGTAGAATAAATATATGCTATTTCTGTAATTATACAACAAGATGATGATAGAAATATCTCTGTACAAACCTAATAATCATCCATGCAAGACCACAACATGGCAATTGAGTTTTTTCCCTTCTTCAAAGAATGTAACAAATATCAAAAAACAAAAACCTAACACCCCAAATCATTTAGCATTGTTATAACAGTGTTCAGATTTTAAAAGATGCAAATGTATTAAACAACCTCCCTCTTAGAATGAAAGAAGAATTGACAACTAAAACCATTCAAATGTATCCAACAATAAGAACATTTGGCAGCCTTCTAATGACATTTAGATTTATGTCTGATTTGAGAAAAACATAACAGGATCCAAGAAGTAATAACCTGTGCCAATCTCCCCAGTGCAAAAGCTGACATTTCCTGAAGCTGTGAATCTGGGGACTGAAGCATCTCAATTAATGGTCGTACAGCACCTCTCTGAACAATGTGCACCTGCATCAAACTCATCTTTGTTGTGGTTAAAGAAGAATACATGCAGGACATTAGAAGATGATTACAGGTAGAAAAGTTTCAAAGATCAAACTCGAGAAAAGAAAAAATTATCCAATCTACCTTGCAATTTGAATCAGCTGCAGCAAATTGACCCAGTAATAAAGCTGCTTCTCTTTTGCTCTCTGAACAGGAGGAACTGTCACCAAATTCATTAATCCTTTCAAACATTTATTACCAATAATAAATTTAAAAATAAATGAAAAGCAAATAACTCACAATTCTTGAATAAGTCTTAAATAACAAAAACTATCATTCTGTTCTGAAAAGTGGAACTCCTTTGCAAAAATCAACATTTACCTCAGCAATCCAATAACAGGTTGCAAGGCTCCAGAAAAAAGAACATCTTTCTTTATGTTTGGGGATGAGTGAACTAAATTTCCAATCACACCAACCTGAAAACCTCAGGTGAAGTCAGATAATAGTAAAAGCTATATGAAATTTAGATATGAAACTCCTAAAACAAAAATTTTAATGAGAGCCCACCGCTTCATAATGTATAGTAGCATCCTCTGATCGAAGCATTAGTACAAGGGTGGGTAGAGCATTACATTCCACAATCTGCAAGTTCACTGGTAAAATTTTTTGAAAAAATGAAAAGAACATTTAGAGCATCATGTACCAACAGAATTCTACCTGTTTTTTGTTCTCGTCATTTTTAAATGCAAGTGTCCGCAGGGCACCTGCAGCTGCCCTCTGTACCTTTGCATCTACAAACTTAAGCAATTCAACAAGAGGTGGGATGCCACCTTCAATCCTGAATATATGACATAGTATTAGAAAGATGTAATATCTCATACAAGCCTTAATTAAAGCAATATGCAAACAAGTAAACCTGACACGGGTTTTGATGTTGGCATTCTCATGTGCAAGGTTAGTGATTGCATCAGCTGCTCTCCTGATAACGCCACAGAGTGCCCGAGAATTGCTACCAGTTTTATACTGATTTAACAAGCCCACAAGATGAGATAGAGCTCCAACATCAACTATGAGTTGTTGATGTGCTGGCTATTTAACAAAGCAACAAGCAAAGTAACTATGACATGGTAAACAAATAGCTCAAACATGAAACATCAACCCAGAAATAGCCACATATAAAGTAAAAGTAATGCATGCATCACAATATTATACCCAGTACAAAATATTCACCAAACTACAGAAGAATGATCAGAAGTAAATTATGAAAACCACAGCACAGTTATCAAGTCTAATCTAGTAGCAAACCCAAAGACCTGGCTCATAACCTATTAATAAATAACAGCATATGTAAAGCAATAGTTCAGTTCTAATTCCAAACCAGGATAGATATTAGGTCATGTCTAATTTATTGCAGTCCGTGGTTGCTTCCCCTTTGATATGAAACTTTACAGTGACTAAAATCTTACAGAAATCCTACCAACAGAAGCATATGAAATTTAGGTTCCTGTTGAGTGGGTTCATTGGGTAGGAAAGCCACTTGATTTTCTTGAATTAACTTCAATCTGCCTATGAAACAACCAATTTATCCAACTGCAGCTCAGTTATGCGGCTCAAGGAACAGAGTTTGCAGCACAGTTGTGGACAAAAAGGATACTATGATCCCATGTTATTTATTACCTATGCAGGAAATATCATGGCCCCCTAAGGGAAGTTAAAATCACAGAACATTCACTAAAAAAACACTTCAAGGAATACAAAACCTACAACTACAACTTAATGTCAAAAATTAGTGTCAACTTTTGACATTTGTGTTTGTGTATGTGTCAATCCGATACAAAATACTTCAAAATTTTTATCAGTTCATTTAAAGTTGTCCAGATGAGAATACCCAGCTTCCTAAATTCACTTAAGGCAACTGGTAGAACCACAATAATTATCAAAAATAAATGCACAGGCAACCAACCATACACAAGGTCAATTAGTTAATAAATTTTACCATTTAGTAAAATCCTCTGATATCCTAGGGTAGTTAACTTATCAAACAAACTGTCGTAAAATGTCTCAATGAATGATTAAAACCAATAACAACTGAAAAGGCAACAATTAATCTGATTGAACACCATCTGTAGAGAGAAAGTCTGATAAATGATTAGGCTTTATTACTTATACGAGAAGATGCAACAAAACCAAAAATCAATAGCTTAGCATTTACGTACTGTATTTAAACAGTAAACACCGTGAAGAAACTAGGAAAATATATAAATCAAAAGAACAAGATGTGAAAAATACTAAGGGCATCGGATTTATTACATTGACAGCAAGAAGGCCGAGCGCGAAAGCACTTCCTTTCTCCACCTCGTACTCGTACGGAATCTGAACATCCGACAACGGTGGTGACGACCGAAGATGCCTCATCAGCGCGGGCACGGCTCCATTGTCCACAATTAAATTAACATTTTCTTCTGCAAATCGCAAATTATTAACACCGTAATTCCCAGAAACAACTACAAATATGGGAATTCACACAATTAAATCGTTCGATCGACAAAAATTAAGAGACTCCAATAAGTGAATTAAATTGCGGAAATGCCCCCTTTGCAAACCCTAAACAACATTCGTGCAAATTAAAATCTCTTAAACTCAATAAAATTACACAAAAATGATCTCAGGAGAACAATAATTGTATTCTAATTAACATAAATCCGCCTCATTTGAAGTAATTTCAGTTAAAATGACTAAAATCAACAACCAAGATCCCTTGTTTCTTGAAGAACTCAGATAGAAAAACAATCGCATGCAGCAAAAGCACGCGCTTAAGCATAAATATACGTAATCGGAGTAAAAGTGATGGAAACTAAAACGGTACCGTCTTTGGCGCATTCGACGAGTGCATGAACGGCAAGTTTGGCGGCGGCGCGATCGGCTTCGTTAGAAGTGAAGATGGAGTTCAGAATATCAACCTGGGCGCGAATATCTTGAATCAGATCTTGTTCGGTGGCGTCAGATTCGACGATCTTAACCTTGCGTTCGGCTCTCTCTTCTCCGAATTCTTGCTCCAGCTTTCGCTTCAAGCTTCTTCGAGCGGAAACCATTTGGCGCCCTTGATGACCCATGACGAATTGGAAACGCGAAGATGCAGGTTGCGGTAATTTGAGAAAAAGAAGGTGAAGGGTTTGATCTGCAAGGTGAAACGTGGTTGATCGGTTTTGATGTGACAAAGATAATTTATAATAAGGTATAAGGAGCCCGCCATTTTGTTTTCGGTTGCGATTTTAAAGTCTCCTCCCGCCCTCGGAAACATTTATTTAAACTGGAGAGCGCCCCGTGACAGCGGTACGCATTTTAAAAATACATATTAATTTTTAAAATATAAATTAATTCTTATTTTTTAAGTATTAAAAATAATAATTTGTTATATTTTTATTTTTAATAATTACAGTATATACGAAATCTTTCCAAGGTTTTAATTATTATCCAATTATGAATTATCTTCCTTTTTATAATAATTTTTTAATTTATAATTATGATTTGGTATTAAATTACTTTTATAGGTTTTCCGGTAAATTTTCATAAGAAATGCGTCTCTGTACGGTAGCAGTGTAAAGCCCAGTGTCCCTCCCGAGTTTAACATAAGAACGATGCTGAATGCAGGCAGCCCACTGAATTCTTATGTGCGCATGTATGATAACGATATTTTAAATTACAATGAAAGGAGTTGGAGGAAAGCACCCCTGTAACTCTCTCTCATTGATACAATCACTTCATCGTATCAGTACGGCAGGGCCCGGCTCGGAGCTCGTTACGTGCGTGGCCCATAACTAGGATTCTTGGGCCGTACCCGATACCAACTCCAGTTGTCCTGCGCTGCAGCGGGTTGAGATTTGGTGGAAGTGAATAGGATACAAAATCCAAACGAAATTTTCCCCTCGTTATCCTCTGTGACAGGCTAACAGTGTTTGTGTTATACTAAATGCCAGCCAGACTGTTAATTGATCTCGAAGCATATACCAGTTTCTAGTCTTCGGTGCTCACCGACTTTACTGAAGAGCAGCAAGTCAAAGGCTGCACATGTTAACTTTCGGTCCCTTTTTTCACTGCAGATTTTCCTGCTCACAGTTTTTCAAACTACTGGAGTTTTTGCTCACCTCACCCCACTCATGTGCATCTTCTTCAAGAGTTTTACCAACTTGCCGAATCCCGAAGAGGCTGATCTTGGTCATAGTCAAGCCGAACATGAATGTGATCGAGCATCGCATTTTAATACCGTGTAAGAGGTATTTGTGGGCCTTGTGGGAACTGCTACTGTATTTCCTGATCATTCGACTAAGAAAATCTATTGCCCAAATAATCCTCATAAATCTTTTGTGGGCTATAAGCCCTAGATATTGTCCAGAGAAACAAGTACAAGACAAAAGAACCATGACCCATTAGGCAGAATTTCGTGAGCAATTGTTGCATGTCAACATATACAGTTTCGTGCCAAGTTTTTTCTGCAATGAACTGAGTTGTCGGCAGAGTCAACTATTGACACCAAAAAATGAGCACAAGAACCTTCCCCTCGTGCTTCCCAGGGACGTGGCCAGATACTCGAACCAGCGCATTTGCAGCCATTTTTAACTGCTCAAGGAATCCTCTCTCTTCTTGTGATCAGTTCAGTACTGTCCTTTTAACAAGATTCCTTTTCTCTTCTTACCGGTCAATGTCACAGACTTAAACAACACAAACACGACAAAAAAAGTCAATAACCGTAACGCAGGCCAGGTTTTTGTCTTTGAATAATCAAAGGATCTCACTATACTTGTACTGTATCCGACCTTCACGGGCTCCACTCCATGCACGTATTAAATCACCACGAATTTCTTCAAGTTGCCACGTGACAATGTGCTGTATCAGTGGCATCAGAAACAGTAGTGTCCATCCCGGCTACACCCAGTAGAAGCCAGCAATAATTTAATACACGATCAGTGAGGGAACATAACTGAGGCGATTTACATTAATTAACCTGCTTTGTTTGAATTATCAATGTCCTAGATCAAATCAGACTCTATTGCAAGACTCGATGACAGTTAGGATGAAAGTCTCTTGTAATCCGGAAGATCTTTATACAATTTAGCAAGAATCAACAACATTTTAATGGCACATCAAGAGCTATAAAGAACGGTGATATGGTCAAAGCATTAAATGAGAGGAATCGTGTGCATGCCCCGCACGAGGTTTATCGAAGGACGGCCTTGCGTATTTCACATGTAATAAACTTGATTACCGCAATTGAGCTAAGATCGAAACATGTTATTCAGCACACCACACCTGACCGGACCATTTCCCTCCTAAAAGTTATCAGCCTCGAACCAATTCCAAGGTCACACGAACGGAATAACATGATTATTTCATTTTCGATACTAATGCTAACGTATGGGTCAGTAGCTATGACTTTCTGTAGGTGAAGGTGGAAAGTTTCATTATGTATACGAGAGAGTATGGGATGATACACATGCCACGTCCCTTTATCTTTTAACACGAAATTAAAAAATAAAAAATTAAAATAATTTATATAATTTTAAAAAAAGATAAAAATTCAAATAATATATATAATATATATATATATGAATAAAAAATTTAAAATAAATTAAAATAAAATTTTTTTAAATTTAAATATAATACACATAGATAAATTTTTAATTATATTGAATTTTTTTATTAAATAGTAAAATTAAATTATTCTTTGTTACGTGGAATCTCCTGACACCTCCAGCTGGTCAGTAGTACTGCAAATCGCATCTAGGTAGGTCTATTAAAATGGAGGATTCTCTTTACCTTAGCTGGCAGAAGCAAACAAAACCCTATCTATTCACGGGCACACTGTACTGTTAGAGATTCCACACACTGTACTGGTACCACAGGTGGATCGAACGGCCATGATTGATTGCATGATCCGTGCACGCATGCATTGCTTCCTAACTGATCAAGGAGGCAAGAATCTCATGATCATCTCTATCTATATATTCACGTTCATATCAAGCATATCTGATACATGTACATATAATTATATTAGCATATCTATATACATGTACATACACGTGTCAGGGGTTTGCATAACATAAGAGAGAGAGTGTGTCACACGTGTTTACGAGCTCTGGACACCTGGCGAAATGGGTGGTGCTGTTGGTGTTTAGCTGTTACCATATGAGACCAGATTACTCCTGTCTGCTTGATATTTGTATTTTGTTCGCAGCCGTAGAGCTAGGTGTTGACTAAAAAATTAGAGTCTATGTGACCAGTGACCTATGGCCGTGCAAGTTAGACTCCGTAAACCAAGAAACCATTGAAGCTTGTACCTTAAAATTTAAAATAAACTGAGATTAGCTCTGACATCAAGGCAGGATTAATTTCGAATAACATGTCGGTACGACTAGTAGACAAGATTTAATTACTAGAAATATAAAGATCAGTACCCATAATTGAACCAGTAATGAACTTAATCATAGAATTGTAATAAATTTGATGTCCTTTAACTAACGCGGTAGGATGGTCATCGGTTAGAACTGTGAAGATGAAAGATCTTACACTGCATTTATATAATTACCCGAAAGAAGTTGAAGAATCGTACGAGTAATAAAAACATGCAATTTATTTATCCTTTAATATTAGCCAGCCATCCTCCAGTCCTTGGCAGCCACAATTCTTTATAACATTGGTCAGACTCAGTGGCTATTAACGACACAGTAATTGCAGAATAATTAGTACACGTTTTACCCACTGATGGGTTAGTATTGTCGGGAAGCATCAAGGAGTGGAGCCCTTCCGATGCCTCGCCTTAAATGACACTTGCAGAAAGAAATGGACAATTTCTCGTACTTAAATGGCTCCAAGAATCTCACTCTCCAACTCCCGTGCATATGCTAATCAGCCAGTTGTATTTGTCACTGACCGATACCCAATTCGTTGCCTATTCATTGATAACGAGCCGTGCAATGCGTACTGAATGACCTGTTCTTTTACTTATTACCCGAACAAAGCTATCAGCATCTTAGGTGAACGAATTCAATTAGTTCAGATCTCAAGACACGACATACCTACTGTATATCAATGGATAAACATGAGCTTTGTGAATTCTTTTTACATTGATTGATGGGCACCATTTAATCATGTTTTAATTTATTGTATTCCTATATATAACCCTAACCTTTGTTTGGTATATGCTAATATTATTAATATATTTACTGAATATTGATGCAGCCAAAAGCGTAGAGAACAATATCCCAAGTGCAAGACGGTATGATCAATGGTTAAGAGCGCAACTTAGTGTTGGTTTGGTGGGGAGAACTGCTGAGGATTCTTAAGAGCATAACTTAGGGTTTAATCTAACTAATGGGTTCTGGAACACCCCACAAAGCTAACACTTGAACCATACACCCCGTCTCCCTTTGTTTCTCTCTTTGTCATGGTAGCTTCTGTCTTAATAAAACGGGGTTCTAATTTCTAAAGGTTAGAGTGATTGCCCACCAACCAGTTAAGCTCACACGTACACTGTCAAAGATCCAACTTATAATGCCATGTCTTTGTAATAAAACAACCCTCTAATAAAACCTGCATGGATATGGAGGGACAGCTACCCACTGTAACTCTATGACTATTATTTTCTTTTAAACAGGTTCTCATTGAAGCCATATTAATCGAGTACGGAGCTAGAATCTGCTTTATGAAAAGAATAAACAACCACCCCCTCCTTAAAATATACATTGGTAAGAAACCAACAATTTAAGGGCAAAAAGCCTACCATATTAAAGTCCCTACCACAACACAAGCTTTTCAATCTTTGTATAACCCATTAAATAAATACTATTTAATGTCTGTACAAAGACGATAAAGTGAAGGTGTAATAGCTTTGGAGGTTCGCTAGCCCAGAATCTAGCTTTACTCCACAGTTTCTAATTCTTTAATTAATCATGTTTTACAGTTTATTAGTTATCCACTTTGGTAAAGCATATGCAAGGTCCTTGTGTAATGGAAAGACAATGATAGCCACTTGATATTCCATTAATTCACTTTTTTTTTAATATAATTTATAAATTAATTAATTTTATTTAATTTATTATTTTTTTAATAATAAAAAATATTAAAAAAATGCTTGGAATCTGTTTGCAGCAAGGCATCCCCCAAACGTTATCATATATCACGGCACTGAAATTGATGATACAAAGCACAGAATTTTGCACATAGAATTGCATTGTCAGCGAAGATAGGGAGCAGCCAAGAAACTGAGTGGTGGTGGAATGATTGAGTTTAGCTTTTGCAATTACATGATCAAAAGTGTACTCAATCACATACAAAATAAGAACCCTAGTCTAACTGCTGCTCTCCTTTCCTTTTTTCAATTCTTGGAGGGTAACCCACTAGCTTGACTTGAAAGGATTGAAGAATTATTGTAAGATGCTACATCACGAAGAAACCCTATAATAAAAATGAACCTAATCTTTGATTCTAAGACTAAACATAAAGATCATTGAGCCACGTGTTGTGATTTTTTTTTCATTAAGTTACTTCACACATAAGACAAAGGATATGAGTAACTGGTCCATTTAATAAAACGGGGTTTCATTCTTTTCAGAAATTATTTTGTTAATGGGGATGGGCGAAAGGCTGGGATTTGACCTGCTTGCCAATCTTGTCGGGTTCAGGTGTTATCTACGAAACTCACAGCATTGGAAGCGAGCCGATTTTGAGTTGCCAATCTTGAAGGCGTGTGTCATGCTGTCAAGTTCAATTTTGAACCCAGTAATTTTTGCCTTGGATTCGTTACAAGCAGTCGTCGTGATCACGTGAGAGAAGGCATATTGTACAAAATATCAAGAAATGTTGGATTTATATGCATTAAAATTTAATTTTATTTAATATTTTTTATTGTATATATTTAAATAATTATTTTTATTTTAATCACGTAAACATCAATTCAAATTGATCGTAATATTGAGTTAAACCTTCCATTTTAATTAAAATTTTAAATTTAAAAGTTAAAATAATTATATTTATTATTTTTTAAAAATTAAATTTATCACTTTAAATAAATTAAGAATTATTAAAAGTATACAATAAATAATCATAATTAATTTTAAATTTTTGTTTAATATTGAAGACGATGCATTGAATTGGAAGTTGTAACTTTTGTCAACTAAATACACTAATATTAAATACAAAATTTATTAAAAATTGGTGTTATTAATTTTTTAAAAATTTAACTAAATAGAGTTACTTTCTAGTTTCCACAACTAGTATAGTTGAGGTCCCTTTTCTCATCTCTCACCCCAATGTGTTATTCCCTATGAGAAAGTTGACATTCGAAGAAAGCCATGAACTAAATGATAGATCCTTTTCTCGGGCACACCATCAGCCTGCATGGGAATCAAATCTTGCTGTAAATTTACATGTTTTATTTCATAACGTGATGCCTAGGCAGCTAGGCCCTGCTAACATCGACCCAGGTTGGCTAAGAAATGAAAAATTATGTTTAGTTTAAGGTGTTTGTAAAATAAGTATGGTCTTGCTCAGTGTCATTATCGCCATAGTTAAAGATAACGCGGTGGGAATTGGGTTCTGCCTGACAACTAAATAAACAAAGAAGCACTCGCTCCTGTCCTGTGCCTTGAAGCTAGCCTAGCTAATTAACATTAAGTATGTCTTTACATCCAATATATTTTAGCCGAACCCTAAAGTTAACAAACAGCAAGATTCAAATTAACAAAAGAAGCTAGCTTGGGGACCGTTTTAATGCAAAGTAGGCACTAGTGGTATTGTACAATGCCAACATTAATGCAGGAGAAGTACAATCAATCTTCAAATCCACCAAACGTACCTACCAAAACGAGAGGCAAAGGAAAGCGAAAGAAAGAGTTCGGAGAAGAGAGGAGATGACAAGGGCAAGCATTGCTATAAACGAAGACTTTTAAAAGTGAGTAAGAAAAAAGAGAAGTCGGTTCCTTAAATGATTGTTACTCTGCGACATATCTGCTCGACTAATAACTGGTTTTGATTCCCTTTTCCTTCTCAATGCGTAGTGCACATACTCGCAGCAAGAGATTTTGCAAAAGGCAATATGATTTTGATCCCACTAGTCTACATGATGTGAGCATGAATTTGCGAGTGACAATGACTGTTGTTAGATTTGGGTATAATGGGTGGGAAATGGGTTTGTAATTATGCCTTTGTTTATGCGTGTATATTGTCTTGGAGCTATCATGAAAGGGATCTCATTTAAAACCATTTGATGTGAGTTGTGAAGGTAGCTCGATTTCGTGAAATGTTTTCCGAGACTTCGGTCTGTAACCATACGACTTGTCGTTCGTAGAGTTGTTTGTATTTGCATACGATAACATTGATTGTTTGGACAATATTTGTTAATTGTTGTCTTGGGTGGACCACTTCACTTTTTGGTTTGTACGGTCGCACATTGGAATTTTATGCATTTACGGAGAGTTTTTCAGTGTAATGTCGAGGCCCTGACATTCTTGCAAATGCATTGGAAGTGTGTTACATTTCTCATTACATGTATTATCTTCTGTGGAGTTAATAATGAAACAGAGTGTTAATTGATGTGGTTTAAGAATTAAGTATTAACAGACTTACTCTGCTTAGTTAATTAATTAAACTTCTGCCAAAAGACTGAAGGCAACTAGACAGGTGATTATTAGTTGCTATTTAGCTAAAAAACAGAGACAGTTAAGCAGGAAAACCCGGCACTGGTTACAACTTACAAAATGGTAAAGAAAAAAACACAAGGGACCCCTAAAAAAAACTAGCTAGCTAGCTAACGGCCGTTAACAAGAGGGCAAACGGCGGATTCCTTGCAGGGACTAGGTGGCAAACTGGTCTTCCCAGATGCAACAAGGCGTTCCACGAAGCTCTCAATTCTCTGCCCGTTAGTCTCCGCCAACAAACGCTTCCCGCCAAACGGCAACGACTCCACGCCTCTCTCTTTCAGCACCTCTTCTTCCCTTTTCGGACCCAGCATTCCGTCGCTCATCAAACCGTTTGCCTACACATTCACGCCGATAATCACTCCATCAGTTGCTCAACAACAGAGTTGAAATTAAAAATAATAATAAGAACTAACTGCTCTGTTTGACTACCGAAAAGTAATTAAAGCTGTCGAAGATTTTCTCCAATTAGGGAAACTGCCGTCCAGAAATACCAGTCAATTGCCGTTTACTGTTTAAATTCTTTTTCACTTTCTTGCATTTTCTGAGAGACCAAACAGAATGTGAGATATTAAATATACCTGAATTCTGACGTAGTCAGTACGGTTCCAGCAAAATGAGTTCCCCAACATCTGGTCTACGGTCTCCGAGACTCCGTCACGCACTATGTCAACCACTGATGACGTGGAGCACTCACCGTTATGACGGAGTTTTCTCTCATGCGATCCGCTCATTAACGGACCGTTGCCCAAAGAAAGAACCAGCAGATTTTCCACCCCGTTAACCGACGGAAAGTCGCGCTTGTTATGCAGCACATGAGTAACCGCTGCTGATGTGGGATTGTTCATTACTAGGCCGCCGTCAACGGCAGAACAAATGGTTTTTCCGTCCACAGATGTTAAAGCAAATGGCTTGAACAAGCTGGGCGTAGCTGACGTGGCGCGACATACTTTCCAAAGCTCGAAGTTGAAGCCGGGTGACTCGGATGCGTCAGCCCGGGAGAAGACAAACGGAGCCGAACTCTTCAAGTCAAAGCAAGGAACGAGAAGTGGTTTACACGTATCTTTGAGAGTCAGGACTTTACCATCATCTCTCCTGAAAATTTTCTTCAAAAACTTATCCATGCTCTTGCCGGAGAATCTCCTTTTCCGGCGAAAATATCCGGAGGAGCCGACCTTGAAGAGTTCGGAGTTTCTACGCATGATTAAATTGACGGCGTCTCTGGCAGTGAAAAGAGGACGGCCGGAGCCGTCATCAGCTACAAGCATGGAAGCGAGAAGAGCACCAATTCCAGTGCCAGCGACAATGTCGAAGAAATCGGCGATTTGAGCATGAGGATCGCCAGTTTTGAGGCGGATCTGGTCCTCAAGGTGGATTAGTGTGGCGCCGGCAACAATGCCGGTGGTTCCTCCGCCATCGACGCTGAGAACTCGAGTCTTAGTTGTTTCACAGTGTGACAACCATTTTTGCTCCAGTTTTGTGAAGATCTCTAGCGTTACCTTACTCAGGTCCATCTCTCTACCTCGTTCACTCCCGTAACCGTGTAAGTTTAGAGGAAATGAGAGCGTGTGAAGAATTTTAAACCGATTGATTGTTTGTTTGCAGGAGAGTGACGGTTTTTTTGACCAGTCCGTGAACCAAAAGAGAGCCCAAGACTTCTCGGTTTGTAGATGACTTGCACTAATTGGCTGAAGCTGAGCAATGAACGCTCTCTATGATCTCAATCTACCGCTCTCTCTTTCTATTTCTCTGTGTGCTGTGTAGTAGAAAGTAAGAGCGAGAGTAATGTGTTGGGTGTTGTTCCTTCTGCTTCTTTAATTCTAGAGTCTTGGAGGTAGTTATTATAGACACAAGTCACGGCTGCTTCATTATTTATTTATTTATTTATCGGTTAATGGGAAGCGCAATGCTCGGCTTCTTACTCGGCTCGGCTCATGCTTTGATCCGCTTGATAACTCACTCACCACTAGGCGATCACTGGTCTCTTTAACTAGGCATCCACACCCCGCCCGGTGCTTTGTGTTATTGCTCCTCAAGTTTATTCTTTGGTCTGTTATTTATTAATACTGGACGGCATGGCCAAGGAACAATGGTGGAAGCAGCAGCGAAACAAGGTCCAATTAGCAAGGGAAAAGATACTTGGTTAGCTTAAATAATATTCTATGAACCGATTCCTTACTTTGATTAGGTTATTAAGTGACCTTTACATTGAATTATCGGGCATCGCCTTTAAATTTAGATATGTGGTACGAATTGCAGTTAAAACTTATAGATTGTATGTTACAAGGCAAAGTAATTAAAAACGATAAACGGATACCATTCTGGAACAAAACTGTTTCGATATATCAATTAATTTTGCTCATATCTCATTCACAGATAGAATTTACTTTCAAATTAATGCGGTACGCTTTCTGAAGGCAGAGTTGTGGGACAAAGGGCGAAGGAATGTCGTCGTTACACACGGAACGACAGTCATTTGTCCTCCAAGTGTACTCACACATGATGTAAACCAACGTGCAAAACCTGAATTTTCCATTCTCAGTAATTTCTCCGACGGGTAATTGTAACTAATTGGGTTAGTATTACCTTGGCTGTCAAACGATACAGTTCAAGTCAAGAATTCCCTCTTACAAGATAGCAGCTACGGCTCTGCCGAGCTTCCGAGGTGTTGCTGTGCTATACGACCTCAGGATTGACATTCAGATTCTGTTTATTTTGTTTTGTCGTTAATAGAATTTCCATTACAAATAATGGAAAGAACAACTGAATTCGAGAAACAAGACTTTTGGCTCTGAATTTCACCGCCTAAAAGTTATCAATTTCTGTCAACTTTCCAACTAATAGACATACTTTGTCCCATAGCAGGGCATCCAAGACCAAGGCATAACTAACGAAATCCTTATGCATAAACGAGATAAAAAGATATCTGGTCAATGCATTCAGTAGATTTTAATTATTTTCTGCTTCTCTGAACCTCTCAAAATACTGAATTTTACCTTCCTCATAATCAATGGCAAGTCACTCAGTCAGATCTCAGAGTTATGAGTTGGACATGTGCTTGTGTTGATTGTAAGACAAATGTTGATGACAAGGGAAGGCAGGGGGGTTCTTGTGAATTTTGATTTTGGATCCAATCTGGGCCTTTTAGTTTACCCCTTCATTACCAGCAAGCTACTGTATATCGCATGCTAATTTCATTGAGGTGTAACTCTAGTTACTTGGCTCAGTCGATGACCAATGGAACGTCCATGTGATTAGCATCATGTCGATTTCTCTTTGACTTTAGGCATTTATTAGTGAGTCAATCCATGCCATTATATGTTGACCATAATCATAAAGGGAAATCGATAACGTTCCTGATCGATTTCTTTTGTCGTTAAGAGGGTTTGCAGGTCCCTTGTACCAAATATAAATTACAAATTTTCCGAGCAAGCTCGAAACACCTACTTGTTAGGGATGATTACGGCTACTCAGCTATCAACTTCAAGCTCTCCGATAGCTTCTCAGAACAGTTTTAATTGATTCTGGGATGTCATCACACTTTTGGGTTTTTAAATAATTAGTTTGGAGTTGTCTGCAGTTTTATTAGGTTACTCTTTCACTTTGTATATGTCTGCTTTGAAAGACATGGCTTGAAATAATAGCTATGGTTCTGCGTACATTGCAATTGCATGTCTCTAATATAAGCCTAAGGGTTTATTGTTGCAATTTGTTTTACTACTTACTAGCTAGCTCTCTAATCCCCCAGACTAAATTTGACGTAGGAATTGAATTGGGTGAGAGGAGTTAACTAATTTATCAATGAGCTAGAGTAAGTTTAGTAGTTAATCACAATCAGTGATGGCAGGACTGCTTTAAAATTTTTCTCTGTACAGTCTCTCTGTTCTCTTCATATAACTTGTATAATCATATAAAACAGTGCGATGAGATGCAATCTTTATTGAACAAAAGATGATTATAACAACAATCCTTGCATGAAAGTAAATAAACTAGCAAACATAACCATAAAATTAAACCGATTTTTAAAAACAAATTAAGCACTAATTCGCCTATTAGTTTAAGAACTGCATACAAACACGTATAGAACAAAAAGGAAACAACGAAACCCTCAAAGAGAAACTCAACCAAATGTGGAAGAATGATAGAAATCAGAAGCGTGATAACGACATCGCCAACATCAACGTGGAAGTTCTTGACAGACACGCCAACCTTGTAAACAGAACCCAGAGAAACCTGTGGTAGTGCTGCCCCCAGCAAAAGAGCTGCCACCAGCAAGAGAGGTAATATTTTATCTACCAAAGCCATCGCCAGTCAACCAAAAGTTCAGAACGGAAGAAGACAACTGATGAGCGAGCAATCGCAAGAGAGATGAAGGAGATCAGACAATGAACTTGTTGCGGGAATGGACTGAGTGCTAGTGGCGCGGGCGCGAGTATAAGATTTTGTATTTTGTATTCCACCATTAATATTATAGGATTTCTTCCAGAGTAGAAAATTTCGCTGAATGCACAAACGAAGGAAATTGTAAAATTTATTTCTCTCCTTCCCTGTCGTGGTCGGACTCGGACTGTAATGAAAACTCTGTCAAACTTCCGGCAGTCACTGCATGTACTCGTAGTGTTGGTTTCACGGTTCACTGGATATGGTTTATCACAAATAATAATATTTTATATAATTATTTATAAATAAAAATAATATTACATGTTTAAATATTATTGTATAAATTAATAGGACTTAAATTGGATAGTTAAATTAATTTAAATGTTATATACAAGTTGTATATCAAGGGTTCTTAAGGACACGTGTTATTGGATCTCGCGGATTGGTTCTTTTGAACCCGACCCGTTTGAAAGAAAAACGACCAAGGAAATAACCCTGCACTGGATTTTGATCATACCGGTGCAGAATACATCTAGTCCGCCTCTGTAGCATGTTGATCCCCAAGACCAAACACTACCCTTGAAGGGGCAGCAAAGTTCTTACCCAGAATTTGTCGCAGTTCGTCTTCCCGGTTCGCAGACCAACCGAACACTCGTTTGAACCAACATTTTGCTTTGGTCTGAGATTTCATGGCCACGCACTTTTCGTCAACAAGGCCTGTGCGGCCCATTTTCCAACCAAAGTCAAATCCTCCCAAATCTCTACTTTCCCTTCCCGGTACTCAATTCATTTCCCTCTAATAACCGCTGTTTACAATGTCCGTTTTCTTTCTTGCAATAGATTTTTTTTTCTTTTCTATTTTGTACAGATTCTTATCATAGCAGAGCCGGCAGTGCCACGTGCCGTCGTAGCAGCGTTAATGTTTGCAAGTGGAGCTCAGCTGCAAACTACGCCAGACTTGCGAAATTATCCACCAAACATTTCGTTGTAAAAGAAATGGTGCGCAAGAGACAAGTTGGTTTTAGTTGAGCTAGTACGTAGCATATTTACTGTTTGTTTAAATGCCTTGCTGATTTCATTTATCGTGTATGCGTATGTTGGTGCGAACTATGCAGAGCAGGAGTTGTGAGGTGTGCAACTATTGAAGAAATTGAAACGGAGAAATATTCGATTGAAAAATTCGTTGTAAGTGTATCTACGGTAGCTGATTACATGATATTTAGTAGATAATAAGATACTCTGGTAGTGATTTGTGGAAGGTAGTTATTGACTATGTTTTATATTTTGCATAAAGCTAGGATGGAAAAGACTATTGTGATGGTTGAAACAATTTCAATTCTGTAAGGACAGGGAGAGCAAATCCAGCCATGCTAGATAAGATTAAGGTTTGACTCCTAGTGCAAGTTCTCGTGGTCATTTTATTTTGAATTATTATTTGACATATAAGTTGGAAAAAAGATGCAAGCCATGGAAAACTGTTGGGACAATCTAAGGCTGGCAAGATTCGTCTTTTTCTTTAAGGTGAATTTCCTAATGTTGTTGAACCTTAATTCATGTAGCAAAACAGTAAGTCTTGATATGGAAGAGCTTTAGTTTAACTTTTGATAGATAAAGGATGTCAGAAAATGAATGAAGTATATGAGTCATCCTTGTGATAATGCATCAAAGATAGTAATTCCTTGTCATTTTTACTTTTGAGTAGCAATTAGCCGTGTGCCAATTTATGCAATCATATTATTTGTAAATTTTGAATCTAAAATTGTTTCATTTATACCTTTCACATTTTTCGAATGATTTAGTTATAAAGTATGGAACTAAGATAGTTTATCCTATTGTTTTGGCTCGACAGCTTGTGAGTTTGGAGGTTATGCAAGATGACCAGTCTTTGATATCTGCTGCTATGCTGTGCAGACTAAGTTCTGCACGTGATGGCCATTTGAGGGAAATATTTTCTGCAATTACTTCCATATAAACCAAGATTAATAGCTATCTGCTACTATCTATGCATGAGTCAAATTTTTGTGTCAGCATGTCAGACTGCCCAACCTCATTATCAAGTCAAGCTCTTTAACGTTTTATCATGTGGACAATAACTGAACTTAGGACCTGGATGTAGAAACTATACCATACAAAAGAGATAGGGAGGGCAGTCAGTGAATAACATTGGGAATAAATGCTCACAAGGAAATAATGCTAGGCCTAAAACCAGACCAATTGAGATGCCTTTCTCATATAAAAGCTATATGAAAACACACTAATGAGCACTATTCTTGTAGGTAGAATACTATGGAAGTCCTGTCAGCTTGAAGAGCATAGCTCAAACCACTGCTTCTGATGCAAGTTCTCTCTTGATTCAGCCATATGACAAGTCCAGGTATTCTGCAAATCTGAGGCCATGAATTGAGTTTGAAATTATTTTAAGTACCAGCCTGCTTGTACTGTTTAATCTTCTCTCAAAGATACGCCACAAATATGGATTGAGTTTTCTCCATTTCTCTTTGTAAAGTAAGCAGAGAAAACAAAGTAAATCTTATCTGACTTATTGACTCGTTTTGCTTGAAAAAATAATTGGTAGTGTTTGGACTGTGGAGAGTACTAAACTCCCTATTTTTCGAGAATAGCATGTGTATTGTTCATGTATTTTATCCTTCCAATTTGTCTTACCTTTGGCATGTCATGTTTTTCAGCTTAAAGTCTATAGAGAAGGCCATAGCAAGCTCTGATCTTGGTATGATACCAAACAATGATGGTGACGTGATACGGTTAACACTTCCTCAACTGACATCCAAAAGAAGGAAGGTATCTTCATTTTTTTCTTGAGCATTTGGAAATGCACATTCTCATTAAATCATCTCCAATTCCCTTTTAGGCCTTTGCATCGCATAACATCATTGACTGATCCATTTTGTTTTGAATCTCGAGTTTCGTTTGTTTTCAGTTTAGTACTTAGAGCTGTTGAACTGTGAAACTAAGTGTATAATTCTGATTTTCTCAGTTTTGATGCAAGATTATTACCCTTTCATGCCTTGTCATAAATGTCTTTCTCCTTGGAACTAATTATTCTATGCTTTTAAAGTGAAATGTGTATATATCATTGTTGCTAGGTGTGTTTTTGAAACATGCTTATATTTTAGTTTCTATTTTGGGTTAGTAATCATGATGCAGTTTCTTGTACGTGCTCATACATTGAAACATTAACTGTTTTTAATGCTAGCACCGCTTATCAAATTTGTGAATATCATTAGACAAACAATAAAAATAATGCTCGATGTTTCTTACAATAGTGGTGAGATGTGTTTTTTTGAACAGAAAGGTGTCAAAATCTATGCCAATCACTTGTTTTATTGGTGGATGTTGTAATAATATATTAAAACATACGGCTTTCTAAATAATGTAAGTGCTCAGTGTAAATTAACCTGCTGTGCTTCTAAAATGTTGATTGTTTTATTTATATATAAACTGCAGGAATTGTCAAAAGTTGTGGCCAAACAGGCTGAAGAGGGAAAGGTACTTATTTTCTTTTCTCCACAGTTTGAGAGCATGCTCGCTCCTCTTTGTAATCAATCTTCAACATAAAAGTTCTGTAAGATTTTCATTATCTGCCCTGCATATATGTTGTCAAGGTAGGCAGATCCCACAGGAGATCTCAAAAGGCAAAGTTTTCTATATTACACAAGTTATTGGTCTAAAATGTATAATTTGGGTCTAGAAATGAAATGGCATTGCTTAAAATCCTTTAAAATGCTTGAAGAGGTATTAGGGCTATGTTTGATCTTGGTACTCCGTGAGAACCTAAATATATGGATTTTAAAGTTGTATCCATTGGTTAATTTATATCATAGATCTTTCTTTTTCCTGATTTAAAGTCACTAGTTTTGTCGTCTTGACTGCTCTCCTTTGCTCAATCATTTACAGGTGGCATGGAGGAATATAAGAAAAGATGCATTAAAAGCCTATGAAAAACTTGAGAAGGTCTGGACCTTTAGGTCCTCCGTAATCTCCGTCCTACTCTTGTTGTTTTATTTTATTTGTTCTAATTATTCTATGATTTTCTGTCCTTCTCATTCTCTCTGGGCTTGTTTGTTTATCTCTAATTTTTTTAATTGCAGGAGAAAAAGCTCTTGGAAGACAATGTGAAGGACTTGTCAAGTGATTTGCAGGTAAATTGATGCTTTTCTTTGAAAGAAATGAAATCAGGAAGAAAAGCAAAAAAATGCAGAGAAGATGAAATTGTTTTACCATCTGAATATTCTGTTTTTAAAATATGTATATATATTCTACAAAAGAATAACTAAAAGCAAAACCAAGGTTTGGTGCCTATGGTTCTTCAGCAGAAAAAGGCCTTCAGCCAACCAAAATTATACAGCTCAGTAATAAGACATATTAGCTAAACAGAAAGAAAAAAGAGAGGAAAAAGAAAAAGATAAAAGAGATTCTATGAGTCAATCTTTCTCTTGTGTGTATTCAGTAGGGCACAAACGACTTGTAGTTGAATCTCCAGGTAAGCACCGACTTGAAGTTTCTGTATTCTGCAATATTCTTTACTACATTTTCTAGGGTGCTTCAGACCTGGGACTGAAAACTAGGGAACCACTGGTATGAACTTTAATAGGCAGTTATGAAAACGGCCAACAATCAATTGCTCTGAATAGCCTCTTGGGTGATCTCTGTACATATCAGCTGATTTATCATTTCTGGAGAGGATTGGAAAACTTACTGTTTTGAACCAATAATTTAAATATGAACCTCCTCTGTTCTTTTTCCAATCCCATGGACACAAGTCAGAGAAGAAAAGGTAGGGGGAGTGGTGGTCACAGATGCAAAAAGGTGTTTTGACTCTTGTAGTTCATAATTATGTGGCATGTTGCAATCCCATGCTAGAAATCAGTGAAACTTGGAATGTCCTACGGCTTGCCAGGATTTGTTGTTCTCGTAGGCATCAGAAGTTCATCACTGATGTTGTTCAGATAGCTACTGTCAAAAACATTTTATTGTACTTCTTTCATTATATTCTCTTTCTGTAACTGTCCCTTTTTATCAATATTGCATCTCCTAATATCAAGTTAACATATCTTGTCTTCATGCAGAAACTTACAGATGAGTAGATGAAGAAGATTGGGAGCATCTACAAACAGAAAGAGAAGGTATGTTTAAGTTTTTTAAAACTGATGGCATTGGGATAAATGTGCTTAGCTTATTGGTGATTTGGCATATCATCTATTTGTATTTTGATTATATTTCAGGAGTTGCTGAAGGTTTAATGACTTTTTACGCACAAATGTAAATGGGTGAGCTCTCTCTAATGAATCTCAAAACATGCTCTTTCTTTTTTTCTTTTAGTTTATGTTGCGTATTATCCATGCCTCTAGAATGACATTTTTTATATTAATAGGACACAAGTGGATATTTCATATTGAAATGAAAGATGGAATTCAGTTCTTATAAACTCTTGGTAAAAGTTGTTCGTAGAGTGACCTGTCCATTTATTTCCCAGGAACATCGAAGTGTGAACAAGGTATGTGTAGGACCCTAAAACTGTAATGTCACACATAAGCACTGTGATTTTTTCTGTTCAAAAACAAGAAACGCATGCTTCCTTTTGGTATTTAAAAGTATGATTCATTTAACATTCTCTTTCTTGTTTAGTTTAGTTTATTGTACATATTATCCATGCCACTAGAATGGCATTTTTGATATTAATGGGACACAAATGGATATTTTATTTTGAAATTCCAAGATGCAATTCAGTTCTTACAAACTGTCAGTAGAAGTTGTTTGTGTAGTGACCTGTCTATTTATTTCCTGGGAACATCAAAGTGTGACCAAGGTATGTGCAGTACCTTATAAACTGTAATGTCACACAGAAGCACCGGGATGTTTTCTATTTAAAGACAAGAAATGCCTGCCCCCATTTGGTTTTTAAAAGTAAGATTCATTTAATGTGGCCTATGCCTCTATCTGGATTTGGATTCCTTATGACAATATGTGTGGTTTACCAAGCTAGCATGTTCATTTGCTTATGGTTCAGCATACAAAGTGCATGAGAACTATGGACCAGACCTCATCCCACATCAAAAGGCATCAGGGCATGGCCTACATGGTTGTGCTGATCCTTGACAAATTGGTATATATTTCAAAAATATATCTTTGTACAGAAACTGATACGAGTGTAGTTCAAACACCAAGGCTGTGAGTTGATTATAGCCTGCTCCACAAGGAGAAATCTAGCAGAATGGAGGGAGGGAGCACGTGCATTGTCATTCCCACATTCCTTTGGATATGTTATTTGAGTATGCACTTGGAAGCAAAAAGTAATTTCTAAGGGTGGTTTTAGCGGTTAGCAAAAAGTGAATGATAGGTGTATCCAAAACGATTTCCTGATAAGATGTCGTTACTTTCTTCACCGTGAGTCCCATACGTGGAAGAAGTGTCCTTTGGCATGCCGTTAAGATGTTGCGTGTCAGTTGAGTCCAGTGTACAAAAATCTGAGAAACTTCAGGAACAAGATAAATGTGAAAAATTGGAAGCAGCCGTGGTGTGGACAAATGGGCCAAGCATATGTTCCTTTCAAATCAAGTTTTGAGTTTTGTTGGAAGAATTAGATAAGCTGCTTTTGTTTACTTTTAAAGGTTGAATTATCATAAACCATTACTTTCATATGCATTGATTCCATCATCAAAATCATTGCTTTTAAGTCATCTCATGTCTCATCATTGTGAGCAAGATATGGGTGTTCGATATTGTTCTTGTGGCCGTGATTCAATGACTTGTGTTATACCTACCCTACAAGCTAAATCATGAAAATCTCAATGTTTCCACAGCATATAAGCAGAAAAGTTGCCCTGGACATGAATATTTTATTCAGAGAAAGTCGGTTACCTAGTTGGAAATTTCTTAATTGACTCGCCAATTAACAACATTATGTATATAAAATATGTTTTCACCTCACTTGATTATGGATTTTTTGACTTTCAATTGCATCTGTATTACTAATGCTTAGTCAAAGAAATCTTTTGTCCATTCAAAACAATAACATTCAAATTCAACCATTAAATTTATATATAAAAAAAAATTCATTGATTTTAAATAGAAATTGTAAACACTTGTAATAGAAATATAATACATATTGAAAAAATTTTTATTGCTAAATTTATGCAATATAAAATTTTGTGTGAAACTTATTTAATTTTGATTCAACAAATAATTAATAATTAACGACGATATACATGTTCAAAACAATTACGCGCATGTATTAAAAATTTCAAATAAAATAAATATTGTGTTTTGCCATTGCGTCCTCCTCAAAATTTTTGCCATCCTTATAATATAATACCAACAACAATACAAAAACCATGGTATTACAAAAATGCTTAAGGCTACGCCAACTGGCATCTAATGTCTTTAGTTTTTATTAGTCAATAATTTAATTCAATTCAATTGCTTAATTAATCAATGCTTTTACTTTAATAATCAATAATTTAATTTAAATTCAATTTAATTATTAATTAGTATGGGATGAGGTTGTCTTTGTCTCAACCCACTATCATATAAAATTGCTTTTAGTCGGTGTACGTGCTTAAAAATAATAATAATAATAATAATAATTATTATTATAATAAAAGTAAAGGCTTAAAGTCAAATTCCAACAAGCTAAGCCTTGTTTTGATTATAATATTATTAATATTTTATTATTTTTTATTCAATATAATAACAAATATATTGAAAGTGAACGGGGATTCCTCTTGTTCTTATTTTTAATACTAAAATAATGAGAATATTGGAAATTTATGCCAAAGGGGCATGCTTTTGTCACTTTTATCATTGAAAAATCACCTATTTCAAAACTCGAAGGTAGGGCCAGCCTTTTGTATTTAATTATTAAATATAAAACGATTTTTACGTACTTTTGATTTCCTATGATTAAATTAATGCCCCATTCGCTTGCTGTGATTTCCATAAAATAATATCCTCTTCACAAATATTATTATAATAATAGAGAATAAATACCCAGAATTAGCGTTTTATTATTAAAAAAAAAGGGGTAGCAAGCATGGAAAAGTGGAGCCCACCGTCAGTGATTGCTGCCTTGGATCGTGGCTTACTCTCCACGTGGCTTTTCCTCGTTTATTTTATAGTTATACCCCACGTGCCAACAACTATCCTATCCTTGGGCCCGTGGACCCCATTCTCTATGATGTCTTGAAAACCAATAATTATTATTTTATTGTGTTCTTTTTCTTCATTAGAGCCAGAAAAATGGTCACACCCTGCATTGTCGTGGAGCCGCATGCATGTTGGCATTTCTTCTATTAACGGTGAAATTGCAAAGGCGGCTTCTGGCGTAATTGAGTCCACGTCACCGAATTTAACAGAGGGCAGGGGACGTAGTGTGATAGGAAAACATACTGGGCCCACTTGTTCTCACGTAATTTCTGTAATCGCGTCTTCGGCTGACAAACAGGGATGGACCGTCCGATTCTGTTTAATTATACGGAGTGGGGTAGTTGGGACTCGCTGCCAGGTCGGACACACTTTTTTCGTCAACACAAAGGTTGTGTCCACGTCGGATTCATGTCCGACGGTAGAAAGTTTCCTATCTGTGAAGGAGCATTCTCATCCGTGTGTTTCAAAAATTACTCAAATTTGACAGTCTGGAGCTTCAAGTCTCACGTGATTATTCTATTCTATGCCTTCCGTCTTTTGGAACCGGAAAGATATTTGCATTTTTCTTCACAACCAATGAGATATCGACAGGTGTGGAATGAACCTGGACTGTCTTAACGTCCCCGTGAATGAGATGAGTTTCACGCTCCTAAAACGCGTGGAAGGAAGGCGGTATAAACAAGATAGAAAAACTGTGCCACGTTGCCATTTAAGCGCGCCATAGCTATATTCCATTGGACAATGACGTTTCTACCATGTTGGCACCTGCCTGCCACAACTGTCAGATCGATAAATTATCCAGCGGTTAAGATTAAGTCTAGGGAGTCATCGAGATATCCGAGCCGTCCGGTGTTGCTGGAGTAGGTTTCGCGTGAGTGAAGGAGCCTACAAAAAGAAAAGACAAGATTTCGGGCACAAAAGAGCATGGATACCGGGTGAAAAGGAGAGACGCCACAGAGAGAAGGAAAAAGTTGATGCTTGTGGTATTTCTCGGTTTCTGATAAGCGAATTTTCTTGGCTCCGAAGGACAGTGAATCAGGAGCCAAGCGGTTATTTTGGTTTGAGATTATGGTTAATTGATCGGTGAGTGAGTTTGAATTGACGAAAGCCGATTGATGCTTATGGACAGAAGTAGAGAAGCAAGAAGATCAAACATGGCGGCCGCAAGTGGATTGTCAAGACGCCAGCAAAGATGCACCAGTCTCCGAGATTCTCATGGTTCATAACTATTTTCATCTCTATTTCATTCCTTTATGCTTCTTTTAATAGGATTATTATATGGTTTGCGTTCTTTTGATGACACTCTGTTTTCTGATTTAGTTATAGAAGAAGATGGGCAGATGGAGTTGCAAGATACTGTGAGGTTACGAGATCGAGCAAACAAAAGAGACCGGGAGCGGGATAGAGACAGAGATAGATATCGAGATCGAGACTTTTTGTGTCATAAGATTCAGAACAAGCGCAGGAGAGAAGAAGGTTTAATGGTAGGTGACAGCAAGGATGAAGGAGATCAAGAAAGTACAGAAGGGAGTCTAGCTGATGAAGAAGACTATGAAACAGAGGAAAGAAGAGCTGCCCCTACAATTTCTCACAACACCACAACATTTTCTTCGTCTTTATCGAACCAAAATGGCAGAAAATCATTACCCCCAACCAAACTCGTGAGGCAAGCGCCAGCCTTGAAGGCCACCGATGAGATGATGGGAGTCTTAGTGCCCAGAAAGGCTCGCTCGGGTATTTGTTTTGATTTTTCCTCTGTTTTTTCAATCGGAGATTTGGTCTGATGCGTTTTTTATTTTTGGGTTCACAGCCTCTGTGAAAAGGTCACATGAGAATTGGTTCTCCGGAAATGGTGGATTTTGGGAAGACCGTAAAGCTTCCACTTCGCCGGGGAGTCGGAGCACTGAAGTCAATTCACCTTCATATTCAAATGTTTCAGTTAGGAAAAAGATGGTTAGTCTTGCCCTGGTTTTCTTCCAACAAACGCTTGTGGAAGAATTGGAAGATTGATTTTTTTGTTTTTGTGGTTTTGTGATGCTACAGAAAACAAATGGACCCAAGACTCGGCTTCCGAAGGTGGCCACATCTTCTAGTTCATCAGGTCAACAGGAGGATATCGAGATTGAGATTGCTGAGGTTTTGTACGGACTAAAGAAGCAATCCCATAACCATAAGGAGGAGAATGATGACATCGGAAAACCTGAATCAAAAGAATCCAAGGGCAGCAGTCATAGTCAGGATATCAAACCATCCGTTTCAGTTTTGCCCCAAAACAATAGCCCTGCATCAGATCTCTTGACTGATGGCGCTGGTGGGTATTATTTTTAGAATTAAATTCCTATTGTGAATATTTTTGTTTCCTCCTCGTATCTTGATGATTCGGATTTTCATTTACTTTAATATGCAGGAGCCCCAGAGAAGAAGAAACTCGAGGCGGAAAATTCTTTAAATCCGGTTCAGAATGGTTCAGTCACCTCTGCAGTTAAGGTTGAGAGGGAGAGAATTGAGAAAATGGAAATTTCGCCAAAATCGAAGAAAATATCACAATTTAATGTAGAATCTTGTAAGGTTGCACATGAAATGAAAGTGGATGCTGCTAAAGTTGCACCGCAGGAAGAGGTAAACAAGCAAGGTGATTCGAAGTCATCTGTTGGAGGATCAGCTAGCCCAGATGGTCCTGCTACTGAGAAAAAATCTAATTCAGCTAAGGAGGAATCAGCTTCGTCCGATTTTCATGATTCGACAGTGACAAAAGCGTGAGCATCAAAGAATCTTTGCTTTGCTTTATCTCTTTCACATTTGGGATGTCTGATAATTTCATATCCTCTCTTAATCTTCATCCCGTGGGAATTCTCAGGGCTTCAACTGTATTGGAGAATGAGAGCCCGAAAGAGGAGAAGTTCAAGATTGATCTGATGGTGAGTTACCTTCTTGTCGCATTTGGATAAGATTTCTGTTAATATTTTGCTGTCAAATTACTCAAAAGGAATATTACCTTTTTAACAGGCTCCTCCTCCTATGGTATCATCTCCTGAAAGAGGTGGCTTCAATGATTTTGCATCGGATCCTTCTCTTGGAGGCAGTGATTCCAAAATGGTGAGTACAATCAGCTACTAAACCTGAAAGTCTTCTACTGATTTATGTTTTTAACTTTTAAACTCGGAATATTAATGTTTTGGTTCTTATATTGTGTAGAAATCTCTGGTCAAGGACGAAGTAGAGGCTGAGAGATATTTGAAGAAGGAACCGTCATCGGAGGAAGTTGAAGAGAAGAAGATGGAGTCAGTAGGAGAGAAGCGCCAATGGAAGATTGATTTGGAAAAGCCAAATCAAGATAATGGAATAGATAATTTTGTCAAATTACAGCAGCAGAATGAGAAACAGCAACAGCTGCAACCAAAATCTACCTTTCCTGGAGTGGAAAAAACTGGTAATTAAATGATTTTAGACTTTAAACTTGAGTTGTGGCTTTGATTGTGGTTCTGTTCTGATCTTTTCTTTTGCTTTTTCTTGGGCAGAGTCTAGCTCCATGCCTCAGCAAATCGCCGTAGCTGGCTGGTCAAACGGTCATCCATCTCTGGGGTGCTATATCTCTGCCTTGCCATGTTTCAGCCTCTTGTTTTTGTTAAATATCCATGCAATAAATGTTGCACCATTACTGATAAGCAACTTGTTTTTTAATGTGCAGATACATGGCTCCATTTCAAACAATTACTCCCTCCGATGGGAGTGCCAGATCATCCTCAGGTCAACAAGTATGTATTATGCATTAGTTATGTTTATCATTTTTAGTAACTGAGTTGATTTTGAATTTGCTTTTGAATAATTGGAACATTCAGCCTCCACCATTTATGTTTTCTCAACCAAGGCCAAAGCGCTGTGCTACCCACTATTATGTTGCTCACAACATATACTTGAATCAACAATTGGCAAAGATGAATGCCTTCTGGCCAGCAGGAGGTGGTCCTGCTTCATTATGTGGGGCCAAATCCAATGATCAAAATGTCGTGACTTCAGTGCAAAACTTAACTCATGGAAACCCTATACAAGGAAGCTTTTCGATTTTGAACTCGAACTCTGGGCAGGATAAAGGACAGACTGTGGTGAACTTACCATGTCTTGCTGAAAAACATAAAAGCTTTCAGGGTGTTAACTTCATCGATCCATCCCAAAAGAAGCAACTTGTGCTTCAACAAGCTCCCCAGCCAGCTCCAGCTGGAAATTTTTTGGTATGTTCTTTTGCACAATGGTCAAAGGTTGATGTGGTTCTGAGGTCATTTCCTTTTTATCTTATTCAAATTATTTTTTCTATCGGTAGGGTTCTCGAAAGTTATTGATAATCTTTGTTTTACGTGTAGCATGCCCCTGCTTTTGTCTTTCCCATAAACCAGCATCAATCAGTGGTAACTGCAGCAAATCAACCTGGGCCTTCAAAATCCATGGCTACCTCAACAAAAAGTGCGTCATCATCAGGGAATCCAATAGCTGCTCTTCCTGCAAGTTCTACTGCATTGCCACCAGTAGCAGCAGCTGTGACCTATAACTACCCAAATTTGGCAGCCAATGAAGCTCCATACTTGACTGTACTACAGAATAACGGGTATCCATTTCCTGTCCCTACTCCTGTTGGAACTGCACCTGCAATTAAAGGAGGAACCCATGCACAACTATTACCATTCTATAATGGTTCATTCTTTTCATCTCAAATTTTCCATCCTTCTCAACTTCAGCATCAACAGCAGCCTCACTCGCAACCTGTAGTACAAGCTGCTCATCAGAATACAACTACATCCAGTGCCTCTTCATCATCTCACAAGCAATTGCATTCTCAGCTGCCAAGAGGTGCAATAGTTAGTGGTAATAATTTTACGAGCTCAACAAGCTTGCAATCTCAACAACAGCAAAAGCAACATGTGTCATCATCCAATCAAAATTGCAAGCTTGAGGCTGAGATGAGTGGGGAGCATGTGCCATCGGTTGCTGCTAGCCGACGCTCTCACAACCAAACAAGTGTGTATGGCCAAAACTTCTCAGTTCCTCTCCAGCCACTGAACTTTGCATTGATGTCATCTCCAACAGTTGGTGTTGGCAGTTCTGGTGGAAATCATAGTGAGAAGCAGCAACAATCACAACAGAAGAATTTGAAGGGTGGAGTTGAGTTCATGCCTCAGGCATTTGCTATGTCATTTGCCTCCTTCGGTGGAAGCAATTCAGCTTCGAACCTTAACTTTTCGTCAATGCCCCTAAATCCTGCAATCTTTCAGAGCCTTCAGGATACAGCTAGGCAAGGGTACCAAATTGCACCTGCGTCTCAGGCTTCACTGCAGAAGAATCACCAGATAGCTGAGGTCAAGACTGGAGGAGGTTCTTCAAATCACGATGAGGGTAAAAAGCCAGGTTCGAGGAAGTCATCCGCAACAAATGTGCAGACACTTGTTTTTGATGACTCAGCCAGAACCCTTGATTTCGTTTCATCCCCTGTCACTGGAAATTGGCCTTCTCGGTCCATCTCCTCAATGGCAATGACAACTGCCCCCCTTGCTTCTAATTCCCAAAATTTTCAGCAGCAGCAACTGGTTCAGCTTCAGAAGCAGCAAATGTTGCAGCAACAGCAGCAATCTACAACAGCAGCTCAAATCAAAGCGCCAACAACTAACGGTCTGCCTTCTTCTTCTGTTGTTGGCGGGCTCTCAAACAATGCCTCTATTTTCTCACAAACTCTAGTCCAAAGCAACAGTTCTAGTCAAGCACAATGGAAGAACTCAACAAGAAACACTACTGGTCTAGTCCCGCCTACATCATCCAGCACATCAACTCTTAAGAATGTTTCACGGCAGCAAGTAAGATCTCCGCAAAGCCATACTCAGATATCTTTTGAAAGACATTCCAAGCCAGGCTCAGCACCCCAAGTGCAACAAATACCCGCTAGCAACCAATCTTCTTCCGCTCTAGTTGTTGGATCTCCACCTAGTGGTGGCAACACGAGGACAAGTTACACAGGCAGCAAAGCTGGCTCATCCATGCCTACATTGCTATCACAACAGACTGAGAATTCTTCAACTAGCACTGGCCAGAAATCCTCCCCGGTTTGTAGAAGGAATGTGCCATCAATCTTGAGCACATGCCCCAGCCATCTCTCTGAACTCAAGTACTAGAGTGCGGGGCAACTAAACTGCGAGCTCAAAATTTTGTCCCAAATGCCACCGCCATTTTGTAGCCTCTGAGGCAGATAATTGGTGCTTCTCGGCTTTAAGGGGAATTAGATGTCAATGAGAGGCACGTGGATTTCTTTGTTGATCAGTACCTGGCAGCAAGAGCAGAATTTTAAGAGAAAACAGTGAAAATGAAATGCTGTTGGTGTAGGGATAAATGATTCAGTGAGAAGCAGTCATCCTCCGACGAGGACGCTGTGCACTGGCGCCGGTTGTATTGAAATAGCAAGTGGAAATGTCACCACCAAGCACCCGCGTCTGGCAGATGAGATGGCGACGAGTGGGCAAAGAAGACACGACCATACCAAGGGTCCAGGGGTTTTTTACTTTATAATGTCTTAAATATGAAGCAGAGATGGAAGTGGGGACATACCATATATTAGGGGAGGGGAGAATGGTTGTTGGGTTAGTTCAAGGCAATTGGATGTTCATGGGGGTCAAAAGCTGATATGATTGTTCTGATGTGAAGCTGACGTGTAGATAATTTAATCTTTTTGCATAGAATGAAATCTTCCTAATTCATTATTTTATTAGTAATTGATGTCGTCGATGATTTCTCTAGAGTTGGGATAAAATGATTTCCCTAGACATTATGAAAGTCAGACAAGAAACGATGGAGCGGGAAGCAACTCACGCTATTGGCCTTATTTCACTTTGATTGTCTCCTCTCTTACTTTGCTTTGCGTTCTGGCGTTTCAATAGAATTTGTGGCTGAATTCGGCTCGTCCTGCATTCCATTCAATCCAAGGCCCTGTACAAACTTAATGCTTTCAGAGCAAGCCAATAACACTAACTGCCGAAGTTTGGTGTAATGGTGGCATCTGTTATATGATGTGAAATTCAGTCTGGATGATCCCAAGAGGATGTGTTTTGGATTCTACTAGGCACGTAGTGGGTTTGGTTCTTTCTCCAACAACCAATCAACCAAGCAATGGGCCCCTTGCATTTACAAGTACCTAAAAAGCTATGCCACTTATTTATTTATCATATCCTGCCAATTAACGTCGGTGCTGCTGATGTTCTTGCCAGGGATGGTCAAAGCTACTCAGGTCTAAGGATAAGACAAGTGCATAGTAGTAACGGGATGCTTAGAACATGCCGCGCGCTTAATTTCTACCTTATAATATGTGGAATGGACGAGGCAAAATGACAACAATTTCTTTGAATTGTGTTAATGTTTCATAAATGTAAACTAAATCTCTCATAATGTATTCAAACCCCATATCTATTGTATCGTTTCAAAGAAGTGCTTACAGTGGCCAATGGGTCAAACAGAGAACCAGTTATAGCCGGTGAAGAGTCCACCACCTAAATATTTGGCCTGAAGTTCTAAAACAGTCTTCATACTACTAAGATTATCTATACCTTTGTTTCAAGGAAAATACTGCTGGAGTTGGACTGGTGAGCACTTTATGTTGATTTTGATCAATCCAAGGAACTTCGACTTCAGAGTATACTTTTGATAGGCCACGAATCCACACAAAAAGCATTCAAGAACTGCAATTGCATCCTTGAAAGCAAAAACTTCCAACACATGCAGTTATACAATGAGGAAAATTTTCAAACATCCTTTGGCATCCAGAATACAACATATCTACTTCTGAAGAAGAGATGCCAAATGGAGCTCAATGTCATCTTTGGCTTTTCTATCCAATAGTGACCGACGGAGGAGTTTGCTCTGAATACTTACCACCTGCTTTCCATCAACTGCAGAGTTCAAATAAATATGAAGTACAGAATTACATCCAACTATTGAAATGATAACAAAGATTGAAAGTTATCAAGCATAAGTGTGAAATAAGCTCTTAATAAGCAGATGATCCAGTACCCAAGAAAATAACACCACTTCTTACCCACCCCGAAGTCAAACTAGAGACTAAGACATACATAATCTCTCATAAATATGATCAGTGTCAATTGCTATCCAAGTTCATTCTGCGGAATACCGTAAAATTTTGCTCCCTATTGGACTTCCTACAAATTCTACCACTTATTTTTTCAAAGCTGCAGCATGATACTGACAGATATTTTAATCATAACGGTGTGCGCAATTTACTTCCGAGAAAGCGGCCATTGAAGCTATGGCTAACATTAAAATTCACAGCACTCACAAGGGAAAGAAAAGATGAGCAATCCTTGTGGGATGAAAGCATAAACAGTGTGTTTACTTTGTTATTTTCTGTTCAATTATGAAAGACGCAAATACTTTACTACTTGTTCGTAGTACGTGGCCCTGTTCCTTTGCAATCTCGATCACAGATCCCATTGGCATTTTATATTCATCTTTAAATTGAGAAGTGAACCCGCAATCAAATTGCCTATTACAATAACTGGAAAAGGCTGGATGTAAGAGGAAAGGGCGGGAACTACAAGGATAGAACATGACTAAGCTGCAAAAAGAATTATTGACAAGCAACTACAATGAAAGAACATTCTATAACTAAAAGGGGAAAAATTGATCTGTAACCATAAGGTACAAACAGAGCAGTACTAATAACAGAAGATCAAAATGCTGATTTCGAAACGACCCAAATAATTAATTCTTCCAAATACATAAACTTCATTAATATTTCCAGCCACAAGGTAAGAAATATTACTCACTTTTGATGCAATTCTTTATCATCTGATCCCCCGAACTTTTGGAATCTGCTTCCAACAGACTCTCCAAAAGCACTCCGTACAGATCGTGTGCTCAATTTATCATATACAATTTGAAGTCTGACGGTCATGTTTATATCAGCTTCCATGAGATCTTCATTGAAATCCTTGTCTTCCTTAAGCTCAGAAACAGAGAGATGTCCATATTTCTCTCTCAGCGATACCTTTACATCACCATGATCAGCCTACACACCTGGAAAGAGATGCTATTTTGTAATGACAGTGAACCACATTATGTTAAACAGTGCGATGATGCACAAAAGCAACTTCCAATGATTAGTAAGTCGCTGTTAAATCGCATTATTTATTGAATATTGATTATATATGTATATATATATATATATAGAATGTGGATCAAACAATTGATTATAATTTCGCACAAGTTTCTGCCGGAAATAGCAGTTTCAGATGCCACAAAGAAGAAATAGAATCACACGTGCATATCATAATACCGCAATTATGTCCAGTTTCATTTCCATACTAGCTAGTAAAATTAGAAGTTTACAATCTATCTTCAAACCAAGCATAATTTAAGTCTACAGCGCGCAAATCACAGCTCAATTGGTCATAAGACAGAGGAATTCAATATTTCATCACAAGAATAAAAAGAAGTCTTTTACCAAATGCATAGATATCAATGTTCTTCGAGTTTATAGAGGCTGGACAGAGCCCTTTCACACCTCTATTTAGTGTAGCAATACGAAGGCCTTTTTCATGATCATAAGTGAAGAACAGAGGGCGAGGGCATAAATTTATGGAAGTGCTTTCAGCATACTTTCACTTCAAAAGAAAGACACGGTGTGCGCTCGGAATAGCAACGGGCCACTTTAATTATTGTGCGTGGGGTGCAGTGGGTGTATTCGGAGTTGTGAGCTGATATATTTAACATGTTTAGAAGGAAGTCCATGGCTTTTAACACATGAGAAAGTCAACGGCCTTTTCACTAATGTCTAAGCAAGAAATGGGTCTGAATACCTCCTATCCTACTCGGTTAATCATACCATACGATGCATTTAATAAATATTTTAATTAATTAATCTATTTTAATAAAGCAAGTGATGGCTTCACATGCTCAATGAGAAGCCTGTAAATTTGGAAGGCTAATCCAGCCCCTGGATTGGAATCCTGCAACCCACCTCAATTTTGCAAATTCTGTCGGTAGATTGCTTAATCTGTTGGCCTTTCATCACAAAATCGGGCAGGTTTCTAAGCTTTGAAATTAATGCCGCGGGTGCTTTATTGGCTCCTTTATGATGTATTGTTTTCCCTGGTTAGCTCACTTCCGGGGACCTTGCTATGCACCATAGCAGTTACGGACTATTTTGTGGCCTTTCCTGAACTCAGCAATTAAAATTCTGATCCCAGACAAGCACAGGGTGTAAGATTGAAGTTTGGCTATTAATCCAGAATTTCAATACCCAATTGACAATACGAACAAGACAAGCACAGTTTCATAGGACCGCTTACCCACCACCTTCAATAGCTTTATGATTAAACAAGTCATTGCTTGTGTATTGGCGGTCTTAAATCAAACAGACAAGGACATTGCACTAGCGTAAAGACAAGATGCAGTAGCTTGATTTGATTCTTAATGTGCTTACTGTAACGAAATAGCATCAATTTTTCTGATCAGAACATTCCCACTGGATTTCTTCCATTGAATTTCAGTACCCCTTTCAGCAGCATGAAACCAGCGTTGATTTCATTTTCATTTTGTTTACAAAATAGTACTATGAAAGTACCAAGGCGAGCTGCTTAGTTGATTCCTGGCCGGTTGTTTATACTAAGAGTAGTCACATCCGAGTTCCAAGGTCATGTTGCCTTCAAATATATATTGCATAGGTTGATGACGGAGACTTATAATCAGTGTGGCCAGTCATTCACCAATCTATTTATGTTGTAAATTACAAGTTGAGAGAGAATTACAGGCCTTACAGCCACACCCATGTTTAAAATCAGAGACAATAACTGTAAGCTGCTTTCTGCAACAAATAGGTACTCATAATGGACAGGATACATGCTTGGCTGTTAAGGGGATACCAAGAGAGAGGTATTTATGTAGTGTTAATTTACACTGTTAAACACTGATATTAAAATTAAAATGACTTAAGGCGGGGAGAGTCCAACAATTTAGACAAGAACAATATTGTAAGAACAAGTGGATTGTAAGAATTTGGTCTGAGTGTGCTAGTTTCATTAAGCATGGATATAAAGGGTCAACTGGCTTTATACTTAAAAAATTAACAACAAATGTATGAAATGGTTGCGATGATTTTGATGACTCGTATACGTACATACATATATACACATACACACTGTTATCAGAAAAGAATATGATATGTTTTCAAGATAAATGAGAAGCCTATAAAATTAATTACATGACATAAGCTAATGGAACCTATCTGAGTTCGTTAATTTATTTATGTAGTAATAAATTTTTAAGGCAAATCCAGCACCAGGAATCCTGGAATCCACCGCCAACCATTTTCCAGATTCTTTGCAAGAATATATGGCAGTTAGCAGAAAGAGAATAATGGTTATGGAGATTGTGAGATTCCACTTTGGAAACAAACACTCCCAACAGAACACAGTTGTTGACTCTAATATTGTGAGCCCAACGGCTACTTGGTATAATATAACCGAATTCAACTGTGTTGGGTGATTGAATTTGTAGATTATTTGAACTAGATTGCTACGTACATACATAGCCCAACTGACGTAGCATTTAGTCTCAAAATCAAGCAGGTTTCTTAGCTTTGAAATTGATTCTCCCGGTGCTTTAGGGGCTGCTTCTGATGAATCAAGCAGGTTTCTTTGCACGTAAACAGTGCCAGCCCAGAACGCTGCAACCGAATTCTGCTCCCAGAAAAATGTGTTTGCAAATGCAGACAACCACAGGCTACAAGATCCTAACTTGGCTATACAAGCAGATGCTTGGGCAAATCCAGTCCAGAATTTCAATATCCAACTGACAATACGAACAGGAAAAGCACAAAAACAAAGGACCTTTTACCTACCACCTAAATAACCCTATGATTAAACAAGTCATTGCTTGTTAGTTGGTGTTAATCGATGGCCCTTGAAATTAAACAGATTAAGACATTGCAATAGCGTAAAGACAAGCAGCAATAGGTTTGTTTGATGCTTACTATGCTCATTGTCACAAATAGCATCCATTGTTCTGAGCAGAGCATTCTCTGCTGGAATCTTTCCATGGAATTTCCAGTACCAACATGGAACAAACATTGATTTTATTGTCGTTTTCTTCACAAAATAGTACTATGAAAGTACCAAGTCGAGCTTCTTGGTAGATTATTGGTCAATTGTTTATACTATGAGAGGCAAAATCTGAGCTCCAAGGAGACGTTGTTGAGACCTCTAATCGGTGGGGGCAATCATCCACTAATCCATTTGCGGCTGTAAATTACAAGCTGGGGGAGAGAATTAGCGGCCAGGCCTTATGGACACGGTCATTTCAATAAAGTCAAATAAAAATAAGCTTTCTGTAACACAATAATACGAACAATGCAGGGGATGCACACTGAGCCTCACTAATTGCTTGCTTTAATTTTCCAATAATAGAGAGAAAAGTTGGTTACAAACCCGCCCCACATCTTCAATCAACAAGGGTCATTTCTCAATATCCGGTCATAATTCCATTTCTTGTCACAAATTTTGGCTTTTTATTGTCTTAAAAATCTGCTAAAAATAAGTGATTTTGATGTATATCCTCTCAAACAGTGCTACAAAATCAAAAGAGAAACCTTTAAATAGAATGAATTGTATACAATAATCACAAAAGTATGCAACTTTTACTAAAAGTTTGTCGGACACCAAAATTTACAAAATCATTAACAAAAATCAATATAACAAAATTTTAATATAACTATAACAAAACAAATGTATACTTAAATATTTTTATCATTGTAACCATCGTTCATGTGTACACTTTGAAAATTTATGTTACTACAATCATGATTCACTATCGATTAATATTAATAGTAAGTTCTTAAATAAATTAATTATTAATAATTCTCATAATTAAGTTTTCAAATAAATTAATTATTAATAATTTTTTGAATTGATGTGTGTAAAAAATTTGATTAAATTAATAATAATTTTGTTGTAATTCATTCAAATCACTAAAAAAAATATATAAAGAGAACATATATCCTAAAAAAATATAATATAATTATATTTATATTAGACAATTTTTTATTGTTTTAACATTTTTGAACTGAATTAAACCGATAGAAAGTTTATATTGATTTAAAAGTTATCGGTTTGGTTTGACTTCGGTTCAAAAAAATAAACCAACAAATTTTGATTTTATTTTAAGTAAGTCAGATCAATCTAATTATTTTTAAATTTATATTTTTATTATTTAATTAATAATTAATAACTCATTTAAATTTAATTAATATAAAAATTTTAAAAATAATTTACATCTTTTAATTTTGACAGAGTTACTTTTTTTAATCTTAAAAAATGAACTAAAAAGCAACATAACTTTTAAGTATTGAACAAATTAAGTAATAAATATTATTAATAGTTTAATTAGTCTGTTGTTATTGATAAATTTTTAAATTAAAAATAATTATATTTAATTTTTTAGTTTAAAAATTAAATATAATTATTTAAAAAATTGAATATAATTGAATTTTTTTTCATCACTAATAACTATTAGTCTACTGACATGGGCTAATACTGAGATATATGAATGATAAATCATTATAATTTTTTTCAACATGATATGCAAATCAACAAGAAGTCAACTCCCAAATGTAACAATCAAATTGTACTTGTTCACTTAAAACATACTCTTTCAACACTAAATTCTATAATTAAGTAATTTTCAATAACATTTTCTAATCAAACAATTGGTTGGACTTACTATTTAACCACTACATTAGTGCATACTGTTTGAATAAGTCTTAAACTTACAAATTTTCTTTATATATATATATATATATATATATATTCTAATGACCCTTCAATGAAAGCAGCCAAATATTTATGGTGACATCTTGAATTAAATTCAATTACAACATAATTAGGATGTCTGATGAAACAGTGTATAATAATGTAAAAAAATGTCACAATATAATATATTAAAATTTGAAAAATAAATCAAATGATGCCAAGATCCTGGGCTGGATTCTACAAGGACCAAGAAAAATTCATTCTAACTAAATGCCCAATTTGGAAATTACATTATATATATGGTAAGTCTGGGTATTTCCATTTTCAAGTATGGCAAAATTAGAAAACAACTCCTCATGAAAGGCTGACTTACTAGAAAAGCAAAAGTAACTACTTACTTTATATAAATTGTAACTGGTATTATTGGTAACAAATTTATTTGTTCTGGTTATTTTTGGACATTACATTGAATTAGCTTACTTTGTTACCAATAACAAATTATGCAACCAATCCCACCTACAAAAAGCCGATATCACAGCAGTAGAAAAGAGAGAAGAATGTTAAGAGTAAGAGAAAGGGAAAGAGGAAGAGGAAGTGGTAGGAAAAGGACAGGGCCTCAATTTCATAGTTTTGGATGATCCCATGCACCAAATAACGGGAATCTCTTGGGAAGTCGATTCTGTCCGCTTGCCTCCCTCCCTTCACTTTTAAATACTTGGCCCTTTGGCAATCTTCTTCTTTCCAGCAATACAAAAAACGTTATGTTTTCTTCTCATTCCACCAACTTCTTCGACGGCCACGGCCTCTCTCCTCCTCTGGTTCCTGGCAAACCACGATCACCTTCTTTCTTCAACAATCATCGTCTTCTTCATCCTTCTAAACTCCTCCTTGTCCCCAGTAAGTATTCTTCTTCTTTTATTTTATTTTATTTTTTTGCTTTTAGATTTTGTTTGTTATTAAGAAACCGTATCAAGTACAGCAAGAAAATCATTACCACTTTCTTGCTTGCAGCTTGTTCCCATGTGAGATGTTCATTATATCTCATAATTCACGCGTGATCGTAATTAATACTATGAATTTATGGCTTTCTGTCCATGGTTTGTCGAGTTTGTCATTTCTGCTAACCATATCCTTAGAGGAAATATAACCTTCAGCTATTATATTAGGAAACAAACTGAAGCCTGGAATTTAAATGGACAGAGTGCAATTAATATTTTAATCTCGTCTAGCAGAAATATATAGGATTCAATAACTCTGTTTAATACTGAATTCATTTATTACTTCTGTATTATTCTTTTGCTTGAGTCTTCTGCTCTTTATTGCCGTATAACTGCAGAGGATCCCAACAAGGAAAATTAAAAGAAATTAGCTGGATTAATTCAATGAATTCCTATCCTATTTTATAGGTGTTTGGCCGTTCGTGGCTAAAGACGAAGGAATTAACTTTGGTATTCAGCGAAGATGCAGTGCTATATCGAGACCTCGCATACAAGGTACGAGCAATTACTTAGTTTGCATTAATTACTAGAAACTGATACGTACTAGAAATTGATACATACTTGTATTATAAGTACCAAGTGTTAGTTTACTGTTAATGTGCTGTGCAGAATGTGCAGACGTGTTTCAAAATGGTCTGCCAGGGATAAAGTGGCGTGAAATCGTGGAGGATGACATAGACGAGGAAGAAGCTCTTGAGGTAATTAATTTTGAACGAACAACTTTTTTTTCTTTCTAATATTGTTATAATTATAAGCAATAAACGCAACAGAAATTATGGTTAATGATATGATTTGTTTTGGGAAAAAGGTTTGTAAATCAAATGAGATCAAGGAACGTGTCCATGCCATTAAATCTATGTTGGGCTCCTTGGAGGATGGAGAGATAAGCATATCGGCTTACGACACAGCATGGGTTGCACTTGTTGAAGATATTCACGGCAGTGGTGCTCCTCAATTTCCTTCCGCTCTTCAATGGATTGCCAACAATCAACTCTCGGATGGCTCTTGGGGCGATCATAACATCTTTTCAGCCCACGATCGGTTGATTAATACTTTAGCTTGTGTTGTAGCACTACAATCGTGGAATGTCCATCAGGATAAGTGCAAAAAAGGTAATTTTTAAATTTCAAAGAAAAACAAATACACTTAACGTGTAATTAATTGACTTAATCATCTACTAATATCCAAACATGCATGCATATTGCCTTTTGTTATCATACCAGGCTTGTTGTTTTTCAAAGAAAACTTATCGAAGCTTGAAAATGAGAATGATGAGCACATGCCAATCGGCTTTGAAGTTGCTTTCCCTTCTATTCTAAACATTGCTCGCAGTTTAGACATTGAAATACCAGATAACTCTCCTATCTTGCAAAAGATCTATGCCAAGAGAGATTTAAAGCTCAAAAGGTAGATTCAAAACTCGAGCTTCTATCATAATTATGTTTGTTATGTAGGTCCATAGTCATCTTTAAATGTATGTAATGTAATCATTGTGTGTGCGAGATAGGATACCTAAAGACATAATGCACAATGTGCCCACAACCCTACTCCACAGCCTGGAAGGAATGCCTAACCTCAACTGGGAAAAGCTTCTAAAATTGCAGTGCCAAGATGGCTCATTCCTGTTCTCTCCATCCTCCACCGCATATGCACTTACGCAAACCAAGGACGAAAATTGCTTGAAATATTTAACAAAAGCTGTCCAAAAATTCCATGGTGGAGGTATAAAGTTAATTACTTCTGTTATTACTTGACAGGATACTATTATTTTCACCTTGCCCGCCTCTGGTTTCTAAGTTGACTTTTTTATTTTTTTTCTTTTTTCCTTAGTTCCAAACGTGTACCCAGTTGATCTGTTCGAGCATCTTTGGGCCGTAGATCGGTTGCAACGCCTTGGAATTTCAAGATATTTCCAATCAGAGATTAAAGAATGTATGGATTATGTTCACAGGTATGTCGTTCAAATGAGTGTCATTAGATAAAAGAAAGAAGTAACGTTGTACTAAGCAACGTATTCCTATACCAGATATTGGACTAGAGATGGCATTTGCTGGGCAAGAAATTCCCGTGTTCACGACATGGATGACACATCTATGGGATTCAGGCTACTGAGATTACACGGTTACGATGTTTCTGCTGGTATGTACAGGAAAATAATAATAACGAAAAAACTCCGGAACTCTCTAATATTGTTTGTCCACATTCGTTATCGTGTTATTCATTTTTTCCTGTTACTGTTACAGATGTGTTTCAACATTTTGAGAAACGCGGTGAATTCTTCTGCTTTGCCGGGCAGTCTACACAGGCTGTTACCGGAATATTCAACCTGTATAGGGCTTCCGAGGTGCGATTCCCCGGAGAGAAGATCCTTGAAGATGCCAAACAGTTCGCAGGCAAATTCTTAAGGCGAAAAAAGGCTGCTGAGCTCCTAGATAAATGGATCATAGCCAAGGACTTACCCGGTGAGGTAAGGGTCAAAAATCCGACCTTTATTATGAGTGGTGCTGACATGTCTAGAGACTAGCTAGCTGAAACTTGAACGAGTGGCCAGGTCAGCAGCCAAAAGGAAAAGTAACATGAATTATGGCTTGCCACGCACCTAAAAACTGTTGCCAGCATGGAATGTTTTGACCGTGTATTCTTTTTCGATTGGGTATAAGCTAAAACATATTCAATTAAACAACATATTAAGTAATAATCATTATGTTGGCAGGTGTGTTTTGCATTGGAGATGCCATGGTACGCAAGTTTGCCCAGATTGGAGACGAGACTGTATATAGAACAATATGGCGGCGACGATGACGTTTGGATTGGAAAGACTCTTTACAGGTGTTACTCTACATGGTTTTCTTTATTAATTTCTTAATTAATTTGTCCCAAGCTTCAACCGAGAATCTTTGTATTTGGCGAAGCAGTCGACTTAGACCATGACCTCAGTAAAGCTACGTAGTGCATAGCTACAAAATTCGCTTCTGTCGTTAATGCTATCCTTTCCATTGTTGCATCCAGGCTTGTCTATTACAGAATAATTCATTCCAATGTTTGTAGTTTTCTTTACATACAACTAGATTAATATTCGGTGCTAGCTAGCCGCTTGCGCTGTTACTTAATCGGCATGCCTAGTGATCAAAGACAAGAAAATCAATTTGCTGTCCAACTCTTCTTTGCTCAAGTGTAATTATTGATTTTTGTTTATATATATATTGTAATGGCTGTCTATTTTCCTCGTCAGGATGCACTACGTGAACAATAATGTCTATCTTGATCTTGCGAGATTAGATTACAACAATTGCCAAGCGGTGCACCACGCCGAATGGGACATTATGCAGAAGTAAGTTGTATTATTTAATAAGCCAACGCTTAAGACATGTTCGCAGGAATTAATTGTGATTAATTAATTCTTAATTTTTACGGCACAGGTGGTACGCACAATGTAAACTTGACAACTTCGGGACGAGCGGGAGAGCCCTCCTCTTAGCGTATTTTCTAGCATCAGCCAGTATATACGAGCCAGAAAGGTGGCAAGAACGTATCGCGTGGGCTAAGACAGCAGTCTTGGTGGAGACAATCGCGTCTTATTTCAATTCTAGTGAGAAGAGGAGAGCATTCGTCAATGATTTCAGAAACTGCATTAATGCTCGGGACTACAAAAGCGGAAGGTATGAAAGTGTAATGTGACCATTTTGATTCGTCAATGCATTGGTAGACTTGCAGTGTAGGTGTCGATACATGCATGCACTGATAGAGGTAGCTTATCCTTAGCTATAACCTTAATTATATATTACCATATAACTTTTTTCATGTCCAAACAAAGAAAATGAAATGGTCGCATGTATCGTCTACTAAAGGGGTCAATTATTAGATGGAGCTTTACCGGGTTCGAAAAAGGGAGAGTTTCAATGGTCTAAATCCGCCAATACATAAATTTACATGGTTTAAAACTGTAAAACAGGAAATGTCTTTTGGTTGGTCTGAGCAGCAATCCTCACAGACACGGGAACTTGTTTTGATATGATTTGTGTTACAGGAGGTTGGATTCGGAGAAAACAGGACAGGGATTTGCTGGGACGCTACTTGGGACGCTGAATCACCTCGCATTGGATGCACTGGTAGCGCAGGGTCGAGACATTAGCCACAATTTACGTCAGGCTGTAAGTAACATGCACGCACAACTTCAACATTAACTGCCTATAATTAGCTCCTCAGCGTCACTTCTAAATGTTGGGGAAGAAACATGTATACATGTTCAAATTTAATATTCAAATCTATCCAATCAGTCTGAAATAATTCTGCCATGCATGTAATAGTTAGATGGTCATGAATTGGTGATAGTGCCATTAACCCACCAGAGAGAGGCCAAGTTTCCTTGGAAAGGAACGAAATATCATTCTTATGCAGTCAACAAAGAAATCAAATGTAGCCCGTTATCCCACTGTACAAAATGCCAAAAAACTCATTCCAATGAGTTAATCTTTTCTGTTTCTTTTCTCTAAAAACAGTGGGAAAAATGGCTGATGAAGTGGCAAGAGGAAGGAGAGAGACACCAAGGAGAAGCAGAATTACTCGTGCAAACAATTAATTTAAGCGCTGGCCGCTGGCTTTCGGAGCAGTTGTTCTGTCATTCTCATTATCGGCGACTATCCGACATCACCAACAGAATATGCTACAAACTTGGTCATTACCAAAAACAAAAGGTCAGTCTGAAAGACACTCTTATTAGCATATAACCTAATGACAAACCGCCAATTTGTAGGCCGCCTTTATTATTTGGCGGCATGCCCTTTTCCTTTTTATGTGTGTGAGAGAGAATGGTCAATTCTCATGCAAAGAGTCAACAATATTTGCCTTCCCACTCAAAATAATCTGACCCACCCTTGATGGTACAAAAGAAAATTCGACCATTGCAGATAAGTAGACTGGAACTCCTCTCAATGGATTCTGAGAAGGCTTTCAAATCTAATTGGAAAGGTCAAACTGGTCACTGATCATGTTATCAACTAGAACGTAGAAGTTGGGTTCTTTTAACTTTAGTTAATTTGTCATTTTGTTCTTTTTCTTCTCAGGAACAAGATAATGGAAGCTACAGTGCTAATAATAATAGCCTCCCAATAGAATCCGATATGCAAGAACTTGCTCAATTAGTACTCCAAAATTCACAGGATGGCGTTGACATCGATGTCAAGCAGACATTTCTTACCGTGGCAAAGAGTTTTTACTACACTGCTTACTGCGATCCAGAAACTACCGATTTTCACATGGTCAAAGTACTTTTCCAGAGGGTATAGCACCGATTTATATATATATATATTCTATAAGATATCTGAGAATGTAAATAAATAATTGTCAGATATTTCTTTGAGATAGAAATTAAAGAAAGAATTAGATGAATAATAAAATAAAAGACTAGTGATTTCTCTTCATTTTCTTCAAAATCTTCAAAAGAGCAAGACTATCATATAGCCAAGGATCAAAGATTCATTCCACTGTGAAGCCTAACCAGCACTAGAAAATGCAGGAAGCAAAGACAAGAAAAGCTTTAGCAAAAGTTTATTCCCCATGAAGGCATGAGTTTGCTAGACATTGTAAGTGGGAATATAAGGTAAAGCCGCATTAGGTTGTTTTGCTAAGAGTACGCGCATCCTTTTCGAACGTGTTGGTGGCATGGTTTCTTATTAAGTGTATAGCCAACAAAAATATTGGCAGACAGTATGGCACGCTAGCACGTGACAAGGTTGATTTTATCATTGGATTCGAACACCAAGTGGTTGTTCGGCCATCGAATCACATTTCAAAAGATTTGGTGACCAACAACAATGTGAATTCCTCCACTTTCTAACAACACTATGGTTTTATTGTATCAGGATCTGATAACAAATATTGACTATAGCCGATAGCCTAAGCCTAAGTCAGTGGACCAACTCATCAAGATGAATAGCAACTCCTTCAATCTCTTCAATAAAATTGTGACTGAACATGCATAATGTCTGTAATCACTGTGTTTCCACTTATTTTTATTGAATAGACAGTTTAATGATGATAACAGTATGGGAAGGGGGCAAGCAGATGGCAGAGAGCCGTGCGGATAAATTAATTAACTTAGAGATTAAAGAAACAGTAACCCTGTTAATTCAATCATAATTTGATATGTGACATAATTTGGACCACTCGGGTCCTTATTGGTTTCTAGGGGAACCCAAAAAATAATTTGCCTGGGATAGAAACCCCAAACCCGAATCATAGAATTTGTCAGTGGGCACATAAAAATGGCCAGCATGCGATGCTGTATGCTCACATCAAAATAGGCGAACCGAAAAGCAGACCTATCTAGCTACTCAATACACACAGAAGGACAGACCTAGACCCTGTGGTTGGCATCATAATCTCTTCGTGGTTTGATATGATGAAATCATGAAGAAAGGTCAAGCATAAAAGCAACTGACAATGTGGCATTGAATTGGAAGTGGAATTGTTCTTTCATTGGCCATGTCAGGCAACAACCGAAAAAAAAAGAAGCAGACATGACATTAAATTATTCGGAACGAATTGTAGCCTAGCTAAAGTAAAAGGATTGTCTGCAGTGTATGTTCTTATTATATTCATAGAATTTTTTATTCCAAAGGATTATTCTTTCATTAGCCATGTCATTTTTTAAAAAATTTAAAATTTAAAATTTTACTTCAAATAATGATATATATATATATATATATATATAATGTATATCAGCAATTGCTAAAATGTATGGTCTGTTTGGTTTGAAACTTATTTTAGCAATCCACTTCCGACTTCTATCAACCATCACTGCTTTTTGTTACTTTAAAGCCTGGTGCACTTCTGAATGAGGACGAGGGCACGTGAGGCCCACTCATTCTAGCTTGTGCCTTTGTTTTGAAAGTGGCGAGCATGCAAATAACTTAGGGACCACCACCCCCACCATAAGCCATCATAAATAATATAATGGAGTAATGGCAAAACTTCTGTGGGTTAGGTTTTGATACCAAGGCTATCTTATCATTGTGTCCTTCTGTGGTTCAGGTTTTGATACCAAGGCTATCTTATCATTGTGTGCTTCGGTCTGCTTCAGGACAAACGAGCGAAAATACAATGTTTCCATAAGTTTGCTCTTGAAGATGAAACTGACTTTCTACCTTGCTTTATCCTTTCTGGTGATTGAACTTTTAGAATTTGAATTGGCAATACCCGAAAACGTCAAATTGTACGCTGGTTGCTAGATGCATTGATTGAGAATACAAGGCGTGGTTTTCATATGGACCTTTGGTAAAGGGTCCAGATGATTGCTTAAACCAGCGATTTCATCCGCAGAAGGCTTTAAAATTTTAAATTGAAGAGTATAACTGCTGGGTATTTACTTAGGTTAGCAAGTACGATAACATTATGTACAAATTGATCTGTATCGGCTTTGATAATTCCTTGCATGATCCCTTTATCTAAGAGACTGAGAATGTTACCAACCCAGTGAACAGAACAACAGAAACAATTCCATCAGGTACGATGACAGATGCGTGAGACTGGAAAACTGGAGTGCAACTAGAAAATTGAAAAGATCATAAATCCAATGTGTCGGAAAGCAAAATGCAGTGAAGCATTCACGAATCCAATATATGGAAAAAAAAGAAAAAGAAATCCTAGTTGTTCTAAAATTGCAGTATTAATTTGAAAATTGCAGTATGCACGTTCTGATGCTGAAATGGGCGGGAATACAACCTCAATTTTACATCCTAGGACATGCCTATGGCTATGCCATTTCATCTCCAAAATTACAAGCAAGTTGTAGGGCATCATCAAGTTCAGTTGGCATCTTCAAAACAACTTAGAAACAAAAGCTAATCATACTCTAATTCATCAAGTGTAACTGGACGTTTGCGGGGGATAATAGCCTTCTTTTCAACATCTCGTGACAATGCTTTCCTCCTATCTGAAAAAGAAATCATTATATAATAAGAAGAACCGCCAAGTTGGCAAAAACAAAATCGCAATGCCACTGTTGGAAAACTCACCTAGCCCATCTTCTTCCCCTGAATAATAGCATAGAACCCATCTATAGATTACGTACCCTAGCTGATAAAATAGAACAAACAAAAGGAAAGAATGAGAATCAATGGATTGTCACATACAAGGAAAGGAAGAAGCATAATTGTGATAATTGGCACTACAGAAAACATAGGTCCATTTTAAAGAAGTTGGTCTTGTAGAACCAACTATTATATTGCGCATAACTTCATGCATGAATTCTTCGAAAATTCTGCCATGTCTACCACCACAAAGGAATGAGAAAGTAGAAACTGGGAATTGTTCACTAAGAGTAAATTCAGTAGGTCACAGACAAAGAAGGGCATAACAGTAGCACTGCATGATAACATTCCTCAACCTCAAAGAATTACTATACCTGAGTGCAGTTGGTGGTTCATGCCAAGTTGGACAAGAAAGAAACGTGGATGACGGAAACGACTTGCTCCCTGTGCCCTCATTCCTATTCCATGATACTTGTGGGATAATTATCTCTAACTGGTATGCTTTTCAGTGTTGTATTCTCTCTATTTGTTATCGTCATGGTACTTTCATTGTTCAAGCCTATATTAAGCAGCAAGTGAACTGATGAATGGGTCACCAATTGGCATGTTGGCAGTATTTTCTGTTGCATCATTGACACCATCACCAACCATCTGGCAGCAATCACCTATCTCAGAAGAATATACATGCATTGAGTGGTCCCTATTTCCGAAATCAAGCATGTGCTCTTCAATGACAGCAGAACTTACTGAGGTAGCCAAAGCAGTATCAAAGTTTTTTTAGTGAGGATTACATAAGCTTGATGAATACTGCCATATATTTTATGGACAGAGACAAGAAGGAAGCAATGGCACATATCCTTTTCATGAAACAATGGGTAGTATCCAGCAAGTGCATATTTCTAACATCGCCCCCTATCTTCCTAAGTACTGATAATATGCTATTTCAGTCATAAGAAGTTATAGTGCTGTTCTTGTATTCATGATTGATTAGTGGCATAACTGAAACCCTGTTAGCTACGAAATACGGCTTCTTTTTGCCATCTCCATCAATCAATTTGTACAGTTTGGATTGATTAGATGAAAAATGAATCAAAAACATGGGAGCTACTAGATCCTACAGTTTATTCAAACCTAAATACACCAAGATCACTCAATGTATTCTACTTCATAAGCCTGAATTCTTCATGCAAATGCTACCAATGATTCTTACGTCTCCATATTAGTTTGTTGTTACATTTCTTCCTTTTTTTCTTCTAGCATCTTATTCATCAATAAGTGGCTGTAGAATCCTTGTATATTTCAGTTCCAATCTCATTTGTCAATAAAGTGGATGTGAAATTGTTGAATGATTATAACATGTAATTTATTTCATAGATGTAAATGAGGTTAATACTAAAAATGTAAGTGTTGCATAGGAATTTGATGATTAAAATAAAAACAAAAAGAGTTATCCACCTCAACATAAGCTTTTAGTGCCTGGAAAAGAGTGTATATTACAGGCATTTACAACTAATGAGAAAGAAAAAGAAATTGTAAAAATGTCCAAAACTGAAACAGAAGTTGGAAAACTCTTACCTTTTCATACATTTTTATGGCTGGCATGTTTGAAGCTCTCACAAAAAGATCCACAAAGTAAGCCTTATACTGCCAAGAGAAAATTCTTTTCAATAAGAAAAATAGTACTATAAATTTATGATACGCCTAAGTTACTCTAGCCTTTTCTTTCCGTGCAAGTATGTGTATGGATTACTTTTTCCATCTAGTTTTAACCCTCCATACATCTTGTCACTGATATCTTCCAGCATGTTCATCAGTTTCTTGGCGAGTTACTGCCTGCGGTATTCAGGAGAAACTGTTACTGCATAACATTACCATGACAAGATTCACCTTGTCCTTCGACTTTTCCCAGAACTGTTATTGGTAAAATGAATTAGATTTTGACAGCCCCTAATCAGTTCAAAGGAACGGATTGAAAGACAATAAAAGTAAATAAACAGATGTGAACATCAAATCAAAACTAAGAGAGGAAGGCAGTAATATCCATGTTCTCATATAACCAACACAATTAGCAAAATCTGATTTAGAAATCATTACAGTCCATACAAACAAGAGAACCCCCTTGCCCTCCAACAGGTACCAAAAAAAAATCTCATGAAATATATCTAAACTGCATCTGAGAGAAATCAGATAAGCTACAACACCCCTATAGTCCATCAAAGATTTATCTATTCCTTCCATGTGAATGCTTGATCACAAACTGAAATTCTAAACACACAAGCAAAGGTTTATTCTTGGCAATTATCAATCCCCGATTATCTTGCTAATTATTCTCCAACGCTACTAGTTCACATCCAACCTTGGTAATTTTTCCTTAATCCAAGAGAAGCTACTAAATACAAGCAAAATTGAAAGTGGTATTTGATACTTCACCGACGCCAATACTAGTGACCAACTGACACCACTGTAGAATTCAGAATTTAGTTTGAAATAAATACCCTAAACACGATAAATTTTCTTCTAATTTTATGCAAAAAACTTTTTAAAAAAATGCTACACAAGATTAAATAAAACACAAACGACTACCGTAATCTTAAAACAAATAAAAGAGTAAATCAATTGAAAAGAGAGAGAAATGGGGAAGAGCGCACTGTAACCCATGATTCGGTTACCCGGTCCTTCGGCGAGGTGGAAATAGTCGGGCCATCTTGCCAGATAGGTCATATAGAATGACACATTGAACTGCAGCAATTGTGCGTATTCGATGACAAGATTCAGCACCACTATTAACAAGTAATTACAAGCTTCCAAGGAAACACAATTTACCGTTTCAGTGAGATGGTCGAGATTAACAGAAGTAAAGCGAAGGAGATCGTTGCAGCAAAATCTGCGAATCGTCGTCATGTTTCTAGAATTGGGGCGAAAGAAAGTTCCAACTTCGGAAGCTGAAGAAACCCAGGAAAGGTGGATAACAACAGTGAGTAACGGTCGGTTTCTAAACCGTTTGGCTCGTTGAAGTGTTTCACATTAACCTAGTCTTGAACTTCAACAAATTTGTCCCTGACGTTATGACTGTTAAAATTATTCTTCGCCGTTACTTAATTGTCCTGTCTCCGACATTTTCTTAGGGAACACATAAATGAATAACATATTTATCATAAATTATTTTTTAAATTATTTTTAAATAAAAATAATGTGCAAGTTTTTTATTATAAAAATAAAAAATACGAAAGGTTTAATTGTGGGAAGTATTTCATCTAAATTTAGTTTTTTTTTATATACTGAATCCCATCTCCGTCGATATCCAATTGGAATGCGATTTACCACAGACATCCTCAATCAGAAAAACAGAATAATTCTGAAATGGATCTCGTCAAGCAAGAGCTGCTCAAGAAACGGCAGTCTCTGGCCGAAGAGACCGGAGGCAGGCGCGTGTTTAAGCGCTCTGAAATCGAGAAGAGAAAAATCCAAAAGCTCAGAGAAGAAGAGAAACGCGAGCTGGAAGCCAAACTTCTCCGTCAAAGCAGCGTTACCGCCAGTTCCACCACCTCCGCCGCAAAATCGAATTCCCGATCGACGACAACAACGACCACCGCAACCACCACCACCAGTTCTACTGCCACCACGTCCCAATCCCTAACCAACGAGCAGAACATCGACAATTTGAACCTCCCAAAGCAAGAAGTCATCCGGAGGCTCAGATTACTAAAACAACCCATTACTCTCTTTGGCGAAGACGACGATGCACGGCTTGAGCGGTTGAAATACGTCTTAAAGGCTGGACTTTTTGAGGTGGATAGCGACATGACCGAAGGTCAAACCAATGATTTTCTTCGTGATATCGCAGAGTTGAGGAAGCGGCAGAAGACGGGGATTTTGAGTGATCGGAAGCGGAAAGATCGGGAAGAGGGCGGCGGAGAGGATGGAGATGGAGGCGGTAGAGATGAGGAGTTGAGTGCTGATGGTGGGTCCAGTGGGGTTGATGTGGATAAGGATTTGAAGAGAATGAAAACGAACTTTGATGAGTTGTGTGAGGAGGATAAAATTCTGGTGTTTTTTAAGAGGTTGTTGAATGAGTGGAATCAGGAGTTGGATGAGATGCCTGAAGCTGAGAAAAGGACGGCCAAAGGAAAGTCTATGGTGGCTACTTTTAAGCAGTGTGCTAGGTACTTGAATCCATTGTTCAAGTTTTGCAGGAAGAAGGTATGTTTGCTTCCCATTTTACATTGCACGTTTTAATTGTTCTGCATTTGTTTACGGTCTTGTTACTATTAATAATTTTTTAATTGTTATATGCCATCCTAGAACTTATCTGTATGGTAGATTATTTCAATCGTTTCGGTAGAAATCGTTGGATTATCCTGTAGGCTTTGGGACATAAAACTACAGAATCAAGCTATCTGGGAGCAAAGTGAGTTGAACGAGGCATCAAGTAAAATAATTGTTTCATTTAAAATCTTTTTGAATAACTGAATGTTGGTGCCCAGTCGTTTATCATGAAATTTGAATGAGGATTAACAATCTGAATTTTGCTTACCAAGACCCCAGCAAATGTAGGATTAGTTCTGAACCTGTTAATATGATCAATATTTTGTTGAGATTTTACAATGCCAAATTTTTGTTTGTAGCTTCTTGGCATAAATTTACAGTAGTCACTCATAAACTTTGAATAATAAGGATTGACATTGTATGCCCAAGTGCTATACTGCCATTGTATAACAAGTCTAGTTGAATGTTTGAGGATTTGAAATCATAGTTTCTGCCTGCTTACTTTCCTCCCCTTTGTAGTCTCTGTTCCTTTTGTATTGTTTATGATCCAACCATCACATTCATGGGGGTTGGGGGAATTGCAGAAGGTTCTTGCTTTCTGTTTGTTGGAGCATGGCGTGGTGTTGATAGTATTCAGAGAGATGGCTTTTGAACTAGAGATGCTTCTTGTGAGATTACCCTGGAAGTTACTAAAGTTCTTGACCTCAATAATTTGCCTTTCAACTACTTAATAATTTCTAGATTATTAACTTGTCTTCCAGGTCAGGCAAGTTCCTTTGTTGAAGGCCTTGGTGGATGATCTCCGGGCACTGATAAGACATTGCATGGTTATTGGTTATTCATTAACCATCATATAAATTGCATGGTTCATATAAGTTATGAATTATTTGTGAGTTATTAAGTTGCACTTGTATATGTTGTGTTTTCTTTGTAGAATTTTTGATCTCAATAAAAAATGGTGCATTCAATGTTGTTTGCAGGTTCTTCCAGATGATATTCGACAAGCATTGACGGTGATGGTTGATTGCTGCATGAAGCGAGATTACTTAGCTGCAATGGACCATTATATTAAAATGGCAATTGGCAATGCACCCTGGCCTATTGGTGTCACTATGGTTGGTATCCACGAACGTTCAGCCCGCGAAAAGATTTACACTAACAGTGTGGCCCATATTATGAATGATGAGACGACTCGCAAGTATCTGCAATCAGTTAAGAGATTGATGACCTTTTGCCAACGACGCTATCCAACACTGCCTTCAAAAGCAGTTGAGTTCAACAGCCTGGCAAATGGCAGTGACTTACAGTCTCTACTAGCAGAGGAGAGGTTTTCTAGTGGTAGCCAACCCTCAGAGGAAAGACTACGGTTAATGCCTGCACTCAAGGAGAGCTAGCCATCATTTGTGTCATAATATCTATAAATCTTCTCTTATGGAATATATCGTGCTTTGGTATGAATTATGATTGCACATTATTTTGCCCTTCTAAATGCTTTTAGTTGATCCCGTGGCCGGCAAAAGATTAGCATCGCATGTTTTTCATTGAACTTGCTTTATGCATTCGTAGTTGTCTTGTTTATTTTTTGTGGGATGGAACTCTCTTCATGGAAGTTGTTAACACAGAATAGGATGACCATGGCATTAAGTTGTGTCATAAATACTGACGATTGGTTTGGCCTTTTAACTAGCACGTTATAGGGACGAATCGTTCTGGAATTTTTCCCGAAAGGAGGCGTGGGTAAAATCAAGCATCCTATTGGCCCAATCGATATCACCTTATCCAAATATCCATGCTCAAAACACCATCACCCATCTAAGGTCCCACTCTCTTCTTCACACAGCACAGTTTTCTCTCGGTAATCGCAACAAATCTATCGCTAAACACCAACTTCAACGAAACCTTCTCCTTTCCAATGGCAACCCAAGCAGGTATCTTCACCCCCACTATTACCACCCCAAAAACAAGCAAGCTTCCATTGATCCCAGGGAAAGCAACCTCATCTTTTTCATTCGCGGTTTCCAAACCTCTCATCTTCTCCATGACTCAGAGAAACGTCAGAGCCGCTGCCGCTGAAGAAAAAACTGAAGCACCCACAAAGGAGGCTCCGGTTGGCTTCACCCCGCCGGAACTAGATCCAAACACCCCATCTCCGATCTTCGGGGGAAGCACAGGAGGGTTATTGAGAAAGGCCCAAGTAGAAGAATTCTATGTTATTACATGGGATTCACCCAAGGAACAAATCTTCGAGATGCCGACTGGAGGTGCTGCTATAATGAGGCAAGGACCTAACTTGCTCAAGTTGGCCAGGAAAGAACAGTGCTTGGCACTGGGTACCAGATTGAGATCAAAGTACAAGATCAAGTACCAATTTTACAGGGTCTTCCCTAACGGTGAAGTCCAATATCTTCACCCCAAAGATGGCGTTTACCCAGAGAAGGTGAACCCAGGACGTCAAGGAGTCGGCCAGAATTACAGATCAATTGGGAAGAATGTTAGCCCAATTGAGGTTAAGTTCACCGGAAAGCAAGTGTACGACTTGTGAGATTATGATGTAATCCGTTCTTCCTTTTTATGTAACTTCCGAAATGCTATGAATTTCCCTTTGATACATATTATCCAAAGTTGAACAAAATGCTTGAAGAACTTCTTAACAAGAATAGTCTATGAAATGGTCCCCAATCTCATTGGTGTGTGTGGTTCTTGTTCAGCAAAGCCATGGCTTTTTCGCTTGAGTTAATCATGTTTACACGTTTTTAAGAATATGATGATGTGTTGAACGCTTGAACAAAAGCTCGTGGACCTGTTCAGTTACACGAAATCAAGACAGACCAAAAGCTAAAAGAAGATGAGCCACGCCTGCGAATCTAGTATTAAAATTTCAGCGTGACTCTTCGGGTTTGCTGCCATATTTGCATTGAATTGATTGAACATTGAAAGTAATTGAGCCCTCTTACCTCATCCACTCATCAGGACGTGACTTTCACATTCTTTAATGCTATGCACAGAAACCAAGCCATAGATGGAACCAAAGGACAAAACGGACCTTTGAAGTCCATACTATAATAATCGAAGAAGAGAAATAAATTATTACAGAGCCAATGTAGATGACATCATCTATGCTATATTTTTAAATTATTTAATAATATTCTTTGCATTGGGATTTTATTTGATATAAAATTTATGATAATTTTATTTTAATAAATAATTTTAAATTAATTTATTAAAAAATTATTTTATATATATATATATATATATTTCAAAAATTTTGTTCGCCCCTTATTTTGAATATAAATAAATAAAAATATTAATATTCTTTTTTTTAGAAAATTCTTTGGGCGTTAACCCGCATAACCTTGGAAATGATTTATGAATTAATTGTTTAATCACCTCCGGCAGTAAAGATGCCGGCGATCCACTCATATTTTCAAAACCGTGTGCCTACACGTATACAGACACGTGTCACCAAAATGTTTGTCTGTAATATCTCTCTCTTGCGCACACAAATACCAGCCAGACTCTGACGTCCACCCACTCTGGATTCGCTCCTCCTCCACGCCTCAACATCAGCAACAGCGTCAGCATCATCAATGGCAAAGCGCCCCTGTCCTTCTTCAGCCTCCCAAAACCCTAACACAAAACACAATCCTTCAATGGACAATCTTCTACAAACGCTTCTCGACATGGCCGACTCTCCCTCTCTCTCCATCGGCGTCTCCTTCGACAGACTCCTCGACGCTACGCCTGGCGATGCGGATCAGTCTCTTCTAATAGATCGTGCCATCAAATTGGGTTCCCTCCTTCTAGAATCCGCCAAACGCGCTGACAGAAAACGCGCCTCCCATCACAATTCCGTCGCGTGGGCCCTGCCTCCTGATCTAACCATCAAAGTACGCTCTATTATTTGCTCGATTCATTTGATTTTAATGTTCATCAATTGAAGGTTATAGTGTATTTTAAAACAAGAGTATTCTGTTTCAATGAACTAAGAAGAGCTTTTGAAATCAATTGGTGATGTGCAGGTCTTTTCTATGCTTGATACTCAAAGCTTGTGCTATGCGGGAGCCGCTTGTTCGATGTTTAACAAATGTGCGATGGATCCCTCGTGTTATGCTAACATTGATTTGAGAACGATTGTACCGAAGGTCAATAATGCTGTTGTGTCTACAATGATCCACCGAGCTGGAAAATCTCTTCAGTAAGAATTATTATTATTTTTTGTTTATGAGACTTTTGTTTTCTTTTAGTCCTGATCCCTTAGTTTTGTTTTTTTCCCAGCTCAATTGGGTCGTGCGGTAATCTTTAAGGCTATGAACTTATCAGCATCATATACTTTGTTGTGAATTATCTCCATTGCTTGATGTTGATTTTATGTATTTATTTCTCGAGTCATGGTCTAGTTCCTGCAGTAGTTATTGTGACTCAACTAGTCTCCCCGCCAAATTCATATACAACATGTTTGCGGCTGCACCTGCCAAATTGCCACCAATGTTTTCAGATTACTTCATATCCACCAGCAATCTTCTTTTTCTATTGGCCAAAAAGGGGCAAAAAAAGAGAGGAAGAAAACATAGAAAGATAAACATCTTCTGGTATATTTGTGCGCACCTTTGCCACTTCTGTTCACAAGCCATTTCTGAAAGAGTAGGATGATAATGACAATTCTGTTTTATGATGATCTTTTGGTATTCTCTTACTGTATTTATTTAATTAGAAGTTATCCCAAAAACACTCTAAAAAGCTGCTGTCCAATTGAGTATCCATTCATGAATAACTATATTAATGTAAATGGCAATGGTATATTTGTTTTAATTCTCTGTGATGCTCTACCCTGACTCTCTTGATTGGTGTACAGGTCTCTTAAGCTCGGGATGGTTCCTGGTCCAAACACATCTCCTTGGTCCTGTCAGTCATTGGTTTGTACCATCAGGAATTCTGTAGATGTATCAAGTTTCTCTTGGAATGATAAAAAAACGAGACAAGGGAAAGAGCAATTCATTCTTACAAGATCATGCCTAAACCCGTTAAGTGGGGAAAGTGGTGCTGCTGGGTATGTTCAAGTACAGTTGAATTGTACAGTCTGATACATATTTGTTTTGATCTCAATATTTTCTTTTTCATAATTGAAGGTCACATCTGAGAAGGTTGCACCTTTACAACATCGAAAGAATGGATAATGCATCACTATTTTTGGCATTATCAGCCTGCCCATCTCTCCTTGATCTGGAAATTGTTGGCCTGTAAGTTTCTTTGGATGGGGTTATGCTATTTCTGCTTTCTTCTGTTTGAGACATATGAAGATGATAGCAAGCATGGTTTAGGCTGCTAGAAGCTACAATAAGCAGCATTTGGCATGTAGATGTGCATTGATAATTAGTTTGTGTATGGGTGTTGAGATTTTCGTAACTGAATGCTTAGCATATGCATCATTTTTGGTTATCTAAAAGAGTTTTTGTTTAATACTCCCTTTTATAATTCATTGATGCATTGTGCTTTTGCTCCTCTTGTTTCATTTTCTCTTTTTGTTCTCTATTTTTCTTTTTAAGATTTCTCTTAGAAGATAATGATACTTTCTGGACCTTCTGGTTTCAATTATATGGTCCACCTTTGTTCATCTGGCACCTCTTCTAACCTTTAAATTTGTTATTTTATTGCCTTATATTTGTAACTCTTTATTTGACATGACTTTGCATTTGCAACTTTTTTGTTTTGGCACTAGTCTGGACTGTGTGTCCTTTTCCTTTTGCCTTTCCAATCCTCTTGTTCTTTTCATCCAGTAACAGATCTTTATTTTTTCTTTTAATTTTTTGAGTAGTCATGTTGAATTGAGGCAGACATTGATGTCAGTGAGCATGAGTTGTCCCTTGATAGAGCGTTTGTTCTTTGAGTCTTCAAAAACAGGTGCAGGATCTTCTTCATGAGTATTTCCTGTTTGTTGCTCATAAAATTTTTGCTTACTATGCTTTTGTTAATATTAGGAAGAGATGACAGTTTGAAATCACCGACCTGTGTTGATTTTGTGAAAAATTGTCCATGTTTAACTTCTTTGGCCCTTAGAGGTTTTAAGCTTCCAGATTATAAAATTCGCATACTTCTCAAGGTACGTTTCTGGGCAAATGAGGTACTTTCATCTTTTTAATTATGTCAAGGTTTATCTAATATATCTTTCATTTTCTGAAATGTTTCTGTGCAACTCAAGATGAAAATATAGGAATAACTGAAATGTTTCTGTGCAACTCAAGATGAAAATATAGGAATAATCTATATTCTCATTTTCTTTCTCAAGGAAAAACTCTATTACCACTTTTGTTTAGAACTCTATATACTCAGATGTTGTGTAGCGCTTGTGTCATATCCTACAAAAAGCTAGGACATAGCTAGAAGGGATGTTTTAGACAAGTCTGTTACTTGACAAAACTGTGTCAAATACCAACTATTTAAGGGGAGTCTTCATATTAACTAAAAATAATACATCCATGGTTCATTTAAATGGATTCATGGTTGCAACTAAACAGTTTTGTGGTCTGAACATTTGGTGTTTGATACACTGGTAGTCATACATGCATACTTCTCCATAAGGTGTACATAAGTAACTAGTACTGTAGACGTCTGATTTGTGCAACAGTTTGGCATCAAGTCAAATATTAACTTTATTATTCAGGTTAGTGGCTCAAGTTTTCTGGTTTCAGATATATGATCTTGTTTATATATATGGGAGGATGGTGATTTTATTAGGTAATATTAATCTAGTACATGATTCTAACAAGTTAAGAAGTTGGTTGTTATCTTGATTTATACTAAGGTAAAGGTTCTGAACCCATTACTTTGACAAAGTAGTTTGTTTATATATACGTATGTAGACTATTATGTTCATCTGTTATGGTATTTCTATTTTTTAAATTTATTCGTGGAACTGATGTTGAGTTCATTTATCTGGCTTGTGTTTGCAAGAAAAATCCAGTTATACGTATGGAGAACAATGCAATTTTTTTTTCTTTCGGGGTGTTGTAGCGAAGCAATGGTGCACACATGTGCCTGAGCTAGACTCAATCTTTCTGGTTATTCTTGCAGGGATTTCTTAAGCTAAAATATGTTGATTTTTCGACATCATACTCAATTACTGGAACATTTTTGAGGTCTGTGAATTTTCTATGGACTATACCTGCCAAGAATCCTGTGTCTCATTTATACGAAGCATTAATTCACCGCCTCATAAAGTTTTCCTGTTAAATTTGTTTGATGTTAGGAATCTTGGAAGTGGAACAGGGGCGAATCTGCTTGCGGTTTTGATTTTACGAGATTGCATGCATCTTAAAGAGGTGAGGTTTTCAGCCTCTCTCTCCTCAAACAAACAAAACAACTTCCTCCTCGCTGAACTCCTAATTGTTATATGCAGGTGGAAGTTGCTCAGTTTTTAACAGCAGTTCTTGCAGGAGATTTCAAGTTCCTTCGATATCTCGTGGGTGGATAGATAATGTTTAGATATTGCATTTATTCTTTTTGTAGATTCTCACTTTTGTTCTGACCTTCTTGCAGGACATATCCAATAGGGAAGGTTTAGCTTCTGAAGGTGACTGGTATGATAGATGTTTCAGTTCGAGGTAATTTTTGTTCCTCTGGTTTAACTATACTGCTATAACTTCATTGTTTAATATCAAATTTTGGTGCATGTTGTGCAGGATCATTCCTTTAAAGGAGGTCTCGGAAGAAAGGCCTGATATCTGCGTGCTGGCTGAGTTTCCATCAGAAGGAAGGTTTGTTTGTTATAACAGTTTTACGGTTGCAACTTAAAACTTCATTTTCTGCACTTACTCTGAGAGACAAAGGAAAATTGGTAGCAGGAATTACATTTGCCAATGTTGTTTTGGTCATGGATTTTGCAGTTTCATCGACATTGAGCAAATGGTTGACAGTGAGTTCCATAGTGAGGTAAGCTTGCCATCTCAGTTGAGCAATCATACATCGGATGGATCGTTGCTTATGAGTTCTTCAGAAAGCAGCTACAATAGTGATCAGGGTAGTGGGAATGAGGAGGGTCAAGATTCTGGTTATGTAATATTTGAGGAAAGCTCAGATGAAGTGGACTTTCTGGCTATTTAAGTGCACTACCAAAGAATGGCTTGGTTGGTACTTTTGTGGCATCCAATCGATTAGGTATTATTCTCCCTCGCATTGTTAGGAATCAGGAAACAGTTATGCTGTGATTTGTTTTAGAGCTAAATTTTGATATTTTAGCTGTATGGAATTATCTTCTGTCTTCCAATGAAGTTTATCATACAGCCTTTCCCTTCAGCAAAAAACAAAAATATGATTACATTTCAAGTGTCTCACTGGGAAACAGAAGAGATATTTTATTTATAACATTGGCTAATATGCTGCATATGGAAGATGAGCAATTTGTGTGGCCATGGTGTTTGTGCATTCCTCCTACGAAATAGAATTATTATGCTTCTTGTTCCCAGCAAGTTTCAGTGAATTTCTTGTCTCTCCATTCCTCCCCCTGTTGTTGTAAGGGATTTGTGGTGTCAATGAGACCAATTTAATTCCCCAAACACACTCATACTGCTTTTCTTTAATCTTTTCTAAGGATTATGATATCCATCCTCATGAATTACCTAAATGATATCCATCCTCATGAATTACCTAACATTTACTTGGAACTATCTCACGAATATTAGGGAGGAGGTTTACACAAGTTGCAAGCTGGAGTAAAGAGTGGGATGCCACATTGATTTGTTAGCTGTGGGATCTCACCAGTATCTGCTATACTTAATGCCCGTGCATTATGTAAGTCCCACTGATGCTGTAGTCTCCCAGGTTAGTGACTGCAGGGCCTTCCATTCCTTGATTTTTGAAGATAAGAATGTTGAAGCTTATAGAGATCTTTCTTTCGCCTCCTATTCTTCTCTGCCCTTTTTTAGTTCATTTATCTACACTTCAATCTCGTGGATGTTGATTCCCCGGAGTAATTTGCATCAAATGTCGACCACGACCTTTGTTTTGTCAATTCATCTATCATAATTGTAACTTTTCATGCGAGAAAATTGAGTTGTCTGGATATCATTTTGATCCTTGCTTTACCTGCAGGTAACCCCTTCTAATGAAGATTAAACTGTTAATTTGATGTCAATGACAATACACTGAGAGACCAATTGTTATTATGTTGTCAATGGCAGTATTCCGAGAGGCCAAAATATGAATGTCTTGCCGCAACCGGATACTGAGTTTTTTATTTAAATATCCAACTATTTAAACGTAAGACCTTGCGTGGGAATATCAGCGCAGTAGCTTCCGTGGGACCCGTCAGATTAACCGCCATGATTTGTCTCACGGGTAACAGAATAAGTGATTCGTTAAAGGGTCCAATTCGTGTAGTAATAGGCGCTTCCCGACAATCAATGGCCGCCGCCCCAACGCCACCGTATAAACCATACCGTTATTTGAAAACCTTGACGGCCCACAGTCGCGACGTCTCTTGCGTAAAATTTTTCAACGACGGAAGTCTCCTGGCATCGGCTTCTCTCGACAAAACCCTAATAATATAGTCAGCTTGGACATTCTACATTGTCCACCGTCTTGTTGGCCACTCCGACGGCGTATCATACCTCGCCTGGTCTTCTGACTCGCACTACATATGCTCGGCCTCCGATGATTGCACCTTACACATCTAGGACGCATGTGCCCCTTTTGAGTGTCTTCCGTGGCCGCTCCGACTTCGTCTCCTGCTTGAATTTCAACCCGCAGTCTAATCTGATCGTGTCGGGGTCATTCAATGAAACAATTCGTATTTGGGAGGTGAAGACGGGGAAGTGTACGCGCGTTATCCTGACGCATTCTATGTCTGTTACATCAGTGCATTTTAGTAGGGACGGTTCCCTCATAGTGTTGGGTAGTCACGATGGACGTTCTAAAATTTGGGATGCTGGGGAAACCACCTGCTTCAAGACCCTCATTGATGATAAGGGTCCGGCCGTGTTCTTTGCCAAATTTTTCCCCATTGGAAGTTCATTCTGGTAGCCACTGTCGATAGCACTCGATAATGCAATTTCCGATAAACTGTTCTATTCGATATCAATTTCTTGTTGTTCTGCTTGCTAAATACTGCAGATTCGCAATGAAAGGTTTAGAACTTTGAGATTGTTGCAACTTTTGCTATTAACTTTAGAGTTGGTTTGATTTGGAGTTCATGTACAATTCTTTGTTTTTGAAAACAATTAGAATACAATAATCTGTATATGGTGTTTCATTTATTTTCCCCTTTCTTTTTCCTGAGCGCAGAAATTGTGGGAATTATTCGGCTGGGAAGTTCTTGAAAATCTATACAGGTCGCACCAACAAAGTATATTGTATCATATCTACTTTCTCGGTGACTAATGGGAAGTAGATTGTAAGTGGATCAGAGGCAAGTGTGTTTACTTGTTGGATCTGCAGGAGAAACCATGATTGAAAAGCTTGAAGGCCACACCAACACCATGATTTCTGTAACTTGTCGCCCCAGTGCGAACAAAATTGCTTGTGCTGTCCTAGACAGTGATAGAACAGTGAGGGTTTGAGTTCAAGATAGATAGTTGCCTATAATGAGATATATTATTATATTATATATAGAACAGTGAGGGTTTGAGTTCAGATAGATAGTTGCCTATATGAATATATATATATATATATATATATATATATATATATATTAATTGTTTCTATTAGGACAAGTAGATGTTGTCTGAATATGCTATTCATTTATATAATAATTTTCACATAGTTTTTGTTTTTTGGGCATTCCTGATTGAATGTATTGACTATAGTGACTGAATTTTGACTTGTGTGATTCTAAATATTATCCCAAATAGCTGATCTTATGCATGCATTAATCACTAAATTGTTCCAGAAGCAATTCCCTCAAGTTGATACCTGTAGATCAGATCTTACTGACTGGTCCAACATGGTAAGAATCGAATTAGGCCATTGTCTTTCTTGCTGCTTGTTTTCATTTGCCTTCCAGAGATTGTTTTCACAACGTATTAGGTGATGTAAACTATTTGGTTTATTTGCATCTGCTTCGTATTGTTATAACAACATTTGTATTTCACGTTAACAGTCATACAAATGGGTGTTGCTGTGTTTCCTTATTTGGTGTCATCTATTGTGTATTTTTCATATTAGAAAGGTTTATGTTTTTTCAGTCTTGTATCTATGGAGTAGTCCTGGAAAGTGGAGTGTGAGATTGTCTAACTGTGGGTAATGCAAAAACTATAGCATTAGTTACGGTTTATTGTAATCCCCATTGCCTTAGTGGATCATTTGTTCTGAATTTATTTCAAGTCAGATTGAGCTTGATTCTATGGTGTTTATAGTTGAAGATAGATTTGGTAGAATCTAGCCCAGGTTGGACTATAAACTTGGGATATATTTATGCACTACTACTAATATTGTCAATGAGTTAAATCATTACTTGTGGTCTTGCTTTTGGAAAAGCCTCAGTCTTTTTAGGCATCTTACAAAACTAAATGGAATGTGGAATGACTAGTATAAACCAAAACAAAGAAGGATGTCGTTGATGACAAATTACAGGGCAATGACAGAATTAGACATGGTTGCAAAGGTTTCTGCCTTTTATCCTTGATGACTCTAGATAATACTACTCATGCTCCCTTAAGCTATGACTCATGAGAAAATAACTAACCAGAGAAGAGTAACTTCTAAAATTGTGAGCCAAATGAATTTTTAACTTCTAGCTCTACAGTATTGCAAATGCCAGCGAGTTCTGATGACAACATGGAGGAGTGTAATGTATCAAGAAAGGAGAATGATCCTCTCTTAACATTTTCTGTCTTTGACTTTTAAGGATTCAGTGATACAAAACAATAAAGGATTTAGATTTTATTTTAATTAATTTTTCTAATCTTTTAATAAGTAAAAAATTAGTCAATTATAAAAAATCAAAAAAAAATCAATGGCACAACGTCCTTCCGTGCATGCAATTCATTGATTTTTTGAATGTAGTTGTTTACACCTTCATTAGACATAAGTCATAAAGCAACTACAACAAAAGGATTAGGGGCTAATAACAAATCTAATGAAGAGGGAGATATGAAACGTTGAATGATTAGATTTGATCATTGACTTTTCTCTAGACCAAATGTGTCTTCAACACCACTCTTCACCCTCTTTCTTCGCTCTGCTATCATATCTAAATATGCCTGAATAACAAACAATGGTAAATAATGACAGTGCTTTATAAACTAAACAGATCTAACTCCAGCACGTCCACCATAGACATGTATTTAGCCATATATTCTTGCTGTAAATTAAACTAAGGAATTCAAGTCATTCCCTATGAGCAAGAGCCTGCAACATTCAGTAACATCATAGACTTTGTGAATAGTTGGATGCTTAATTGCTTATTTGTTGGAAAAAAAAGGGTCTTAACACCATGGAACAATAACTCCATATACATGCTGTCAAATCAAATTCAATAGGTAAGTAACCAAATGTAAATTACATAGTCATGCCTGTGTCTTCATTCAAGTTCTTCTAAATGCTTTCTCTGCATTGGTATTAAGAATAACACATCCAGAGCCTTCAAACCAATTGCTCTCTATATATAATCTTGCATAAGAGGCTGATCAATTATTTATTGGGAAGATGTCTATCCTGACTAGTTGAGTGCCTTAAGAGCTCCAGTTTTGGAGAGCTCCATACAAGTGGTGGATAACCAAAAACAAATGTGTGCATGGGTGCAGGCGCGGTCCTCGGTTTTCCTGCGTTTGTGGGGGTCCTAGGCAAGTTCCTAAAATAATCCTTATGGAGCCTGAGGTATAGATTGGCGGCGCAAAGGAAAGAATTCTATTGTTAACTAATTAACAATTCTGACATCAAAAGGATGAAGCTGGACCAATAATCAGGCATAAACTATAGAAAAGGGAAAGTAACTTGTGATAATTACTAAGTAACAAAGGTAAGTATGAGAAAAAGAATTTAAAAATGAAAAGTTAAGGTGATTCTCATACCTGAGGATAAGAATAGAGAAATATGTACCACCAGGTGCAAACTACTAATGATATGACTGTTGTAACTAAGAGTGAATGAAAAATTAGCCAGCTACAGGCCATCGCCAATACCCCGGTTAACACTATCGTCCATGGTTGACACCTGATGTTACGGGAAAATTAAATTATATCAAACTATGAAATAAAACAAGTAGTAACCTCCATGAAAACCCAGTTATCCTACTTAATATAGTTTTAAAAGTTATGCCAAGCGATCGACAACAACTCAAAATTGAGATGCTGAACAAGAAATTTATGAATTTATTTCATCCAAAGTGATCAAAAATAAAGAAGAGGCTCACCACGAGGGCTTGGTATCCCAGACAGAATCATACTCGAGGGAGAGGTAGTTGAGATAGCCATCCATGTCATCAACGGCCCCGTTTTCATCCATAAACCTTGACTCTTTTGGGTCACTTGAATTCGCTCCAAATGCTACAATTTTGGTGCCAAGTTTTGTCATTTTGAGTGTGTGTTGAGAACCATGACGAGACAAACTGGGGTTTGAAAAATGGGTTTTCTGCGAAGACAAGTTATGGGATCTCAGCGAACAAGAAACTGAGAGAGGCCAAAGAGATAGAGTTCCCATTTTTTAGGAAAACAATAGAATAGAACAAAATTCTCAATTCTGTTGGTAAACCGGCAAGAGAAAGGAACCAAGTCCATTGGGGACTAAAACGGCGTCGTCTCCTAGTGCACAAAGCATTTATATGAACGGTAAGGTATGACAAGAAATTATGTTATACACATTACCCATATGCAAACTGTAAATTCTTTTTCTGTTTTAATAAAATCGTACCTTCTGCAATTTTAGAATGCTCTCTTTTCAGACGAGAGATTGGAATGAAATTATACAAATCCTGTAGCTCTGAGTGGGTTCATCACCACTCATGTTGAATGGTACAAGTGTGTTTGCTTTTTACTGAATTGAGATCAACGGCACCTCACAAATTCATCAGCGCGCGGATTTAGATAATCAACAAATAATCTTGATAACATAAATTGTATTCTCTTCCAATCCCCAGAAGAACTGGGTTATCTATCCTTGTCTTCATTCAATCTTGTTTGTGTTCCTGTTACTTTGAGAAGGGTAAGTAACCAACTGTATGTGCTGTAAAACTCGTGTCCCAACCTGGGTTTCTAAATTAGTTTCCACGGCAAATTGGATTGTCCCGTCAGTCTTACTCTTGTCGAGCATAATCAACTTCTAGATTTCCTGTAAGAGGTACGTTAACTTTATTTAAAATCTTGTAGGCTAAGACAGATTGTCTGGAGCTTGTGAAGAATGGAGTCCGAATCGGCTGATGATCAGTTTATGAGACAACTACTAATTAATAAGGCTGTGAACTAGCCAGTTCAGATTGACAATTTGATAACAGCAGAGATAAATGATTACCATCCCATGGACTTCATCCAGGTTTTAATAGAGATTATGATTTATGCATTTCTTCCAACATTGCCTTTCACAGTTGATTATTTTTTCCCCATTATGCAAAAGTAGTTAGATATTACCTGCACTTTGAAAATAGAAAAACTATTATGGTGTATTTTTTCAGTTTATTTCGTTCTCGTGTTTTAATGGAGGAAATCCCAAGGCACGTTAGTCTTGTTTCAGTTCTGGGTTTCTGTTGCCAATCATTTAACAATGTGTTCCTTGTCTATTTTGATAACCTGAACACTAGCTTTTACAGATCTGAGATTACAAAATAACTGCTGAAAACTGAAAATATTCCAAACAAAACTGTAATATATAGAGAAATTCCAACATTTGAGGACTGCTAGTATTTATCTAATGAGTGGTTGCGCCAACTCTACATTTTTTAATGTTCCTGCAATATGTGATGGATTTCTGGGTTCTAATAAATCAAATTCTGTATGCTTGTTTTAAAGCTGCAAATGCAAGTGAGGAAAAGGAATGCCATATTTTGAGACATAATCTAGTCGATGGGCTAATCTGACTTCCAGATCAGCGAGGAAAGAATGGCTACTGGAAGGGGGTTAGGTTACATCGATGGAAAAATCTATGGCAGTTCTGGTCTAGTAGGCATAAAGCAGACACTATTTTTCTGTGACAGGAAACTTAAACCATGGGAACCAAACAAATTAGAGGATGATTAAATACAGGCTCGAGCGGCATAAGAGCTTGTGATTATAAATTGATGATACTCACAACTTTCGTACCTACTCTATAACATGTTTTATTGTTGACTGGAGACAAGAAGACTAATATACACTTATAATTCACCAAAAACAAATGATGAATAGTTGGCAGAAGAAAGACAAAGGATCAAGAATGACCATATTGGCTGAGCATGTTAGATTCCAGCTGCTCTGCAAAAACACTCCTGATGAAAACAAACCTGTTGTATTGCTCTTATATAGATTCTGAACGTTTTAGTCTGCAACAAGAAGGTTTTACCCAGAGATTAATGCTTGCCATCTTTTTCCTTTTAAACTATTGCGACTTCTTGAAAATTACTGCAAATGAGATACCAAAAGCAGATTTCTGCAAACTGAGCTTCATAGCATTCTCCATGAACAGTATTAGAAAAATGTAAACGAATGATGGTTAGAGTGTCAGAAGCCAAGAAGAGAAATAGGCTTATACACAAATATACATAATAGATATAGATAAGTTACTGAAAGAATGAGGCAAAACAAATTGGTAAACTTATAATTACATTGCATGTACACTATCTCAATCACACTGTAGTTTATAAAGATAATCACAGGAAGTATTCAGTGACACTCAATAAAAGAAAATACACTGCTATTCATTTTTCCATGCATACAATAACAACGAGAAACCTAGACCTTGTAATTGGTTTTCTCTTAACCGCTGAGAATGAGACCAGGTCAATACAGACGGATCAAAGACAGATTGGCTAGCCCACAACTTATCTGCAGAGAGGCAAGTTTGGAACATGAAAACTGCATTGCCCATAGCATTACCAAATAGCCAATTATGAACATCCCAGAACACTTCGACAGGGAGAGCATCCACCAGAATGGTGTGGTTACCTCGGAACTTCCACTTCAGCCTCTTGATTTGCATCACTATCTTACCATCGATGCGGATTACAAGGCAAGGATCTTTAACATCAATAGTGTCACACTCAATTGTGACATCATGCACCTGCCCCTTGTCACAAAATTGAGCCTTGGCACCATAAACCTTTTTGCCAAAAATGTGCTCTTTCTTGGCAACAAAAATGGCATTTGAACTTACAGGGGCATTGTCGATCTTCCTGCATGCTTCCTTTTTTAAATCACCAAGCAGTAACACCATTTCTTGATTATATGCAACAGCTAAATAATATCCCTCTAGTGGCTCAGGCCCAGAACCAAATCTAGCACCAGATAAGTTCCAATATATGTCAATTTTACTAGAATCTACCTCTAAATTTTTAGAACCTTTTCTCTTGGAGAACAGCCATGGTTTTATTTCAACTTTACAGAGGCATTGATTGGTCGAATCATCGATTGCAACACTGAGGCCTTGACCCATAAGATTCTTTGTCCAGGTAACAGTAACCAAGAACGAACGACCATGTAATTTGCACTGATAAACACAGGTAACCAAGTTTTGAGCAGCTTTTGTTGTACTTGATGAAGATGAATCAGCAACTTGAACCCCATTTTCGCCAAAACAGGAAGGAAAGTCCCTCATTATACACCAAAAATTACACAAATTTCTTTCTAGCTGATTACTCTCCAATTTAATTGACTAAAAGCTTGTATATTTATTTACTAGATCAGCAGAACGAACAAAGCAGAAATTGAATATACAGTAAATAAAAAAAATCTTCTACCTCCGTCAAATGAAGATGAACCCAAGAACCCATCATCAAACATCTCAAAGATCAGCTTGCCCACGCTTCAATCTGATCTGGGAGTCCGGTTTTTCAAGTTTACAGTTGCACACGAAGAAGACACAGAGAAAGTGGACTTAGATTTGCTTCCCCGTCAATGTCTCAGCTATAACCACGTAGTACGAACAAAAAAAAACGCAAGCTTTGCCAGATAGAAGAAGAGACAGCAGTACTCAAGTCACATGGGAGGTGAAGAAATTAGACTCGTAACTAAATGTTAGCTGGAAAAGACTGGTCCTTTTATACTTCGTTGGTCTGTCTGTCTTACACAAAAGCAGAAATGGTCTTTTTAAGCTTGCCATCTCTCATTTTCTGTGTCCATAATAATTAAGAGAATCATTATGGGCAAGCCTTTAACTGACACAACTCATGCATTACACCGCAACTAATCAGAGCTTAAAGCCTAAACGCCAACCTCTGATATCTCCCTCGCCGTGGAATTTTACTTTTGCGTGGTTGTACATCACCTTTGCCATGTAAGACAGACGTAATTACGGAGCAAAAGAAGAAAAGAGAGAAAGAAAGGCAAGTCTACCGTGCTTTCTACCACTCGATTGCAATATTTTATGCTTCAACATTGCAAGATTTCGTTATCTAACATAATTGACTGCACTGATTGCTCTGATTTCTTTATTAAAATAAAACAATATGATAATCATAACGATAATAATACTTTTATTATTTAATAAATACTATTTTAATTTACTGTCTAATTAAGGTATTATTTAAAGAGGTAAATTCTAATAATTGCAAGATATTTTTAAAATAAAAATTATGAAATAAATTTATATAATTATAAATAAATTAATATAATATAATTATTCAAATAAATAATTATGTTATGTACTAATTTATGTATCGAAAACTTCAAATTCAAAACAAATAGTATCAAGAATTTTAAATTTGAATCAAACGTAATTAATAATTATGTCGTGTTATTTTATATTGATCTAAATTTATAAATTTTGTATATTGTTTGCGTCGAATCTTCAACTTGTGTTAAAAAATTGTGATTCTTGCTCCTAATGTTATCTAAAGAAAATATACACAATTATTAAAAAAAAATTCTTTAAGTAAATGAAAAATTTTCGGGGTAATGTGAAACATGTATTTTAAAATTGGGAAGAGTAAGAAAATGGCTGAGACTGATATTTTAACATTGAGTAGGGTGTGGGCATGCGCTAATGGATACCTACGAAATCAATATTTAAATACTAATAATAATAATAATAATAAGTCTCAGTCTTGGTTGTATTGTGACAGAAAAAATGTTTTTAGAAAAATTTTAGACACCTCCCTGCCCTGCCACCAAGCAATAGCTAAAGCCAAATTCCACTCGTTGCTTGTGGGCTACACCGAATTTCATTTGGAAAACCTTATTTGGGAACATGTCAATCAAAGAAAGACTCACAAATTACACAATGAATTTGGGTTATAAACATCTTCAAATCTGGATCACATATTTGACCAGCCAGCCAAAAGCTCATTCCTACTTCGATGCAATGCTCAAAATTGCCGCACAATCATGTAAAAAGCTGAATGTGCAAATTGTTTTTCTGTATCTGTAAATTCATTTTTATTTGGCCCCAATGATTCTTTGTCTGTCCTCTAGGGCGCGGCTTACCAGTGGACAAATAATATAAATGCTTGAAAACAACTTGTTTGGAATCAAATCTTTGCAAATAAATGTCTATTTCTGGCCGGTATTCCCAAACCATTTTCAATATATGGAAATCAAATTACATGGCAAACACCATTGATGATCCTCGAGACTCATGATTGACCCTGACCCACTTCAAAGATGAATCTTGGAGATGAAGCTGGAACTATAATTGCCAGTTCAATTATTCTATTCTATTTAATTGTGTTCTGTTATTGTTTTAAATGCGAATGGTAATCTAATTATGTTGACTTCTGGCCTAACGTGTTTTACACCCCGACTCTTGTCCACGTGCTGAAAGCTCCGAGTCGGATGGGAGAGATGACCCATCAACAAAACAACACATGCCATATGATAGACGTCATTTGGGATCAATAATTTAAGAGTGACCAAATTTCAGTGGAAAATCATCCATCATCAATTGCATTCCTTCCTATTCCATGTTCATAAATGAGCCAGTCCTGGTGGATCGACTGTTGCTTTCTTTCAACTTCACTTCCCCTTCTTTCGAAGCAAGCAGGTTTACTGTTTTCGTATAATGTTAATTACTGGAGAAGCAAATTGGTAATGGCATCATAGCTTGAAATTGTTGCTATCAATCCAATCCAATCCAATCCAATATAGATTTGTGCCATTACCAGTTTGTCCTACCCCACTTGCCTTGCCCATCCAGCAATCCGTGGCCATAATCTCATTGAATGTGGTCTGCCAATATGGGGAGAATTGACTTGTGTAGCACACGTACCTAGCTGTATATTAGCAAACTTGGTCCACATGGAAATACGCAGAAGACAGTGAAAGGTGAGGTAGCAGGTTCCTTCAAGCTGCATTCGTAAAGGGTGAAGGCCAATCTTCAAAGGCTGTTTAGTATAGTAAAACTAACAGAATGACAATAATCTACCACTCAAAGGATGTTCCATAACACCATCATACGGTCACTCAATTGCAGGATATGAAAATGGAAAAAACAAAAAATAATAATAATAAGCAAACTCTCCCACCTGAAATCTCTCATAAATCATAAGATCTTAACAGGATGAAATAATTACACTTCATTTTGTCTACAGAAGCCCTGTAAATTCTTCTGAACTACAGCCCTAGTCAATGTAACTTTCTCAGACCTCTGACACAGGGAAACATGTGCTCTAGCAGGCCTTTTTAAGACACTTCTAAATTTCAAGCCATCCTTTTTGAAGAGCCCCCGCATCGTTTCGGATACTGTTAATGTTCCCGTCAATTTCATGACACCATTAATTTCTTCTCGTCTACCAAATCCTCCCTGTTTGTCTCTCAACTGTTTACAAACTGGCATCTCCTCGGAACACTACTCATAAATGCACAAATTGACCACTCCCGCCAACTTCTAACCAACAGATGCGAGAGAGGTCAACTAAGACTTTGTCTTAAATAGAAGTTTTGTAACTTTAACAAATATTAATGAAAAAAAAAGCACCAAAATTTCAAAAAGAGAGCCTAAATAATTGCAAGATTGAAACGTTATATTTGAAAAAATTTAAACAGTCAAGAGAGCAAAGAAAGCTAATAGTTTTGATTATTGTCACCTTGCAGGATAGTCCCCCACGGCCAACATAAGAATATTCATTTGAATTCAACACAAACAGTACATTAAAGGGGAACGTTTCTTTTTATATATTCGAATGACTGGATGCCTAAGTTCCAAGTAGTGTGACACATCAGACTGTTGTATTAAAAAGGCAACAGCGAAAACCGTTCATTTCAGAAAGATTTGGAAATAATACAAACTTGGCTGATATGCACTACAGGCCACACATTCTTTTTTTGGGTTAAGAGCCAAAATCTTATACTAGATACTAAATTTCCAAGGATAGGAAACGGTCATAATACAAAATTTCCTTCCCACATGCATGTCTAGATGCATTTGAACATGTCCACCATAACGTAAACCGATACAAGATTTTCAGTTGCTTCCATGATAGCATAATTATGAAATTCAAAAGATTGATTGGTTATTCTCTGATTGTCAAAAGTTTACAGCTGCAGTGAGCTAAAAATATTATCAAAACATTTGAACAATAATGAATACCTAAAAATAAATATAAAATCAAAGTTGCTGATCTTAAAGATTCTGGCAAGACAAAAAATAATAAAAGATTACTCAAGTCCATATGGTTTACATGAATCTTTAACAAGCTACTCAAGTGAGACGGCCAGCTAACCTTTTGGTGGATCGAATATGGCGTCTATTTGATAGGATTAAGTGGTGTTTCTGATGTGTCAAATAATTTAAGACGATATACCAACATTCCTTGCATTACTCAACAATTCTCCACCTTACATACCTGAAATGCATGCAGTGTTTAATAGAGAAGCTCTGCTCATGAAAAAAGCAAACCTACTAGTAAAATATTCTGATAAGTAATTATGCACTTTCAACCACAATACAGTATAAATAAACAAATTTACACATGCAAGCATTAAATACTCAGCAAACAGATGAAAAAAGATCATTCTAAGGCGCATATTTTATTTTATGACAGAGGTTCCCTAACTCTTAACAAATACACGCATAAGAAAATTTCTATGCAATTCTCAAATTTTGTAGAAAACTATTACTCGCTGGTCACATTCAAGTCCTTCAGCCTGGGTTCAAATGTTAAATGGTGGATGATGATAGGTAGGTCTAAGAAAAAATCTAGCTCAAAGAACACACCCCAAAAAAACAGTACTTCAGGTAACAAAATTTTCCAAACAGAAAAGACAAATAACAAAAATTCAGAAACCAGCAGAGACAACATCCAGCCCAAAGCAAACACACACACACACACACAGAAACCCACAAAATAATCAAATTAATGAGTGGAAACTAGAAAAAAAGAAAAAAGAAGACTATCTCCAACATTACATGTGTCACACAGCATATGAGTTCATGTCTGAATGAATTCCTTACATCGGTATATTTTTACTAAGTCAAAATATCCTGTATGTGAACTTCAATAAGCATGTTGGCATTTCAAACTTTAAGTTCACAAAGTTCAGTACAGCTTTCCTAATAAAAACTCCGAGCAATCTGACCTATACATATTACAAATGAAAATCAACAGAAATGCAATGGAGACAAATTCTGAGCAAGCGCTTGTTATGTAGGGAAATTAAATTTGAGAAGTTCAGTAAAGCTTTCCTAATAAAAAGTCCGAGTAAATCTGACCAACACATATTACAAATGATAATCAACAGACATGCAATCGAAACAAATTCTTGGCAAACACTTATTAAGAAGGGAAATTAAATTTGACAAGCCAATATCCTAATTATGAAATATGCATCAAATTGCGTCAGCATAATCCACGCTACACAAAACAAGACACCATAATGCAACAAAATAGCTGGCATTGAACATACATCAGCATCAAGTTTCACCACTGTCTTTCCCACCAAAAGGATCGTGGGTTGGAGCAACATCCTGCCCAATGTGACGCTGCACCAGACGCTGCAAGTCAGCCATGACCTTATGCTCACGTTTTGCCTTCTCCTCATAGTTAAACATTGCTAATGCCCGCTTGTCCTCTGCACTATAAACTTGGTTTTCCTTCCTAATACGAATGGCATTCATCCTCTGATGCCTACTACCACTCATCACATATCCAAGACCCTCAAGTTTCTGAATCTCCTCAGCAGATAGTCCCACTTCTCCTCTTCGTGGAATACGCTTCCCTAGCTGCACATACTGAGCAATGGCATCACCTTCTCCAGGCCTTAGAGCACCACCATAGCTAATATGCCCTTCAGCTCTAGGCAAGGGCATTGGACCCACCACCGGTTCATCATCTAAAACTGGTTTCTTCTGAGACTCAATCATTTCTTTAAACTTAAGCAGTTCAGAATCCATTTCAGCCTTTGTGCGCTCATCCATTTTCTCTTTTGAATTTGAATTCTCATCATTCTCATTATCAGACCTGTTCCGCTTCTTACTCCGCTCAGAAGCAGAAAGCTTGTGCTTCTTCGATTTCCAATTCTCATCCGATGACTAACTAACATCAGAATGAGCAGTTTCACTCTCTTGACTCTCGCTTTCATCAGATTCACTATACCTACTCTTTCTTTTACTATTCTTGTTTCGTCTATGTTGTCTCTTTCTCTTATTTCTATCTTCTTCTTCGTCAGAAGCAATCCAAACCTTTTTGTGCATCTCGGATGCTCTTGCCAAATCTTTTTTGCGAGGAGTTTAGGGTTTCGTAATGGTTGTCTGCGGGACTTCTTCTTCGTCTAGAGCTTGAATATTTTGGTGAATACGAGCGCGAACGTTAGCGAGAACGGGAGTAAGACCGGTATCGGTATAGGTAATTTGTGTGATCATCGGAATCTGAGGCATAGCGACTGTTTTCGCGACCACAACGGCGCCGTCTATCAGGGATTCCGACGGCGGATAATGGACGGCCGGTGGTTGTTGATAAAACTAAGAAGCGAAGGGTCAATTTGAAACAGCCTTGCTTGATCGCAAATTTGATCTATTTAGCTTCCTCGCGCCGTCGAGCGGTCCGGTCACCGACTCGAGGATTACTCACTTTCCACCAAGACAACTGGATGAGTGGAGGGAGGTTATGTGCTATATGGGCCGGGTTGAAGATGATGAACCCCAAACATATGGGCCAATACCTCTTTTAAAGTTTATCAAAGGATATTACAAAATACCCCTCGTCCGCGAGCACTCGGCAATTTACAAGAGATTAATTAATTACTCTTAAATAAGAAGAATCCCCTAAATAGCCAGAGACTTGAAGAAAAGAAATTTGACCCTCTTATGAGAAACTTGATTCCCACAAGTTTTCGTATCCAACTACAGCAACGTTTTACCATACGGGTAGCTTATTCAGTACTTCAAATTTTACACATTTGACATGAGAATCTGGAGCTAAGTTCAGATGATCTATGAGGAGTAAAGACTACCATTTTCCTTGCAATTTTTGCCAAGACCAATTTCAGGGGTACCATTTCCAAATCCAGTGGTTTCTATGAATGCTTGGCTTTATCACTAACCAGAATTTTTGATGCTTCTGGTAAAGGGTGAAGTCTGTTTTCAGAATGAAAATGCTCTAGACGTTTAAGATTTATACCCGCACGTATGTATGTATATAGCTTGACCAATTCGGCATTTCTGAGAAGGTTCATGGTTAATTTGACTAATTTTTTTGGTAGCTTGTGCTTTATGCTTTCATCCCTTATGGTCTCAGCCTGCAAGAACCAATGCACAAGTTAAAACTGAATGCATTCATTCATTAAACGATATTAGCACATTTTGCTCGTGGGAGGTGGGACTCTACCTTATATTTTCATAACTAAATGTATTAGGAAATGTCATTTTGGTGCAGCGTCGGTGAGGTATATTTTGGAGTGACAAAGACATAACACCAAAAGGAAAACTGATGTTTGCTTGCATGATTGCTCTGAAAGAGAAGTTGCTATCAAAATGAAATGAAATATTGAAGGAACTGTAACATACAAGTCACCCACGTATAGGCATACCCCCAATGGCTTTTAACTCGCTTTCTATTTCCTTCCAACCTTTCACCTACCAGGAACCAAGTTCACTTCTCCAAATGGGGTGGCCTCACTCCTTCCTTTCTCCGTTGAAGAAGCTCTGGGATCGTCTTCGCTCTAGGCACAGAAAGCGTTCGTATTTATCTCCCCGTCACATTCTTACTCTTATCCTGATATTTGCTTTCAATGCTTAGTCCCTTAAACCTGTTTCACCGGTTATATATATTTTGCACCCATTGCATCCATTGCGTTTAAATTAATACGGGTGTATATATGTTATTCTTCATCTCTTTTTGCAGGAGGAGGGCTACACTTACTGTACAAGGATGTAAAGTCCTGCCCATGCGAAGATGTGCAGGTCTTGTGGTCAATACTGGTGGAGTCACATTCGGCAGCTGATCTTCGACATTAAATGATGATCGTATATACTGGTTTCCGCGCACTACGTACAGTGACCGATGCACGGAAGACGATGACCGCTTTTCCTTTTTGTAAATATATATTCACCGCATTGTGTACTGTTATGTGTAATACTACTTTTTTTCCCTGCAATTAACTAGATTCTGTAGTGTGGGGAGGCAAGTTATTGTTGGGTCTTTTGCTCTTAATTTGCCTCCTAACTTCTCCACATCTGTAATTTAAAGATATCATAAATACACTCTCAAAAGTTACTCCCCGAAGCATTTTCAGCACTTTCGGTCTGAAAAGTTGGGATTCTGAAAAGTTGCCTCCTAACATCAGCACTGGAAAACGGTCACCCAAAAACTCTTTTCTATACTCTCCGTTTTCTCTCACTCTCTTATCAGTTATCGCTCCCTGTTTTCTCACCGCCTACGTTTCTGTCTTTAGAAGAAACCCACAGAAAGGAGAGGTACACGGGAGACATACGTATCCATATTGAGGAGAAGACGACGATGAGCAAAGGATGCCGTGTGCGAGGAGTTACTGACACCGGGAAGAAGTGCAAATTGAAAATAATGACACGTCGCAATTGCTAACTTCAGTGATGCAGAAGGATACTCGACCATTTCACCTAGAAGACACAACTGAAATGTTAAAAGTCACGTGTTAGCTGGACCCATCCATAACTCTTGCAGTAGTTCTTACTAACCAGTGACCTCGAACACATCAAATAAGACGATAAGAAGTACGCTTGTTTGTATTAATTAAGTAGAATACGAACTGTCAAAAGTACACTAATCTCTTGGACAATATTGTAAGTCTCGCTTCCAGGTCTGTAAGTCTAGCCTTACGCTTCTTCTCTCTCATGTCACATTCTTTTAATGGCCTAATGGTGACAAAATTACGACGTTGATTTTCTTATTCCTTATTTATTTTCTTCTCTCTTCATACCTTCGTAGGGAGGGCATAGACAGATTTGATCCTCTCTTATTTGCTGATAAACCAACTACTTAATTTGCTTGTTAAGAGGGTGTAGACAACTATACATTCCCAACACAGGAGGAAATGAAAGTGGAGTGAAGAGTGAAGCTCCAGATCAAGAAGATTGAAAATACAATAAGTAGGCAGGTCACTTTCTCATAAAGGAGAAATGGGCTTATCAAGAAAGCTTATGAACTTTCTGTCCTTGGCGATGTTGATGTAGCTCTCACCATGCTCTCCCCATCTGGAAGAGTCAGTTTCTTCTCTGGAAAAAAAAAGGTTTGATTGAAATCATAATATGATTACACATTCACTTATATTTAACTAAGTTAATTAGCACGATCACCTTTTAATTCTCACAGGTAGAACCATTCCAGCCAGCAGATTTACCGTCTGATCTAGAATTACTAAAATTGCTTCTTTTTTGGTCTGTTACAGCATTGACGAGATTCTGGCACGCTATGTCAATCTTCCGGAGGACGAGCGAGGACGGTAAGAAGTTTATGGTTCTGGATCCTCAATTACTTATCGGAGTTCAATGATATATACGGTTCTGTTGTCTTTTTGATGGTATTTCTACTCCCCTGTTATATGGGTATGTTTTGTGCAACCATGCAACTATGAAGACTGCATAACACAGAAGTAAGCACACTCCGAACAAATATAAACACCTGCGGCCGAGCCAAGAATCTCGTGCTTGCAAAGCTGTGAAATTGTTTGAGATGAGGACTTTCGGCGTATTTGCATACAGTATCTGCAAAGAGCTCTCGGCAATTTACGGGGCGAGGACATCGAAAATTATCAAGCACCCAGGTGACTGGTTATTTCTCATCTAAATGACTGACGGCTTCCTTTTGTATCGGATTAATTACTGATCCTGCTTCCTTTTGTATTGATTAATTTTATGTTTGTTATTGTTAACGAGCAGCCGAACAACTGCTGATTCTCAGCTCGAGGATTTCTCATGCTTAATTAAAGTTCTATTTCCATTAACCTAATTAATTATTATAGATAATCAGCTTCTTTAATTATTTGACGAACTACTAGTATCAAACCACAGGAAGTTCAACAAGAAATCCTCAAGTGTAAATCCCAAATAGAGAACCTGGAGAAACATCTAAGGGCGAATTCTCGAGGAAACTCTGAACCAAGTTCGCATGCGCAGGGTAAGATCTAAGAAGTATTCATTACATATTTATATTCTGGCTGGTTAAACCATACGTATGTCGGAGCTTATCAAATTTGTGATGCAGCAACTCCTGAAAGAAAATTATAATCCTACCAGCACCCCATCAACTTCACAGGGATGCATATATACAAGTTGTGTGATATCTTTAAGCAGCTAGAGAGATTGTGGTTAATTAGAAGTCATGGCCCAAGTGATGGTGTTAATTATTGACAATGAAACCAGACACATCTTCGTCTGTAAACAACAAATATGAATGGCATTGTCACAGAAAGTACAAACGATATCCTTGAATGGTTTCCACAGAGAGACCCACAAGTTCGGATACTAAAATTTTTGGATTCAAATTGCCTTCTTCCCCTGAGGTGCTTAATTATGTTTGTGGAATTATGTTCTAAAATATGCTTCAGCATTCTTATGGTTGATATGAAACAGTATGATCTTCAACATGCACCATGTAGTTCAGATCAGCCTCAACGTGGAGAAGAAATCTTACCGTCACCTTTAAATCTATTCCAAGGACAGACTATGAATATCGATGATCAAATAAGCGCAGGAGGTGATTTGGAGCACGTTAATAGCGTGCAGCATTCTGAATTCGAACAAGTCATTGATATCAACATGTCCCCCTGGACTCAGTTTTATCCCTCGGGTATTTCATCATAGTCCCTCGATTAAGTTAATTGATTATATATTCCTTCAAAGCAAGTACCGGGAAATTAACTTATTATGATCTAAACCCAGACCCTGACCCAGATCTTTCATGTCTCTCTCACTCCTCTTAGTCACAGATACATTACAACTGATGTGATGACAGGTAATGATAGCTCGATTCCAGACGCAGAATCCAGAGGACGGGATCTCCTTGACCTGTATTTGTCTCAGTACTCGCCATCAGCCATATTGAATAGTGCTCCCGGCGACAAACATCCGCCGTGATACCCTATTTTAGTCCTAGCACCGGCATAGTTTTTGAAGATTTGATTAGCACTAATACGAGAACTTAGTGTGCATTATTTATATTTGATTCTCACACTAATCCATCCAAACTAGTGCGCCCATGCTCACCATTCTAAGTTGGCTCAAAATTTATATTTATAAAAAAAATTAATATACATTTAATATATATATTTTAACATAAATTTAAAATAATTAATATAAAATATAAAAATTCAAATAATTAATATATATTTAAATATATATTAAAAAATTTAAATACAAATTAATTGAATTATAAAATTTTATTTATACTAAAATTAATTATTTAATGTATTATATTATATTAATTCATTTAAAATTTTATTAAAATTAATTAATTTTATTTTTAATTAATATTTAAATTTTTACTAAAATTAAATTAATTAATATTTAAAAATATTATTATAAATATTATAAAATATAAATAAATAAATAAATAACATTTATGCTAACACGAGACCATAAGTTAAATTGTCACACCGAAGTGTGACCGGATAACTCGCCAGTACGGAAACGTATTTTAATCTACACAACCCAGCCCAAGTATAGCTGCTTGTGTTATTATTGTGTTGGGTCTCCCTAAGTCACGCCATATTACGCAAAGACGCGAGGCAGTGTCCGAACGCCGCCGCCGCAGCAGCAGAGAGGGAGAGGGAGGCGAATCGATTGTGGGAGGGTGAAATAATCTGTAAGAATTACACATGTTTTGTACAGTTATGATCTTGTTCTATAATTCTCATCTTAAAATTTTTATGTTTCTTTTCTAAATTTTCCAATTGGGTCGGTTATAGAGCAATGGCGGACAGCAAGGCTGTGACTATACGTACCAGGAAGTTCATGACTAACCGTCTTCTATCTAGGAAACAGTTTGTAAGTCTTCTGTTGCTGATCTCATGTGGTTTCTTGATAATTTACAGGAAACTTAATCTGATCCGTGACATTTTATTTTTCATTAAATGGCGGATTAAGATAAAGATGAAATACGCGAATACTTTTTTTCTCTTAGATTTGGTTGCCTATAATGTTTATTTTGATTTGATCCAGGTCATTGACGTTTTGCATCCGGGAAGACCAAATGTTTCCAAGGTTTGTTTCCTTCATGTCAACGTGATTTTGCTTTCAGAAACGACTAAAGTAATTTTGTGTATGCTAATGAAACCATGCTTGATTATATACCTACTTTCATTGACATGTAAATAAAGCATGCGTATTTGTGTGGCTCTTTTTATCTAGAGATGTTTTCTTGCATTTGGTTTGATTGAGTTGTGGGTGTTTGTGAGATTGACATTTTATTTAACTTACTCTTTCTGTAGGTGGAGTTGAAGGAGAAGCTGGGGAGGATGTATGATGTTAAGGATCCAAATGCCATTTTTGTGTTCAAGTTCAGAACCCATTTTGGAGGAGGGAAGTCCACTGGCTTTGGTTTAATCTATGATTCTGTTGAGAATGCAAAAAAGTATGAGCCAAAGTACAGGCTAATCAGGGTAAATATACTCTTTTCCTTTTAGCTGTGAAATGTGTTTGCTGAAGGTGTGCTTAAGCAGTTAATGAGTGGTGGTTTCTACTGTTCAGTATGTTTGTTATAGAATCTTGTAAAATATCGCACAGAATACTTTTCTTGTAGCCGATAACCTTATGTCAAGCTGATCACTAATGAGAGTGCTGTTAGTTGTTTTTCACATCATTATTGCATCCAAGTCTTTGGTGTAGGCCTTGACAATTGATGCTTGTGCATTATTGGTTTTATTACTCATTATTGTTTAATTATTGACATATCATCATTTTGAGCATTCAAATGCTATATCATAAAATCATTGAAGGTGGATGCACATTTTTTTTTCAACAGTTTCTTCAAATATCTTGGAATTTCCATGTAGTTTAACTGTTGTTGGAACTAGATCATTATCTAACACATTATAAATTGTTCCATTGTGGCCTTTGATGAGACAATGTTGTATTTGACAATTTTGTGTTTTCCATGTTCTAATAGTTGAGCACCACCAAAAATGCAAAAGCTATTTGCAGCTTGTTGCTTCTATGTGCAGTGTATTTGTAATTGTTTTTGAATTACAACTGTTCAATTCTGTTGATGACATCTTTCTGAATGCTGTTATCTTTGTTAAGATCAAATAAATGAGAAACTGTAGATACATGGCTAGGTTGCCAATGAGCTTCAGTTACTGCTTTCTTTGTATTTGTAGTTACTTCTTATAGGACTTCTTAAAGTGCTAGCAAACACTTTTAATTAACATATATTGGTGGGTTAAAGGTTGGTGCTACTATGTGGCTCATTTGTAAATACATGTGTCTATATAAAGTCTCTATCAAGGCAAAGCCATGAGAAATTATCTCTTAATTGTAATTAGTTTTTCTTCTTTAATGAGGATAACTTGTCTCTTCAATGAACAGAAGTTATCTTCTTCAATGAAGAGGTCATTTATCTTCATCCAGTATAGATTTTTTTGTTCAATCAGTAATTTTGTTTTTTTCGCTGTAGAATGGACTGGATAAAAAGGTTGAGAAATCAAGAAAGCAGATGAAGGAAAGAAAGAATAGATCTAAGAAGATACGCGGAGTAAAGAAGGTAGATAATCATTTTCCTTTGGCAACTTCCTCAAAGTGGAAAGAATGATGTTATTATGATTGACCTTAATTCTTATTATTGTTATGTGTGCAGACGAAGGCTGGTGATGCAAAGAAGAAGTGAAGCTTTTTGGGATTTTCTGGTTATCTTGGATCTGCTTTCTTATCCTATTATCTTGCTTTGCGGGTTCTCTTTCAATTCTTCTCCCCCTTTTGTTATTTTACAGTATCCTGTTTTCTGGATACTCAATTTCTAGTTCGAGTTGATGTTTGATTTGAGGTGATAATGTATGGTATTTAGAGCTGACATTTTGCCTACATTTATATCACCAATAGCTCCAATAGTGTTCCAAACATAGTTTATACATGTCTGGTTACGGTAATTGGCAAGTGAACTGTGATGTTAATGATTTGCTGCTCCCAGCCTAACAGGCATGGATGCCTGAGAAAATGCTTGAAGTCTTCTTGTTGTACAGGCATGGCCGCCGGCTGTTAGACGTACAGTCTCCTTTTTGGGCTTACCAGTTGAAGAAAGGAGGAAGTAGGCCAGGGATGGTTGGTTGTTTTTGTCCCCGCCTGGTCTCCTATGTTTGGAAGAGAGGATCTCCCTTTAACAGAACTAAATAAATATAAATTTATACAAAATATTAATAAATTAACAAATATAAATAAATTATTTATTTTAAACAACATTAAAAATTAAAGAATTATTAATTAAAAATTTTTATTTTTAATATAAAATAAAGGATTTAAATTGTATAAAATTTTTAAATTTTGTATTAATTTGTATAAAATTATTAATTTTTTATTTTAAAAAATATTTTTATATTAAATTTATATTAATATAGTAAAAGAATAGTCATTAATATATTAAAATTTATTATAATAATAATTATTATTAGATATGAAACGTTAAAAACAGATAACTACGATACGGTATTTTTGATCAACATAATCTACGCGGATATAATACAAAGTAGTGGGCCCCACCTAAATATGGAGGGAAATTGAAAATCACCGGGTAATATAAAATGACAATCGCCCGCCCAATCCAGTCTACTCATTAGTACTAGAGCAAATCTATGCATAAAAGCCCTAAACCTTGAATCTATTGCTCGCGGATATAATACAATGTTGGCTTTCATTCCTTGCTTACGTGCCATTTCATCTCTCTCCCTAAACCCTGTCTGTCGATTTTCCTCTCGTCTCGCTTCCAATTTTTGAGACCTCGTGCCTTTTCGATAGAGCACTCTTACTTGGCGTATCTCGTGCGACCTTGTAGGATCGTACAATCTCATTCTCTGTTCCGCATTGGTAAGTAATCTGTCTCATCACTTGCCGGGTCTTTTTCTTTTGTATATTTCATTTGTTCATTGTGCTTTTCATTTTTCTATTCAGTAATGAGGATTATTTTCTTGCGTTTTGGTTTGATCCGAGCGAACTTGTTTTCTAACCCAACTAAGAAATTCTGAAATTAGGGTTTTGTGTTGATTTTTGTTACAGATGGAAGAGAGATTGAGATCTGGTGGCATGTCAGTGAAACCTGACGACGAGATTGTGTCGATGTCAGAAAATAAAGCAAATGATGAGAAGAAAATCTGTTTTGATTTAAATGACGAGATAAACCCAAAAATGGATTCTGTGAAAGAAATCTTCGAAACTAAAGATAGAGACGGGCCATTAAGTGATCAATGTGGAGAGACTGGATTGGATGAGAATGAGAAGAAAAGGAGTAGAGTAGATGGTGAAGAGAGCGGAAATGACGGCGTTGTGAAGAAGAGAGTGAAGGAGAACTGTGAAGGGAAAACTGAAGGAAGGGTTTCGTGGTCAAGGTTGCGAATGAACAGTGAGAGCGAGAAGGAAAGTAATGAAGTAGAACACGAAAGAGAGGATCAAAACAGAGGGAGTGGTGGGTCTGAGAATGAAAGAGATGCTTTTGTGCAAATGAAAGTGAGTAATGAAGCTAATGATGCCAGAGGGGGAAAGAAGGTAAAAGGTAAGAGGGGCAGACCCCCTAAAGTGCATGAGAGTGATGAATCTGAGGGTAAGGAAAGAAAGAAATCAAAAGTTAGGCATGCAGGACTGCCTAATCTGATTCAGATTGATGAATCCTACAAGAAGGGGAGGAGAAAGGCAAAAAATAAGCGTGGTAGACCTCGGAAAAGGGCACAGAACAGTTATGAATCTGATGATGAGAGAAGTAAGCGTGGAAGACCTTGCAAAGAAAGATATGATGATTTGGGAAGTAATAAGCCAAAAAGGAAGCGTGGAAGGCCCCCAAAAGTGCAGGGAATTAATGTGGGTTTGAAGGGAAAGCTTGGTAAAGGAAGAAAAGTAAATGGGTTTAGAAGCAGCAGAAGGGATTCACCGGGAGAGGGTTTGAAGCTGGATGTGCCAACTCATTGTTTGTTTGCAGAAAGGAGCCGTATAGGGAAAGAATTGAATGACCTGAGGCATGTACCAGCTGAGGAGATTAAAGGTGCTGATATGAAGGCAGAGGACAGTGAGGCTACATGGAGTCCAACATTGAAGACTGTAAATCATTTCCAGAAGAAATGTGTTGAAAGTAATCAGGCGGACGTATTGGGAAAGAGTAAAGCAAAACAATTGCTGAGAGATCGAATAGTGAAACTTCTTCTGGGTGCAGGTTGGAAGATTCAATATCGACCTAGAAATGGTAGAGAATACAGTGATGCAGTGTATGTTAATCCTGAAGGAAAAACTCACTGGTCAGTCACATTAGCTTACAGAGTGCTTAGAGAGCATTGTGAAGAGAGATGTGGTAATTCTGAAGCCAGTAAGACTGGATTCACATTTACTCCAACACCAGAGGATGAACTCAATATACTCAAGAAAGTAATTAATAAGACCAGGTCAGATAAGGTTTATAATGACTTGAAGGAAAAAAGTAGTGATGTGTGCACCGAAGATGAAGTAGTTACCAAAAAGAAAAAGAACAAAGGAAAAGTGGACTCTGAAGCAAGTTCAGGTAGTGAATCACTGAAGGGGGGCATCAAAGGGAAGCTTTCATTTAGTGAACACTGTAATTTGGTGGGTACATCACAGAAGGGAATGTCAATAACAGCCAGGAAACGTAAGCTAGATGAAACACATAGTAGAAAGCGGTGTGCTTTGTTGGTCCGCAACTCTGTGGAGGGTACAGAGTCTGATGGCAATGGCTTTGTAGCATATGATGGTAAGCGAACTGTTCTTGCCTGGATGATTGATATGGGAACTGTGCCACTTGAAGGGGAAGTACAATATTGGAATCGTAGAAAGACATGTGTAATGCTCAAGGGTCGGATTACAAGAGACGGAATCTGCTGTGACTGTTGTGGTGAAATCTTCACTATTTCAAAATTTGAGGCTCATTGAAAAAGCAAACTCTGTCATCCACTTCAAAATCTTTATTTGGATTCTGTAAGATCCCTCCTTCAGTGCATTTTAGACTCATGGAACAAACAAGAGGAGGCTAAATGTAAAGGGTTCCATTTTGTAGATTTTGGTGGCGAAGATCCGAATGATGATACATGTGGTATCTGTGGGGATGGAGTAGACCTGATCTGTTGTGATGGTTGCCCATCAACATTCCATCAAAGCTGCTTGGATATAAAAGTATGTACATGTCGGCATATGGATTTATGACATGCATGCGAAATTTCATTCCTTTTTCATTTTTTTATTCACATGTTTATAGTTTTGAAGGCCATGGAAAGATTTTTTACGTGTTTATTCATAGTTTTAACTAAAATTCTTTCTTATTTGATGGCACAATGAGGCAGTCTTGAAGAGTGACTTAAAATTCTTGCCAAGGTGGTGCTGGCGCATTTTTCTTTTTTGGTCCAAAACTTTTGGGTGTAAACGCTTTTATAGATTTTATTTTTTATTTTTATTTTACACGATCTTCACATAAAGAATTATTTGTATTGGGGTGTGTGAATTATGTTTGGGATTATTTCAAGTGTGCAAATCACAGTTCATACAGACCTCTTTTTTTTGGATGTCCTCTGTTTGTTGTTATGAGACATTATCTAATAATATACATGGGAGTGAGTACTAGTTTCTGGGTTTAGCTTATTAAAAGAGTTGAATTAGGAATGACATTATGGCTATTATATGGGTTCAATTAAGCAATTAAGCTTGTGGATAATCTGCTTGTCTTCGTACTGCAGAAATTTCCTTCTGGAAAGTGGCACTGTGTATATTGTTCATGCAAATTTTGTGGGAGCATTGATGAGAATACATGCCATATGGCTGATAATTGTGACTCTGGTGTATCAACGACACAAATCTGCTGTTTATGTGAGCAAAAATGTATTGACTCAATAGTAATTCTTTTTCCTTTTGAGTTGCCCACGGGGTCATATAATCCTTTATTCTATTTCCAGTGTTTCTGTTTTATCATCTGCATTATTTAATTTGAGAATTATTGACCTTAAACTTTAACAGTTTTCTATTGTTGTAGATCATCAATCCTGCAGTCAGGCAGAGGGTGCTATTAATTATGAATCCAGATGTTTGTCTTTCTGTGGAAAGAATTGTCGAGAGGTATTCTGCATTATTGCTTGAAATTTATATTATTCTGCCATACCTGCAGTTCTTTTAGGATTGCTTGGCAGCTGTTTTAGATATCTTTCAAGTTGGAGGAGGTTAACACTATTATTAATTTATTTTGGCCAACTTGGCAGAGAAAAGGGCATGCGGCTATTGAGTCCGTCAGCTTTGTATAGTCGCTAGTGTCAAGAGTTCCAAAATAACTTTTAACAAATGTCTAGCAGTTTAACAACTTTTATGTGATGATTTCCATTTTGGTAATTATTGGGCTTTGTTTTGTTGTCACACCACAGGTACATCTTTATTTATATAATTAAGTGAAGCATTCATTTCCCTTGATCTCTCTGATATCCTTTTCTATTTTGCTATAACTATAGGCGCTTGTGTTTGTAGGATGTTCATTTAAGATTAGCTTATAGAGTCTGTTGGCTTTTATTTGAGACTTTGGATGCATCTTCCCGGTACCATGGGTAGAATGTTTATATGATTGGGGAGAGTACACCTGTGCACAGATCATGGGTTCATGTCAAAAACTATTATTGATTAGATATGAAATGAGGTATTAATTGGGTGCAGCTGCTTAGATATGAAATTATTAGTGTCTTATGGAAAATTAAAATTTTAAATTTAATAAATAAAATATTGTTTGTGAGAATTTCTAAATTTATTTGTTCTCTTTTTTGCAAATAGACTCAAATGCTTTTGCTCTGCAGATATTTGAGAGATTACAGATGCTTCTTGGGGTTAAACATGACCTTGAAGAAGGATACACGTGGAGTCTTATCCATCGGTCTGATATTGGCCCAGATCTTTTTCTCAGTGATATGAGTCAGAAGGTTGAATGCAATGCCAAGCTTGCTGTTGCACTATTTGTCATGGATGAATGTTTTTTGCCTCTTCCTGACCACAGGAGTGGAATCAATCTGATTCATAACGTTGTCTATAATTTTGGGTAAGCGCACTTGAACTATATCTTGACTATTTAATTCAAATGGTTTTGGGGTTTTGTTGACTGTACATTATATGGGCTTCAATTTAATGCATTTTCTTTAGTGAATGGGACAAGATATGTGCTACCTTTGCGGTGGTTGTTGGACTTGGAATAAAGGAGACTAGTAAAAGTTGTCTGAAACTATAGGGATAGCAACAGATAGGGCTTGGGACAAAAACTGCCAAGCTTGCGTCGGTTTTCATGACAAAAATTTAATACTAAATCCTTCTTAAATTTGTTACAGGTTTGATATTTCATTATTAAACCCACTATAATTGATATTGAAATCCTTACCAAATCCTTGCAGTGATCTGCAGATTTTTGATGGATTTTTAAGCCCACTATAATTGATATTTAAATCCTTACCAAATCCTTGCAGTGATCTGCAGGTTTTTGATGGATTTCTAACTTTCAAGCACTAATAAAATAACTTTTAAAAATTGATCAAATTCAGGCTTTACTTTTAAAAATTGATCAAATTCAAACTTGCAAGTGTCAATTTTATGTTTGATTAAGTATTTAAGTTATTCTGATAATTCATTTGAAAGAATTAAAACTTGAATGAAAATTGTTGAAATTCTTAAACTTTTATTTGATTATTATATTAAAGTCTTAGTTCATTATTTATTCAAAAAATTTTAAAACTGATTATTAAATTGGAAAAAATCAATGAAGCATGAAGGTATAGCAGTGAATAAAACATTGTCATTTAGTAATTTTATGTATAATACATTAGATAATAAGTTACTTAATTATACAAAATTGTATCATCAACACATTATTGTATAGATGTCAATATCAAAATACTGTTGTTTTAATTATGTTTTAGTAATTTTATATATATATATATGTATCAATAATAAGTTATGGGATTGTACAAATTTGTATCATCAACACATTATTATTCAAATATCAAAATTGCATCCGTAACAGATACCTTTGAATAGTTAACTGTAGCTAAACCTGTACCAAATTTGTTAAGAGGCATGCTAAACTTTTCCATCAGGGTTGGTAACAGTTACTTGCATTTGTGGGTCAAATTGCCATCCCTAGGATGCTATATTCACCCTTTGTGTATCTTAGTGCAATTAGTTCCGTTTTATTATTATTCCAAATTTTAGACTACCTTTTTTTTTCATCTGCGACTTTGGGAAGAAACTTTGTGATCCTTTATTATTCTGGCATTGACCTCTAGAGTTTGTTCTGCTTGTTTTCGAAAACAAATACCCTGCAATTGTTTTGCATGTTAGCTTGTATATTAAAAGTAAACTGATCATTCCACTTGATGGTAATCATTTACATTTAATAAAATCATAACTGTTTGCAAATTTATTGTATTATTCTCTTCCTTTTCAGGTCAAACATTAAGCGTCTGAATTATAGTGGTTTCCTCACGGCAATTCTGCAGAGGGATGACGAAATCCTTGCTGCAGCATCCATTAGGTATGCCTGCAAATCTCATGCTTTTATTGCTTTTAAGCAGTTCATCAATGCTTAATCTTGCCATAGTTCATGTGTGGAAATAATTTTGATAGGAGTCTGGAAATAGTGACGGAGGCAGAAAAGTAACAAAGAGGGGGCTTTTTATAATAAAATTAAAGGGGGCTTAAATTTAATTTATTGGGGCCTTAACCATAATTTTACAACTCATTTCAGGGGAAAAAAATTTCTCGTCACACCAGGGATCCGTTCCTGACTGGAAAGAATGAATATAGACATGGATTCTCAATCAACACTAAAATATGGCAGGGTGATTATTTAATTACCTTTTAGGCAGCTTAGATCTGATTTTTCTTCTGATACAAAATCATTTTTGAGCATTATGAAGGCAAATCTGCCTTTTGTATTCCAATAGTTACAGCTTTTGACTTTAATGCAAAGAATCTGGAGGCTTCATTCTTCCCTTTTCTGTTAACCTTGCCTAAATTGTTGTAACTGCTTCATAGTTCTATTTGTTTCAATGTATGATTTCAGTTCTATGTTTTCCCATGCATGCAGCTGATACAAGTGATAATTTCAAGTCTAGATTGGCTTCTTGGGGATTGTGCATGTTTTTGCTTGTTGCAAGAGTTAAAAACTAACTATTTCATTTTGGACCAATAGGATACACGGGAAGGAATTAGCAGAGATGCCATTTATTGGGACCCACCACATGTATAGGCGGCAAGGAATGTGCCGTCGGCTTCTAAGTGGAATTGAATCTGTACGTGCAGGATCAAGTATATCTTTTGTGCGTCTTTTCTGTTTTCATTTCTGCTTTGCAATGCAGACCCAATCACATGAATCAGTTGAATTCTTAACTCATTACTGTTTTTCATTTGGATTTGACCTAGTTAGGATGTTACTTAATTGGTGTGTTTTACTAGAGTAATCTCTATTTCGTGGAATTTCTCTATAAGTATAATGATTCTCTAATTTGATACATGAGAAGTATTCGTAAGTTTGATTCTTTAACTTTGTAAAATATATCCAAGTATTCTATACTAATGCATGCAGATATCTCTGTAAAATGTATGAAATTGTGCATAGTGTTTTTATATGTTTGTGGCTATTTTATCTATTTCATGAAAACTTCTACTTTTGTGTTGGCTATTTACTGATTATAGACATGATGTTTCTCTTGGTACCTTTTTTTCTGGACCTATCAGGCTCTATGCTCCTTAAATGTTGAGAAGTTAGTCATACCTGCAATCTCTGAACTCAGGCAAACATGGACTTCAGTTTTTGGTTTCAAGCCCCTTGATGTATCAATTAAGCAAAATATGAGGAACGCGAATCTATTGGTATTTCCTGGTGTGGATATGTTGCATAAACCAATGTCAAAGAATCAGTTTCCTGAGGAAAATATAATTTGTGCCGCAGGTATTCTATCAAGGAACTCATGCACATGGTCTATGTTTACCATTTTACCTTATGCATTAATTATTCTACAATTGTATATATTTTTTAGGGCTGAAAACCAGTGAACATGAAAAGCCTCGAACTATTGATGAGGTAGGAAAAAATTCTAATGAAAAATGTTCAGATGGGTTTGATTTGAATGTTTGCAGTGAGGTTACAGCACCTCATGAATGTAAGATACATGATGAATCAGCAGCTGTTGAATCCACATCTCATGATATGTCTGGACTAATTAATGGAGCTGTCCATTGCCCGGAGTCCACTACTGGTACACACAGTATTGATCATTTGGGTTTGACTCCTAATGAGCTGCAGGGGAATGATAAAGCTGCCATGTATCCTTTGAGCTCTGTGTCTGATGCTGCTGATGAACAGAATGGTGATATCAGTGATTGCGGGGGACGGTTTTCTTATGCTTCTAGGCTGGCTGTCAAAAGCTTTGGTTCTGAGGTTAAAATAGAAAATGACTCAGTGAAACAGAATCTCAACTCGTGTGATGAGGGCTCTGCTCATCATCAGCCTGCTGAAATTAATGCTGCTGAACCTCAGAACTTGGATTTTTCATTGGGATTTAAAGCTTCAACTGAACATGTTGTCAATCATGATTTGGAGACTCTAAGTCAGATGTCCCATTATGCCAGTGTCATTAAAAATCAAGATCCTCGGCAGTTGCAGGTTAGAGGATGTCTATTTGAGTTTGGGGAAAGGAAACTTGAGACTCAGGTGGTAAAAAGAGGGATTTCCTTTTCTGAGAACATGTCTATAGCATCAGCTGACATTAGTCGAGCATCACCTGAAAGTTCTAGCACTAACATTTTGTGCAAGCCTAGCAATACTTCTAGTTGCAGTGTCAAACATGCTTCTCTATCTGTTGACCATAAAGTAGTTTTCTCTCCTATTGATAAAGACTGCCATCCTCCTTGTGGTCCTTTCTTCAATGCCCCAAGAAAACCTGCTGTCACACCTTGCACGAGCAACGGAATTTGCTTGGCAGCAGATGAAACAACCACTGGTAAGGCCACTGTGGATGATGCCCCTGACCCAAAGGAGAGATTTGTTTCTCCCGATGGGTTTTGGACTGAATCGTCAGAGCATCCCAAATATGATTCTCTAGTTCCTCATGCTAGTGTCACAAATTGCAGTACTGAACCTGTAACCTACTCAAGTCCTGGTTCTGGAGTGTGTCTTCACTGTGCCTCTGGTGGGGGTAATTCATATGGTACTGCAGAGGTGATAATCCTATCTAACTGGGCTAGTTAAATTTCATTTTGTTTATTCACTATAGATATCGGGTGTCCTTTTAATGGTAGCTAGGAACAGACATTCTGAATGATTCTTCTGGAGAGCTTGTTTAAGTAATTTGCACATTGATAACGATGTTAGTTACAGTTTTTGATGCATTTTACTGTGGTGATGGTGGTGAAGCCATTAAGCAGGTGATAATGGAGGAGTAGGTGAACCAGAAGTTTGTAATTTTGTTTGTTCAGAACCTTGTAAATGAACTAGTGTAGCTATATTTAGATTCAGATGCCATGGAGGGTTGTGTATTTTGGACTTCACCCATGCTCTTACTGTAAATGAATATCAATTTCTTGCAAAAATATGAAAATAGTCATTCCTCTTTGACCTTTCCTGTTTTGTTTTCAATAGCCGTGCTGCCACTGTGTCTGTACAAGCGTTGACATTTTGCCTGCCTGATTTCTATGGGAGCTCACACTGCTAGACAATGATGCGAAATGAATTATTGGGCTATTTTTTTAATTTTTAATTATTTATTTCATAAAAGTTTTATTAATATTTTTTTAAAATTTTTTGATAATTTTATTTTATAATAATTTTTTTTTATGCCATGTTTTGCCATTAGTGTAAAACCTCCAACGTCACTGTACATGGGTTTGCACACTGCCTCTGCATTTGAAACTTGTCAGTCACAGCTGGTCCAGATCTGAAATTTCCAGCCATGGTTGGTAGCCGTAACTTTCTATCAATCCACATGATCACGTTAATAAATACGTTGCTGTTGATTAGATTGCGTGCTCATGATTTTGTAGTCCCTGGTGCCGAACGAAGATTTTCAACACATTCTTCCTGCACCTAACACAAGTGTGGATGGCAAACAGAAGATTATGTTTGCTTTAACCTCAATCAAAGGTATCGGTAGTCGTTTCGTGCCAACATTGTTTGCAAAAAGGTTGATGCCGGCATGAACAAGAGGTATCTTTCATATAGAGCTCTCCCTCACTCTTTAATCAATCTTGAATTATATTTCGTTCATATTTATCAATGATATTCTCATTCCTGAAGTTTGCAAACTTGATGGTTAGATAATTGATGAGAAATTGCAGGTGTTGGGCAAAGTATTTGTGTTTTATTAACTATCTAGTTGAAAATCTCTTTGCTAATGGCTAGTTTTTCTGCTAACATATCAATTTCCTTCCAACTTTATTTACATTTTATGCACACGGCTTACTCAACGGGAAGTTAATTGAAAAGCGGTGATTTCTTTTTCTCAATTTTTGTTGGAACCTAGTGCACAGTAGCATTAAATGTACAATTGCATTTGACTAAGTTCTTAGTTTTGTTTTCTGATACTGATATCTTGAAGACCGTTAACATTTTTTCTAACTTGTATTTGGCACAAAATTTGTTAGCTAGGTGATATGAAAATAGTAACTTTCTTAATAGGCAGAAGGATTGTAAGGAGTGGAAGTACTCTCTGCTTGTTTCCAATGCATTGGACATGAAACTGAGAGATGATCTTGAACGCTTGAAGAAAATCAGATCTGCTTCGGTTCTTTTTTACAGGGGACTTTGTATCTTCTACTCATAGCAGATACATTCATTGACAATCAGTCTACCGCTCTATTGTTCAACTATTTATATCAACGTTACATTCAGGTGACTGCGTGATTGAGGGATTGATTTTTTTTGCGGTGTGTCATATTGATTGTTTGCAATTACTATAATTTGCTTGCTTAACTTCCCCCTGGCAGGAACCCCCGTGGTCTTCGTCGCTACTGAGGTCTGAGAGTGCGTGGACAGCACACCAAGACCACTGGTCGCAGGGGAAAGACTGTTGGTGTCTCCAAGAAGAGATAATTTGGTACTAGTTTTTCCTTGTTCACATCTTCTTGCTCTTACTGCACCTCCATATTTTTGTCTTGAGTAGTATTTTACATCTAATATGTTCCGGAGAGCGCCTACATTACTCCAGTGCCTGTAATTTTTTTGAAAAGAAAAATCCATTTTCTCAAATATATTAGGATTTTACATCTAATACTATCCTGCCAGGATCAGGTTTCCCTCGGCTAAAAAGTAGACCAATTATCGTACTGTTGATCTTTGACATTGGTCCCTTGTGCAGAATAGCACAGGCTGACCAATCATAATGGGGCCTATCTGCTGACAAAGATAATCCAACCGAACCCTAGGCCTCGTGTGCCAGGCTACACTTAGCCCAAGTGCAAATCCATAAAGGCGAAGTTACGTTTGTTTCCAACCCCGTTCAATTGCAATTAATAACATTTGCCCTTCTCTCTTTGCTTTAAAAGCTCACCGGAGTCAGTGAGCAATCAACTTTCGTTTTGTAGTGCTGCGACTGCTAGTGAGTCGCTCCCACTCTTTATAACAAACCAACTATACATTTGTTTTGTTGGGGACAGGCAATTCAATTACAACAAAGCCTACCCAAGATTTGCTGTGAGACCCCAATTCCATCTTTTATTTGCAGACACATGCATTAATCACACTGAAACACCGACTGTAAGATTCCCCCATTCCCTCGCATCTCATCAGCTCTCTCTGATAATCAAACAGTAAGCTATTTAATCAAACCCGCGCAGATATCTAGTAATATCAAGTTGTATTTTAAAAACCATATTTGCTCAGAAACAAGTCATTATCATTGGCATCTACTCATCCTTGAATCTTGTTTGCAGCTTATCCCTATCCCGTACCCCAAGTCATGGTAGCAAAAACTATTTGACAGAAAATAAGAGGTCAAAATCAAGATTCCCTGGCTTTGTCTTTGTTTGGCAGTCCATTTTTTTCCTAATTAATTTCACTTTGGCCTCGTTTAATCCATTATTGTCAGCACTCGAGGATTCTTCCCAGTCAACTATAGATAAAACAGTGATTCTTCACTTTGTTTATCACACACAAATTTGGCTTCATCTTAAATCCACATGTAAAACACTAAAAGACAAACGATTCTACTCATTGCAATTATGTTTCATAATTGTCTCTTAATCACCCCATTAAAGTATACGTGTTAGTGCAACCAAGCCCGTCTAATTATTTATGATTATTTCAAGTGCTTAGGCTCATAATTAGCTTCTTATCGGAAACTATGGGCGGACACTCGCTGTTTTGATGATGGAAAGAAAGCCTTGCACAAGGCATTTGGGGTTGATGAACATTAATGGAGTTACAGTGAAGTAAATTGTTCACAAAAAATGGAAAAAAAACTAAAAATTTGAATGGCATCCTGTCAGTCTTGTGGCACATATGCACATATATCTTCGTAATTTTGTACTTGAAATTGTTCTCATTCCTATATCCTTCAGAAATTTCCATTTCTTATTTATTCTTTCTTTCCTATGCTTCAACATACGGTAATAAATTATTCTCCGGTCTATTCTCTGTAGCACCGTTTCTAGCACCAAGACAGGATACTCTTTCTCTTTTTATAACAAAGAGCCACCTGCCTTTTTCCTAACAAGAAGTCCCCGATTTATATTTTATGCTCACCTAATTCAGGTGTTTTGTCCAAAGTCTCTACTCGTCTAGCTTCATAGTTCTGCACTCAATTTTTCCATATTTGGCATCTAAAATTTACACCTTTCATTTAACTATAGTATTAAAGTCACAACCCCTCGATTCTAAATTAAACTTACAGCCTCCTAATGTTATGCAATGTAGGCCTCGGATAGATGACATAGGTGTCTGGTTGGAAACTCAATATCGTACTTTAAGTTAGGGAGCTACTGATATTTCATATCAAATTATGTATGATCAACTCTGCATGTGAGCCCACCTGCCCTCGACAGTGTATATACACATACAACTAGGTGATAGAAAGCAATCATACTTCATGCTGCAGAAAATTTTCCGACCCATTTGTCGACAAAAGTAAAAGGTTCTAAATTAACCTGCAGCAATTATTCCTGCATAAATGCTAACATGTACAAAACAAGGAGAGAAGAAAAAACCAATAATTTGCCGATAGCTTTGAAACAAATGGCCTGAGGAGAGTGTAAAGGATAAGGTGATATCATAGAAGACCCAAAAATAAAAATAAAAAGGGACCAACTTATGTAGTTCTCCCCACATATATCATGTATTGCCAAATTAAATGTAATGAAAGACTAGACAGTCATTATCTCAGGACCGACAACCGATCGATAATATTACACATTACTTGCACTACCCGAAATCCGGCATCCACCGGCACCGGCGGGATACTCGGGTTCACGGTGGATACTCTTCGTTTTCGGCTGCGGCATGAGACTAAGAAGAAGATCAGCAAACGCACTGATAATGAACCTGTGCGTGCTCTTAGGATTTAATGCAAGATAACACAAGAGAAGCTCATGCAAGTAGTCCCAGTTGGCTTTGACGTCAACCAAGTTACGTGCCTCTACCATTTCCTGCATGGATCGCCTGAAGTCCATGTAAGGGTCCGGCGAGTCGGTGGGGACCGCTACACTGTTTGCAACAGAGCTCGTAGGATTCCACAACGGGATTGATTCTTGGGAGAAACTATGTGAAGATTGATTCGATGGATCCAAAGGGCTGACACTATCCGGTGTATCAGAAGATTCCAGGGTGGCCACGGACGATGTAGTTTCTATGATTGAATTGGAGCTGCCGGGGGAACCGAAGAAGAAGCGTTGTGAAGCAACAACGGTGGCGAAGTCGGGTTCAGAATCGGAGTCGTGTTCGGAGGAGGAATGCGTACAGGTGAGGGATTTGGAAGTGGAGTCAAAAGTGTTGTAATCGAGATGAGAGTCAAAACTTTTGAAGAGGATTGATGAAGCAGTGGAAGGAATTGGATGGCTGGGATCATCCGAGTTTAGTGGGGCAGGAGATGATTGAGGACTGGGTCGACAGTTGATCTTCGTGAAGCACATTTGGAGGTTCTTTCGGAGTTTGGCCGGCATTTTTTTTCTTCGTTGCCTTGAGGTTGCAGGAAAAAACGGAGAGACGAGACTGAGGGAAGGAATAAGAAGGAGAAGTCCCTACTTATGTGAAGTGGGAGTCCATGAAGGTGAATAATGTTTCTTACTGGTTTGTACTTGTTGGTCCAAGGGCGACAAGACAGCCGTAAAAGACTCTGTAAACCGAATTATTTTAAGATAGTCTGTGGAATCACTCTCTATGTATTCCAGTTGCCCACACGCGCTTACCTAAGGTTAAACTTGAAGTTAAATCTTATCTCCAAATTTAAATTAATATAAAATAATATAATTATAAATAAATAACTAATATAAAATAATTTGTAATTATATTAAATTTAAATTTAAAATTTTTAATATATAAATTTATTTACAATATAATTGAATAATTATATTATACTAATTCATTTACTATTTAATAAAATTTTTAATTATATTTATATATTTTAAAAATATATAATATTATATTTAAAATAAAATTAATAAATATATATAAAATAATAATATATTAAATAAATAATACGATTATAATTTATTTAATTATGATATTAAACAAAAAAATTTAATTAGTAAAATTGTTTAATAATTAAATTTGGGTTAATTCATAATACCAATAAGACAAAACAGGAACACTACATGAATTATTGAACGGTATGATTGGGTGTTGAGGTGTACGCCGTTATGAGCGCGTAAGATAGAAAGATGTAAGTGGATTATTGAGTGATACGAAGACGCACAGTGTGTTTGGGTTGCAAGTAAGCTGCACATGCAAGTGGGCGGGTGGGGGTATCTCCACAGAGGCATTTTTGTGGTTCTGTATGTATGTATGTATTTAAATAATGGAGTGGTCGCAGTTAGACAGTTTACTACTGATGATGATCATACGAGAAAGTGATTCCTTGGCTGAATTCTTTCCATAATTTTCCATGGATTTTCTGGAATTGGATTAGGTAGCAAGGTTTTGGATTAGCTGCCAGCCGAGAGATTCAGAATTTTCAAGAGTCTTTGCACAAATTCGATTATACGAGTTTAATATTAAGTTGAAAATTTTTAAAATGAGTATTTAACTCCAATATGCTAGTAATTTGACCTTCTTATAGTTTGGTCCTCCAACCATTTGTTCCCTGTGGAGCATAAGCTCTCTCACTCTCTCTTTTTCAGTGGTCTTCTAGGCTTTTGAATAGGTAAGGTAAGCAGGGAAGGAAAAAGTTCTATGATAACAATAGTTTGGGGCTTAGTTGGCTAGGGGTAGATGAAGCTTTAAGGACCAACTCTTAGGGCTTACAAGTAAGTAATAAGGTGAAAGTATAGGAGAAAACCATGCACCCGAAATGAAAAGGGTTGAGCTATCTATGTTTCCTCAAGTTATTTTCCATGAAAATTATGATATAAATATTGGGTGCCTTACATATACATTTCTTCCTTCGGGAATGTTTTACAAAGGTAACAAAGCGTGCTTTTAATATAATCGAAGTCAAAAATAAATTAATTTTATATAATTTTTGAATTGTTGAAATATAATTAAGATTTTTTTATAATTTTTTTTCTTTCATGACTTTAATGTTAACAGTAACATTATTAATAATAAATAATTTAAATTATATCGTAAATTATCGTATTATTAAAAGTATAAAAAAAAATTTAATTATTTAAAATAAACTATTTATATGTTTTAACAAGATTTTTTATTTTTATAATTAAATTAACAATACAAATTTTTTAAAAAAAATTTCAATTCATATTTATCTCTCTTTCTCTTAGGTGTTGCCGTCTTTTTGGAACCAAAAGGTATAATTATATATATATATATATAATATTTTTTTTTCTTGGCTATATAATATGTGAGAGTAAAAGTAATTGGAGTTGCTAAAGCAAGGGAAAATTAATAGTCAGGTGGCTGCAAGGATGGTCCAACCAACCTTTAAAACGGTCGCGCCATGCACATGGTGGGGTTCACTCCTGCTCGATCTCATCTCGATCCCCATCCCAACTAATACTTTGTCTGTGTTTATTTCAAAACCTCTAACCACTAACACACTTCTGGAAATTATACTATACGCATCAACCATGTTTGGCTTTCAAGAAAATTACCTCTACAGATAATGAAAAGACAATTCTTTCCTTCTATCATATTTCTGTATATATACATTGGCAATGCCATTTTGCATGTACCTATCTAGTAGTTTAAGCACGGGCAATATTTATCATCAGCTGCCCCATTGCCAACTGAAATTGGTAGCCAAGTTGGGAATGGATCAGTTTCGTAGGCACGAACCGACACACTAAGCTTTTAGGACCATTCTGGAAAGTGAACTTGGTACTAGATCTGTTGTTTTCGTGGGAGGAAGAAAGCTGCTTTTGCCAAAAAGTGCTTTTACCTTATGGGAGCAGGACGATGCACTGCGTGTGACAGCTTATAGAGAACAAGACTTCTGAACATGAGGAATCATTATCACCCCGATGAATTAACAGCCATGCCTGATTATTTGTCCGAAAAAAAAATTCCCTTTTCAATTAAGGCTGCTTCACTTGCAAGCCCTTGTTAATTCCAACCCACAAATTATTCGGCTGAAGGGAGTGTAGAGTATCGATAAATTCCAGCATTAAGATAATTTAAAAAATACAAATGCACGTGATCATTGATTAGTAGTAGACGGTCAAGAAAGTCTGTGCATGCATGGTGAAATTAAATTATCAGATGACTTGATTAATATAAAAGAAAAAAGGGTTCTTGACGCACAGTTCTCTTGTGTTAGGAACTGATTGAGAAGGAAGCACAAGGAAAATGGCATGGCAGTACTGTTACTGGCACTGCTTGCCAATTCAGAGCATCTTCTTGATCAGCTAGCGTATCAGATCTTACATATGAGCTGTAGCAATTTGTCTTTGCCGGCCTCTCTGCACGTAAAGCCAGCCAAATCGTACATGTCAGTGAAACTCCAACCATATTGAGGCAGCTACCTCTGTGCGACATTACTGAATGCATATATGTTAGCACTGTGTATTAAATCTCAACAATATTGTTTGCACTCGAAGTCAGTCACAAACATGCACTTTTATTGGTACAGATTTTGACGTTTTCTGACTGAAATCCTCTTAGTTGAAGACTTTTTAAATAAATTGACTGTAGCGTAGAGGAACGATCACATCAAAACGAAAGTTGGGATCAAAGAGTCTTAACAGGTTGTAATACATGTGTTTGTTGCTAACAATCATGCTCTGTCGAATTTAGTTCTCTCCTAAGAGTGCCATTTCATTACTGACCCTCCTGCATGCGTTAAACAGAACGCACACCGAATTGGGTGGAGTGGACGATTTGGTGTCGGCCGAAGAAATCCTTCTTCACTCCATAATTGGTAGCTCTTGCACGGCAAGCCCAGCCCAATTTACAGAAAATCGTCACACCATTTTTTCACTCATTTATAGTTCGTTTTGTCCTTTTGAAATTCTTGATTAACTAATTAATTCATGGAACACGGCGACACGTACGAAGGAATGACTCCATGCAGTAGGACAAACCTTCGATTAAGTGAATCGCCAGGTTATGGATAAACTCCTGGAACGCTAAATACGCGTTAGATATAGAATTTAAAGCTTACAAAATGTACGTTAAACGTACATGCAACATTCTTAAAAAACATTAACTCATAGGCAGCAGCAGTAACAGTCAGCAACAAAGAAAACTTATTACATTGTTTGGGGGAAACTGCTATAACTAAACATAACATATTAGGACACAAGTATGCAACGACGCAGAAAGCTTATTAGTTTGGTTACAAGGCTAGAAACACAGCCGGAGCATTTGGTATTATTTATTGGTAGAGTCTCTCTCGCCTATTTTGATTAAGTCTGGCTGCTGCAGCCATGGAAGCTGCCACTCCTCCTGTGTGGTCCGCAAGTCGGGTGTGTTCCTTATCTCTGCACTAGTTACCCCTTCAGCATCTTCACGCGGCACTGGTTTATCATCCGACAGATTTGTAGTTGCATCCTGCACACAGAAAATAAAAATGTTGAAGTTATCTCTGAGAAAATTGATTAATGGATGCTCAAAACACGAACACAATCAATAACATTACATCCAAAACATCGGCAACGGTAGTATTTTCTCCGTAGAACATTGTTCGCTCATTTTGAGTGCTTTCACACTGCGCTGTGGAACCAATGGCACCAGATTTTATTTCATTAGTACCGGTAGCTCCCACCTCAGCCGCACAAATGGCGGCAGCATCACTCTGATCCGCCGGCTTATCCCCACAAAAAGTGCTGTCGCCTCTGAAGCTTCACCAATTGTAACCGAGTAACGATCGAGAGCCGCTCCATGAGATGTAGTTGGCACATTCGGCGCTGGATATTGCGCCACAACCTGTTCCGTAAACAAAATTCAAACTCTTCCGAGTACTTGGAATATAATTGGTAATGTTAGCATATAAGCAAGAATGAAAGAGGGGAGATTTTGTATAAAGATAAAGACAGCTAATTAAACCTGGTCACCAATTGCTTCAGTGATAGCACGTTTACCATCCACACCGTTTCAGTAACAGTGACACCTTGTTCTCTGGCTATATTGGTGGCAGTCGTGTGGCGGATAAAACCAGCCCTCTCATTAGCTGTTGCAGCTGATTGCATGACAGCAGCTGAGCCGCCCCTTTGTGTCTGTCCAAGAGCCATGTTCTCAGCTGCCTGCATGGCTGCTGCATCTCGTTGTGCAACGGGCGTGGATGCCAGCTGGCTGGCCCGAGACGTCGAACACGTCTCCATATTTGACGGGTTCATTCTGTGGCCTTCTTGATTTTCAGCCGGAAAAAATGCTCTCGACAACAGAGTCGGATTGGCAAAACAAGCAGATAATAGTGCTTTTGTGAGGAAGTGCCGGGAGGGATATCTGTTTTAAGTACGAGGATGGGGAGTCTAATGGAATTGGGGAGACTTTAAGAGGAGGGTTTGTCAATTTACACGTGCTGGAATAGAAAACGAACTCTGTCCTCCCGCAAGATGCTTGTGTCAGGACTGCGGGCTGAATGCCCAATTTTAGACTTGAAGAGCTCAAAATATGCTAGCCTAAATTCAATTTCTAAACTCTCAACATTCTCCCCCACTTGCTTAACTATCCTAAACCACTTGCTCTACATGCCGAGTTGCATAAAACAGCATTATCAAATCGCACGGACTGTAACAGTCAGCTTGCATACAACTTGTTCATTTGTATGTTACTTGAATTCCAAGTTATCAAGACTCCCAAACCTTGTCTATAAATAGGAGATAAAACCTGTCATCCAAAATTTTGTACAACAAATTTAAATGTTGTAGTTATCCTTTTGTATAGTAATAATTATTCTTCTTCTACCAAGCACTCATTTATGTTGAGTTGAGTTGGACTCCACCATCCATGACCAATTTGACACATTGCTTTGCTTGTTTAATTCAGTGCAACATGTTTGTGTGTATATACGACGACGATGATGATGATGAGCAAGTCGGGCATGCTCTTAGTTGAAGCTGACCTCAATCTTCAATCCGAAGCCCAACCCAATCTCCTTGCCTGACGAACCAATTGCAACAATAGTACAGCATTTATATAATATTAAATATAAATTAATTTAAATTTAAATTATTTATAATTAAATATAAATATTAAATAAATACGAACGAATGAAACGAACACAATACGTTATTTTTTGTATCAAAATTTTTTAATTTGAATTTATTTATTTTAAATAATTATATTTTAAATTTAAAATTACCACTCTACTCTTGAAACTAACAGGGGAAGCAAGAGATAGCGGAGTTTGGTGAGGGCTTTACAGAACAAAGTTGGAACAGAAACGTTTTCTTTGACAGCTTTTTCCGACCGCCCAAGCAAAGAACCCAATCCCTCGCACTCAATGCATTACTTTTTCAATAAATAACAATACTCTGACCGCTAAAAGTGCTTGCCAACCGTTGGATGTAGGAGGGGATATCGAGTTTAGTGCTCCATCAATGGACACCTGTCACTGCATGAATGCATCAGAACCCACGCTCCGACAAACCTCTTCTCTCTCTATCTTTTGTCCGGATGCTTGCTGCCCAACCTGTCCATTTCTTAATGGGCCCGACACTTTTGTCCACCCAGTTTCCGAAACTGCCCCTCATAAGATTTTTTCCACCTAATTTTTTGAATTTTGCAGTGTAAAGAAAATTTAAAAGCAAGAGACTCCATGAATTTTAAAAATGCAATAATTATATCCAAGTCCCTAGTTTTATATATTTTTATAAATAATTATATAACTCATTTTTTAGTATACAATAAGTCCTTTGTATTACTTAATAATTAAAATATGAAGTAAAATATTTTTTTTGAAACTATAAAAAGTATGTAATTGAATATTAAAGATATTTAACCCATTTTGATAGGTTCAAAATTTTATTTAATATAAATAAATAATTAATATATATTTTTAAAAAATTAAAATTTAAAAACCTAAACTTATTGTCTCATAAAGCTACAATAATACAACAATTAATATATATTCGTTGATTCGGTTATCATAATTATGCCAAGATTTACTAATAATATTTTAAATATATATTTTTCTATTCACTTGTATTCATCAAAATAAATAAAAATTATAAATTTTTATTTTATTACGCTAAATTTTAAAATATATATTCATCTACAAAGATTAAAAAATAATTATAAAATTTATTTCTCTTGTATGATTGTATAATATACCTGTGCATTCAATAGAAACGACCATCTCTGATCAATTTCTAATTTATTATTAAAATATTTTGTTTATTTTTATTTGTAAGAAGTCAAAATAAGTTGAGAAATATGAAATATTTAAATGTTTTATGTAAATGAGAAAAAATATAATTAAAAAATTGAAAATTAAATAGAGTTATTAAAATAGATGGAGGGTTATAATGAAATAAAATTTGATGTTAAAAGAAATATTAAAGAGATGGAGGGTGCATAACCCAAAATGATTTTCCAGTTTGCTTTATACAAGCGTAACACAGTGGCAGAGACAGGTCAGCCACAGTGCAAAATGTCAGTTTCGTAAATTTCTTAAAGACCATGCCCATTTTGCCTATCCACTGTGACAGGAACCATGAAGAACCTGTATATGATATTTAAATACAGAATGTGATGGTCGTTTCAGATCCGTGGATTCCTCCGCTCAATTTCCATGGCAATTTAAAATTCCAAAATAAAAATTAATAGAAAAAACAAAAATCAGAAGCTGATAGAACAACAACGAACCCTCACTCACTCTCAGATCAACAATCCCTTTGCATAGATCTTCACCAGTATTTCGTTAAGGGTGAAAGTTCTCTCAGTTTCAGGTATTTTCTCACTCACTTCACTGAGAAAATGATGATTGAACTCTTATATTATCTCTCTATTTATCAGTTAGGTTTTTACTTTCTTTTTTGGTCTTTCAATCGTTTATCTCATTTTATTAGGAATTTATTGTTGCTTTGTTCAAACTGTTTTCTTGATTTACGCTTGTAGGAAGATCTGGGAATTAACTGTGGGGATTTATGTTGAATCGATGTTCGTATTGGATCTGTCATGGAGAAGATCATCATCTAGTAGTTACAGCGCTTTTCGTACAATTCGGGGCGTAAAGTTGTGACATTTAGCGGTGGATCTACGGTGTTATTTCGTAGAATCGGCATAACTCGGAACGAGTTGTTGACTCAGTGATGGAGACTCTCGTTGTCGTTGCTCAACACAAGAATCAATATTACGGCAGAGTCAAGCCGAATGGCCCAGCTCGATTTGGATCGTCACCACCTAGAAATTTCAGAGACATTAACTGTAGAACTTTCGAATCCGGAGCAGGTATACTCCCATCCCCGGTCAAAACTTTGTCTGCTCCTATTACCAAACCGTCTACTACTTATATTTCGTTTCCCTCTTTACCCAAAACACCATCACCAGGTGTTAAATGTAATTCCCAATCTTTTGATAGCAGAACAAACTCAAAAACTTATGTTAAAAGCAGCCCAATTGCCATCAACATGAAGACCCAGAAAAATGAGATATCTTTCAATGAAAAATTCTCCTGTGAATTTGAAACTTTCTCTTACTCTGAACTATGGGCTGGGCCCGCTTATTCTAACTCACCACCACCGAGTTCTCTGCCGATTCCCAAATTTTCTATGCGGTCGAAACGCACTGTATCACTTGATTTACCAGTGACTGATGATGTCTCTGGCATTGAAATGCCTCACCCAATTGCTAAATCTGCACCACCGTCACCTACTAGGGAGCCTATTGGTTGTACTAGAGATATATTTCTCAGTGCTGACTCAGCGACCAAGACTCTGCGTCGTATTCTCAATCTTGACAGTGCAGATGAATGAAGTAAGAAGAGCTTGGTATGCTCCTGTAAATAGATTTAGTTTGACAGTTGGTTAGTGTTAGATTGTATATATAGTCAATGAAATAAAAAATGTCTGTGGTGTGAGTTGGTATTGGGTCGCTTCTTTAGCATTTGGTCTGGGTTTCTTGCGGGGGGTCTCTGTATGAGATTGTATGGGTTACTTAATTGTGGTGGTGATGCAAGTGACTGCCGGGGCCCTGGTGGGTAAAAAATGAGTTGTAGTGCGGCAAGGTAGTGGCTTTGGTGGGTCAACAATCTCTGGATTTTCAATTTGCGATGGTTATGGAGTTTTGCAAGGTTTGTGCGGTATGGATTTGGTGACACAGATAGAAGTTGACTTGAATGGGATGCGGAAGGGAAGATAAGCGAATGGGGACATGTGTTTAACATGAATGCGTGCCTGCAATCTTATTTAGCATGGGCTGGAGTAATTAACTACTTCTGAAGATATATCTTTGTTAGTATTTTGGTCTTTTTAGTTTTTAGTTCTCAGTACAGTCTCCTCAGAGAATATAATTGATGGTTCTCGCTATTACCTTCTTAGGTAGAACTTATTACCTTCTTAGGTAAAACTTAGGCCTGCAGTCTCTGATACCTTGTACATATAGCAGAATCTTGATTAGACTACTCTACTCTCAAATTTCTTAGGTGGTTGTTTATTCTGGTTATTCATCTCTATTGTCTTGATTCCAGCTTCAAAGCTTTTCTATCTGATCATTAGTCCCTTTTCTTAATTCACCATTGCCTCTATTGGCAGCCTAGGATAATCCTTATGTTCTAGTTGTTTCTCTTGGTCCAACATTTCCTGAATTAGATGCTCAATAATTGAATATCGATTCCTCTGTACAATCAGCATTTCTCTCTCTCTCTCTCTCTCTCTCTTTCTGTTAGAATCTGACTCCTTTGTATATGCCTGTTTCTTCACCTTCTTCATCTTTTCATGTTTTTTGAGGGAAAAGTGGGAAGTGGAAGAGAAAGTGGTCATTTGCCGCATCTGGTCCTTAATTTAAGCTTATTCCATGTTGCTCTACCTGTTGTAACCCAATTAGTTTCTTCTTCTGAGTTGAAACACCAGTCATTTGTTGGTCATCAGACATGTTATGTTCGGAGGTCATTGACAGTTGCCTTGGCATTCACTAGGTAATGATTTTCCAAGTTTTAATTTTTAATGCTCTAGTAAATATTGTTTGTCTCTCTAAGTGTTACTCAATGTCATTGATTTTTGCTCAATGCTTGTGTTCCAGGGTACCATCTTGACAAGTGTTGAAGAGGCTTTCTCAGAGCTGGGATGTGATTGTAGACTTCTAGTAGATATAGTAACTGGGATGTGATTGTAGACTTCCACTAGATATAGTTTTGTCAGTCAAGGGAGCATTAAGTAGTTCTGTCTCAGTCTTGCACGGAACCATATGCAGTTTGTATGTCATTACTATATGGAACTATATGTAGTTTGCGTCTCATCACCTTTGTCTTAATGCTCTGCATATTTTCTTTCTTACTGTTCTTTTACTGAGCTTTCATTGGAGCAGTGGATTAAGTTAGTATGTAGTGCAGACAGATTATTCAGTTTCTTAATTTTCACGTTATGTTCTCACAGTCACAGTTATTTAGTGCTTTGTGCTTTTCATAGTTGTTTTTCAAATGGAAGTTTGCTGCTTTATCTAATTTTGTGATGTCAATGAATCCATCCTAATATTATTGGCTTGTTGATTGCCCTGTTTTAGAAACTTGAAAAATTTTCCTGGTTTAATCTTATGGAATTTTTCCTTATATAAACTCTGAATTCTGCTATTTTGTTCGGAAAGAAAGTTGCTAGTGGCTTTCAATTGTTCTCGTGTAATCTTAATCCCCCTTTTGCTGCTTTCTCAGCATATATAAATATTACTTGATAGAGTATCTTGTTGGATTGAAATGACAGCTGGGGAAAACGGTACTGGGGTGATTCTTGTATCAGAACTAGTTTACTTCCATGTAATGAGGAAGTTTACAAATTGCAGACATAAAGGGAAGGAACTTCCTTCTAGGAATTGTAGTAATTGTTACAATGTTAGCTTAACTGAGATCTTATGTAAATGATTGTCTCGAATAATTTTGTGAAGAATTTGCAAGACACGGTTTGACAACTTCTGCCAAGTACATGGATAGGATTCGGTTTCCCTCCGCAAATGGGGTCATGTGTTGTTATTTGAGGGCAATATAGGGAGAAAAACATAAGGGTTAGACTGTTGCCAGCCTAGAGATCCCCGAGCAATGTGATCATTATAAGCATTAGCATGATTGACATCGAGAGTGATATTTCATCTCAAAATTGAAAAAATAGGGCCTTCACAGCAGCCAATTGAGATTGATATCTTCCCTTTGTTTTACAAGTTTACGTCATAATAAGGGAAAAGATCTAAAGCCACAGATTGGTTAATATGGAATTATTACTCGGACTCAAGTGTGGTTTTATTACTTTTAAGAGGTCTGTCTCGCCCATTTTCTTAATACAAGTGACAAATGTTAGCATATTACTAACCCAGGTTGCACCTGAACCCGCCATTTATTTAATGCATCCGTGTACTTTTCTATCCATTGATGCACTCTGCAGAGTTTGAAGAACATGGTTTACATAATCACTGTTAATTAACAATAATTATATCCCATATGCACTCTGGCCAAAAATTTTATCAGTATTTTATTATTTTTGACAGCCATTTTAATTCTTTTAGGTCCCTCTCTGGCACAGGCCACGAAAACTACTCTCATTCATGTCTATAAACCAATAATTCATACATTGAATTGAAAAAAATTAAATTAAATTTTGTCTTGCATAGGATAGGATTTATGTCAAATTTCCTACCTACTCCTTACTCTTGGTCCGGAAGAAGATGCAAGTTTGGATTTATTACCTTGAAAAAGCCAGGTTTAGATCAAACTTCCATACCAAAAATGTATGTAGACAGACTGTGTACTCAACCATAACAGACACCGTTGATAGAGCAAACAGAGGAAAATGAAGAATCTTGATGAGAAATAATTGGTCCGCCTGCATGAATATTTATTTATTCATATGTATGATAATAATTTATTAAAAATAAATAAATAATAAAGAGGAGATAAGGCAAAGTTTTCAATCATAGATCATCATCTACTGCGTAGATAAAATCTGTGGATAAAAAACCCATAAAGAAGAAGCAATCATACTCGATTTACTGAAAACAAAATCAATCTACATGATCATCTCATCCTCTCTTTATTTTTTATCTGCTGGGTGAGGAACAATGATTTTATAAAATAAAATAACGAAATAAATTTTGCAATATTTGGTCCCTAGAATCAATCATTCTTGGTTTGATCATGATCATGGGAAAATTGCTGTGGTGGCCAATGGAGATGACGAACTCTTAAGAGATCTAGGGATGGAAAGCATCAAGAACTGCTATTCCTTTAAGCATCATTGAATTTATTACTTCTCCACTTCACCATCCAGCAGCATTTCTTGGTAGCGGCATTCTTGACTGCAAAATGCTTTTTCACCTCTGCAATATTGGAATTATTTTCTGAATTAGTATTGAACATAAAATGCTAGCAAAGCATAGTGAAAAAATAAAAAATTACAGTAATGCGCTTTAAAGGATAATACAAAAACTAGGGCATTTACTGGAATGTTATGGTTTCCTTAATCAAAAGAAGCAAAGCATTTACAGATACCATTCAAGCTCACTCATTAAAGAGGACAGGAGGTGGGGATCATGCGTGGACAAATTAATGGAGGACCACGAGGCTTATGATAAATTAAAGTTAAAGAGAATATATTTGCATCAATCTATCAAAATCTTCTACTTGAACAAAATGTTTTTATCAAGACATCATACTTTTTAAAAGTTGCATCTAAAAAGAAGAAAATGAACCAAACCTGTAAATGTAAATGTCATTTTTCTGTTCAAGATTCCTCTTGCAAGTGTAGCAAACGCTGAGGAAATTCTCTGGTGCAGATTTGGACTTATCCGGTAAAGAACAGTAGCTCTCTATAATGCAGTTATCAAAAATATGGGTAGTTTTCGGATTAGGCCCATGAGATATCACACGTGTATAATCCTCAGAAAGCTCAATTTCACTTGCAGATAGACCCTCGGTGCAACCTTTAGGAGGATCCTTTGTCTGAGTGCCGGAATTGGCTGATCCAGAGGGTGATAATTGCGAATTCCTGGCCTTAATACCAACGTCAGCTGGAGATTTTGGGGACTGAGTTGGAGAAAAATTAGACGAATGCAGGGGTGGAATTTGAACTCTAAGCTTGGATCCAAAGAAAACTTTGTTATTTGGCCGAGAAGAAGAATTTTCTTCCTTGGTTTTATCAGTTAACACGTCAATAAGAGCTAGACCAATGCCTTTAGAGTCTAAGTTTTCCCATGAATGTTTGTTTTCTGCCAAAATTTTTGGGGACTTGGGCGGATTTAAGTCATCCCAGAAAGGGCTACCAATAGGAGAAAAGCATATACTCTCAAGGATTGAAGTTGGACTTATCGCAGCAATCTCAGTTTCAGCGAGGACCTTGGTTGTGAAAGCTTTAAATCTTGGAGAACCAAAGAAAGATTGAACTGGTCTTTTTTTGTAGTTTTGCGTCGGTGATGATTGAGAGCTGTGATCCGCCATTAAAGCTTGCTTGTTAGTCATTGCTCTTGACCTATTCCTCAGCATTACGGTAGGCAATAACCTCAATACTATATATCCAGATGATTAATTCTCAGTCGATTTATCTGAAAACACAGGAAATACAGATGTAAATTTATTTAAGCTCGAGTGAATAGAGAAGAAGAAAAAAACCCTCGAAGGTAAATACATGAATAAACAAAACCGACATTAACTCACCAGAACGGTAAGCTTAATATTAATCAGAGGTCTCCGTGCTTTGCTGCAGGTGATAGAGTCTCCAAAAAAACACCCTTGAAGTGTGAATGTTCGAAACTTAGGAGGGTCAAGAAAAAACAAATCCGAAAGCTCCTACAGGAAATGAGGATGACTATCTACCTTACACAGAAATCCAGAAACAGAAAATAAAAATGAAAAAGAAACTGACGCCACACGAACACAATCTGGGAAGTTGAAATGCCTCCTAAATCTCTGTAGCCTCCATGTCTGACAACACTAAAAAACAAGTGAATACAAGCTGGGTTTTCTCGTCTTTTGCCTTTGAATCAACAGAACAGGAATCGATTCCCATCATCATAAATACCAGCATGAGAGGCACATAATTTAACTGCGAACATGAAGAACACTTCTGGCACTTTACAGTAAAAGAGCTATGATCCCTATATACCCTAACTCCAAGTTCAGGCGGAAACGGTATAAATTGCTTTGCTACTCCCTATAAAAAAGAAAAAAAAATCATCACCACGAGTAAATAAAAAGATAATCTACTTTCTCTCTCTCTCCCTCTGAGGTTTTACTTTCTGTTTATGCTTTGTGGGTTTTCAAGATTTCACTCTGTCAACTCAGTTCCTCTTTTACTCAGTTTCAGTTCTGCAAAATGGCCACAAATTCACAACTTCGCAAAGAGATGGACGTCGAGAGTGAGAGAAAAGGCAAAGAGATAAGAACTTCATACTTGAGAAGAGGCACAGTTGCGTTGTGGGGTTTGCCTTTGAAAGAGAGAGAGAGAGTCGTGTGACATGAAGTTTAGCGGTTTTAGTCTGACAACACAGCCAATAGGCAGTTTTTATCCATTAATGCCTGCACTAGAATAAGCTTACTTCATCATGAAAAAACGGGATTTCTATTCTTGTTCTTATCCCCTTTACTAACAGTTTTTATGGTATTTTGTCCTGACCCCCTTCCCTTGGTTTCACTGCCACACTCTGCACCCATCTGAATCTACAAAATTTAACGCACGCACTCGAAGGAAATGCTCCTCGGTGATGTCACCCCCCCAATCTCAGAGACAGCAGAGACCGGAGACCAAGACGTAATTAAGAGGATTAATCTTTTGTCATTGTAAAATAAAATTTACCTGTAATTATTTACCGGCCTCAACATTGGTTTAGTAGGTTGGTACGATTTAGAATTACGTTCGCATGGGACCCAGTTGTTGCTGTTTTTAATCAGTGCAATTAGAGCTATTTAGAGGCCACGTGTGCCTGTCCACGATGCATTCATATGTGGGGCCCCAATAAAGCTTGGTATCCTGTCTTTATTGTTACCATTCTATTATTCAACTGCAAATACTGTGTGTGTTCTAAAACAGTTTGTTGATGATACAAGGGGTTGGTCTTTCAACTCAAATGTGGCTGCGTTTTACCAACCAAAGTCAATGATGATTAACACTAATTAATCCAAGTTAATTATCTATTTATTAACTAAAATATTCATGCTTTGTACAATAAATATTTTTAAATTTTTTTATTCATTATTAATTAAATATATATATATATATATTTTTACATTAATTATGTTAACATAAAAATTATTTTATTTAAAATTTTCTTTACAATTTTATTTTAAAAAATTTTAGATGAAATTATTCAGTAATAAAGTAAGAAAATTATATTTATTAATAAAAAATTTTATTTAAGTATGATTTATTTTATTTTTTAAAATTTTTATTAATAAATATAATTATTTTAATAATTAAATAATTCACCTTGCTTGAACCCGTAAAATTCTTATGATATTTATTTATTTGTGGGTCTTTTGCGTCAATAAAAACAACGGATATGATTATGCATGAACATATGATCGTTGTGATTGGTGATGTTTCGTGCAGGGAGCCCACCAAACAATGGTTGTTGGCCCACTTAACGGTAGCGGCGAGAAAATCGTACTGTTGTTGCAGAGAGACGTGCGCCAAACAAACGAAAACTCGAAATGTAGGACACACTAATCCCACTCCGATCTAAATCAGATGCAGTCCTCGTGGGCCCCAATCAGGGTCCTGATCCTTACTGTCTTCTTTACTTTTATGATCGAATATTGAGTCAGCCCTAAACGTACGTTGGGCCCACCTCTGTTGCAGTTCCGTTTTCATCTTTGCTACCTTTTCTTCTCCTCTTGATTCTTACAGAACCAGAATAGGAGTGTTTCGCCACTTCATGCATGAATTATCTTTTGATCCCTGCGTCACGGTGGTGATTAGGGTTCGATAACAACAATGCAGTCTGTATCTCTGTGTGGCTTTGAGAGGTTCATCCCATTGAGATTTTGTTTTAGAGACCCAGGTATATTACTCGTTCATTTGTCGGACTAATTATACAATAATGCTTTAATTTGTTCTTCATAAGACTGTAATTGGGGCAGACATATGTTCTGTGTCTCTTTTAAACTTTCAGATCAGCATCAATGGATCGGTTCCTAGTCAACCCATCTACTCATTGATGAGTTCCTGTGCCATCTCTGCTTAGCTCACTTTGTGTTATCATTCAATAGGCACCAATCAAATCAACTACCCAAAGCTCACGAAAGCATGTTGCCATGACTTTGTGTGCCATTTGTATTATAGAACTCTTCTCTCTCTGTCGTTCTTTTTCAGTGTCTCTCATTACTTCACGTCTTCGGAAACCCAATTTCCATTTTAATACCAATCCATACTTAAAAATCTTATCAACTCGTAAAGAGTTTCTTCACACACAAACGCACACACAGAAGACGACAGGTGGGGCACGCCTCTCTCTCAGCTAGCTATAAGATGAATTATGGAGAGACGTAGGTGCACTTGTCTTTTAATTAGGCAGTGCTTTCTTGTGTGATAATCATGTTTGGGGGACCGCTGTGGACGTCTCATTCCACAAGTCTCTCTCTCTCTCTCAATGTTGTAGATGATGTTTCTAGTTCCATGCATCTCCCAAGTCTCGAGCGGAAGTCTCTTTCAATATTTACGCAGACTGCTAGTAAAATATTATTGTCAAAACAAATCTACAATCTCTGCCCATCGTTTTTATCTTGGATTGGTTTATTATGCAAACCGGGGGAAGGGGGGGGAGCGATTATAATTATCTTTCAACTAATTCTATCTTATACAAGATTTGACGGCCAATAATGAATGGTGTTGGCACCTTGGTATGATGAAATTTTGGGCACCTTTCATTAGAGAAATAAAAGCTAATTATGATTTAAATATTAACCAAGGCAATCGATACTTCTTTTGTTTATGTGACATTTGTTACCTCCTTGTGATGCCAAGTGGACGGCTGGCGCTGTATTATATCATTATTGTATTTGAATAATCCATCTTTTTCACCCATTTCAATTAGTATTTATCATTTTTTTTTGGAAAATTTTACTTCAGTCTCTAATTGTTGAAAATTTTTATCCATACCCAATTAGTTTGACACTGTATATACAAATACCTTTTTTTTTATTTATTTATTTCACTTTAATCTATGAATTGTAGAGACACTATGTTACAATATCATCATTAATGTTTCGCTTTTATTTTACTTCAATATATGAATTGTGACAAAGTAATTCCATTATCGGCCGAAATATTCTTATCTCAAATTTATTAACGTAATAACCTTTCCATCTTCTTTCAACTTTACTATTGAATATGAAATTATCGATTATTAATGAATATGATATTTTAATTTAATCATCAACATATTTATCTTTTTTTAATTTAAAAGATGCCTTAGTAGGTATAAATAGATGTGTATATATGTTACATTATTACAAAATTTGATGATAGGATGTTAACAAAATGTTAATCAGAGGACTGAAATGAAATTGACTGAAACCATAGACACTAAAATGGAACGTTAAAAATGCTGTTCATGTAACGCCAAATCAATGGAGTAATGTAAAATTTTGAGAAAAGTTAAGGGCTAAACTGAAATTTTCCCTAATTCCTTCTAGAAGGAAGATCTTGAGAAGACAAAGTAATGAATAACGGGCATATCTGTCAGCCTAAAACACGAAATCAAATAGTAAAAAGGGGGTAACTAACCTTATCTTACATGTATGTATTAAGGTAGACTCTATACGTCTGTCTATACATGATTTTACTTTTCGCACCCCGAAGGTGCAATTGGATTAAGACTTTGTTTGAGACTAATCCTTTCTCCCACCGCAGCACTGGCTGAAGTCATGACACCTTGATACCAAACGAAATATAAGATAGAGATGAGGGCATGTGGGTAGCAAGAGTAGGCATGGCATTGGCCATATGATTTTGACTGTTTGTTAGGCCTTAACAAGTTAGGTCTAATGAAAACGTTGCAGCACCAAATTAATGCATTTGCCTAAACCACCTTAGATGATGCACAAGCAAGCAAACAGACAAATCAAAGGCTAAGCAGTATAAGACCTGGGACTATGCCTTACCCCTGAGCCAAACTAACCCCAGCTTTCAAATTAATGTAGCATGTAGATCGGGTCATCCTAGGACATTGAGAAATATCCTAAATGAATTACTAACTTATATCTATAAATGAGCAGACTACTGATGAATATCAACTGTAATACTTTATTTGTCAAAACTAACCGAAAATACAACAGTTACAAACATATCAAACTGAGCAGAAGAGTCACTAATTTTCAAAATAAATCATGGTGGTGAAGTTATCCTCACTTGAAGATGGGAGTTCCACAGAATTAAACACCACTCAAAGAAAGACAAAAAAGGGTGATAAAGAAACGAAAAAGGAAAAATTGCACCAAACAGTAATTAGTAATGTCCAACGCATGTCCTAGCTAGTTGACTGCTACTTCAATATCCAGTTCTTACCAAAGATCTAAACCAGGAATGGTTGCTATTATTTATCGATATCTTTTTCGCAGGTATCATGAATTGGGACACTGATTTCCTCAAAATTATGGATAGCTAACTAGCATTACAAAAACTCCCACTGAGAGCCACAAAGCATCTCCAGACTCGGGTGCCTCCATAAATTAGCTAAAAGAGGAAAGAGCTATTACCATTACCATTTTTCTGAAATACTTTGAGGTTTGATCTTTTTATCGTTTCTGGTTTTCTTTCTAAATTCTCTTTCACAGCTACAGATTACTACATTTTGGTCAACAAATTGCACGTAGCTGTTTTCACAGCTTCGGCAACTGCCAAAAAGTTCTTTTCCTCTACCGACACACTTCCTTGCTACTTCTCAATCATTTTCGTTCCTCCAGGTATGTCCGTATCTTCCAGCACATTTGGCTCATGCTCAACACGTTCGCGGCTAAAGACAAAAATTTACCTAAACTCAGGACGGAGAGGGATTGTCAAAATCAGGCAAGTTAGAGGCGCCAGATACCATCCACAATAAACCGGCAGAACAGCTACTCCGTAAGCTTGTTGGAATGAAGTTTTTTCCCGCGATGGAAGCCACCTGCAAGAATCAAACAAGTTGAGAATCCATGAATGTCTGGTTAATGCTACATATATATAGAGGCAATTATCTCAAACTAATACTTTAATCACTATTTTTCTCTTTACTGAGCCCTGCAAGGGAAAACATGGCAAAGAGGTTGAACTGTATAGATTAATCAATAGTGATTTTAAGTGAGATCATGAAACAAATCATCAACCAAAAACCGGTACTATTAGTTAAATTCAATTGGAAACAACTAATTAGACTTTCTTCAATCATTTTGAAGAGTTGCATTGCTTCTGCTAATATTCCTTGTGTTTTTTGGGTCCTGTCCATGGCAACAGAAAGACTTTTAGCCAAGAGGTTGCAGTTCACCAACACTACTCCTTGCAGGTTAAAAAAGAAACATATATATAAAGAAGTATTCGCAAGCCAATAGAATTTTCCAAGGAAGTGAAGGATAGAACACAGAATGTTCATAGATTTACCTTTGAACAGCCACGGCAACAAGCGTTCTGTCTGGGATTGCGTATAGATCAGTAACAGTACAACAGCCCTCATCACTTCGATCAGATTCTAAATGTCCTGCCAACCAAGTAAAGAAGCAGGATTAAAAAAAAAGGCTAAAAACATGGTTCCCTCCTATTATAACTGATTCTACCTTTAATTTTGTGATGCCAAGGCAACTATTTATTTGTGATATTGTGAGACAAATTGATCACATCATTCAATCCGGGGACAAAATTCAAATATTGGGTTAATGCACAATTAGGTGTGAGAGGGCGATAGCAGGAGTGGTCAGTGATATCATCAGGAACCTCAGAGCAACTTTACAAGTGAGATACCCTTGCACCAACTTCACAAGTATCATGGAGAAATCCAGGGGCAATTTCCCACATGCAAACCTGCATTAGCAAATGTAGATAAATAGTTAAATCTACCCGTTGCATCTTAATGCAAAAAGCACATATTAAAACATTGCAAGTTGTGGGAATATAGACACTCGCTGTTAACAAAGTCAAGGCAGGACACAAATCTGTGAACAGTGGAAATAAGCAAATCAGGCCCAACAGCAACGAAGTATTATTGTCCACCAGTGATATAGGACCAAAAATACAAGGGTGTTACATTTTGTAACATGGCAGAATGCATTTGAATTTAAGAATTTTATGCATAAGCACTTCAGCGAGAATTATCTTCGCCGATTTCCGATTCTTTTAAGGTTCTGGTAGCATGCATGGGTATATCAAGTCAACACCAGGAAAAAAAATAAATCTGATCATAAAAACTCACTCACTCAGTATGGCCAAGGCAGAAGATCTGTATTTCATGAACTCCTTCTAAAGGCTTCTTGGAGAACACGGTAACCAAGTCACAAAAGAGATAATATGTAAAACGGGATTACACGAGCCAATTAAGTCGTTTATGTAATCCAATGGGCAGAGGGGATTTACATGAATCTGGAAACCCCAATCTGCACTAACAACAAACCATCCATCTGGTGAAAATTCCTGCAGATAGAACAAGTCAGTAATAGGCCAGTTTACTGGTGAAATCATACATGCAGCAAGAGCTTCAGAGTACATCTGTTCTAACCCAACCCCTGTTGTTGGTGGGCGGGCGCGCCTCACTCAACAAATTATGACAACCAAAGCTTGAAATGTAATTAAAGATAATTCCACCACCATGTTGAAAGGAAATTTTGTCTTATTTGGTTGTGAATGCCCTTACGGTCTAATGATGAAGATGCCCATTAGGCCACCACAACCCCGTACAGCGAAGAGGAGGAAAGATCGCATTGATGTGAATGACTCACCAGGCTAGTAATTATGCTACAACAGTGGGCAAGAATGGGTGCTGCCATTCTATCAACTACTGCCTCACTCCCACAAAGCTCAGACAGGTCCGCAACCCAAACAACTCCAAATTTGTCAGAGAAACAAACATACTGATGGCAACTGCACACACTTTCTTCGCAGAGGTACCTGTTAGATTAAAGTAATTAATAAATTTTTCCATTAAAAACTTTTAGCAAACATAAACAAAACAGGTTGATTAATATGGAAAATATAGTTATTCTTTAAAACTGATAAATCCACATACAGGCTTCAAAAATTACACGGTGCTTATACATCGCCAAGTGTCAGCAGACCATATCTTGACAACTTTGTCATTGCCAGCAGATAAAAAGATCTTCCCATTTGCTCCATATTGTATAGATCTTGTAGAATCTTTAAGATGGGGAGGCAGAATCATCCAACAAAGAGACCGCAATATCTACACTGGCAATTGATCGTACAAACAATGAACGCGATATATTTGAAAACTGAAATTAACTGTAACCGGGAAGCCAACATATCCAGTTTCCCTAAATTCGGATTTTCTACCAAGTATCGTCAAAACGTTGAAAACAATGTCCTATTGCGTTACTGAACTCAAGATTTTCACAATTTGAGAACGGAAAACACACTTTCAACTGTGCCGAACGAACCTATTTTGGCTTAACTGAGTATAGAGACCGTAACGCTGTCCCGAAATGCATTTGAGCATTAATTACAAACTATAATGTCACTAACTCAAGAATATAAACTGAACCCCAATGATATTCAATTGAAGAGGGGAAACCCGAAAGTAGCCTACAGTAGATCATACACTCGGAGGTGCTATCCGACAGTGACCAGCAACGAAATTATGGTCCAGGTGACCTACAATGATAGCCGCAGCGCCCCTGTTTCTTAGATAAGCTAAAGAATTTGGATTAGAATGTCACGCAACCTACATCCAACGTTCTTTACCCGCAACTTTCACCCTCAGATTGTAAAAGGGCCGCGCGCACGCAGGCCCCCTCTCTCACAAATTATGACGTAGGCTCTACCTCATTGGGCAGACCTTAGGCTGATGCTCCTCCTGAGTGCTATGAAAGCCATTAGCCTAGGCCATGGGTCTTATTGATCACCCATTGACCCCGTCCAGGTAAGTATGTTGTACGTTGCTCGTCTTCACCTTATTATGCAAGTGCTTCTCCTTATTAGCTACTCATGTTCCCAATGTGGGACTTTATGCTTTACAACATTCAAGAAGATGCAGTGGCAGTAGCAGTTGTATTCCACAACAGTGGCTAATAGCTCAAAAATGAAGCCGATTCACTTTCATACAATCAATCTTCACGCCATGTTATCAATAGAATTTTAGGATTTCTTTAGGGTGTAGATGTCAAAACTGGCAGCCCTTTTTCTCTATCTGCCACTGTTATTGATCACTAGAATCTCTGCACTTGGATAATCTAAAATGATCAGAGCTATAATTAACTTTTTACGAACATATTTATTATGCGTGAATACTTCACTAAATATCAAAATCGAAATAAATTTAATTCTAATATCATTTATCATAGACTAAATTATTATCTTTTAAAAAAAAACATATTTAATAAAATATATCATTTTATTTTTATAAATCCTAAAGAATATTTCTTTTTTTTTATTTTATCTAATACAAGATTTGATTACACAACGCTCTCGGCTTGCTTTTGCATCAAACAAAAGGCATATGCAGCAAAAATAACAATAATGACAGTAAATAAAAATAGACTAGAGACAAACAAATTGTTGTTCTCCATTCCAATACTCGAGAAAGAAATAATACCTTTTCATCCTTGCCACTACAACATGTCCTACTCATCATTGATCAGTTAAACTGATCAAAACCTCCCCTCAAAGCAGGAGTCAACCTTTGAAACTAAAATCACATGAGAACTAAGACTAAGTATTATGGCTTACAAACAAAACAGTTAGGCAGCAAGATGCTCAGCACTTGTCTCCGGAAGAGAGATGCCCCAACAGAAGAACAATTTTCACAACAAAGCAACAGTTAGAATGGACGGATGCCTAAATTCTTATCTGCGTACACCCAAGAATTGTTCCGTGACAGCGTGTCATTGGAGCTACCTGGCGCCAAGTTGGCCTCTCAGCCCCAACAGTCAAGACATCAACAGCAGACACTGGTTTGATATCCCAATTCCACCTATCAGGGCCAATCACCCCTCCAATTACATATATGTCACCACCCATTCCAATCATTGCAAACCCAATTCTCATACGAAGCTCAGATGCTGAAGCCACCACCTTCCTCGCTTCCCTGTCTTGTTTGATAATAAGTCCATGGCTCAGCACGTAGATAGAACCTCGAACAGCTGCCATTGGACCCTGAAGCCAACCATAATCTTTGACTGTCCACCCAAGACCAATATGGTCTAACACTTGAACTGTTGACAAACCCTTGTGCAAGACGTGTACCTTTTCTCCAATAACCACTCCTGTGCATGCTGAATTATGAGTGCGGTGGAGATCAGGAATTGGGACCCAGACATCCTTGTCAGGATCATACAGTTCTGATTGAGAAATTGACTTCCGGCAGCTGGTAAAACCACCAGCAACAACAATCTTTCCATTCAAAGAGCAACATGCAAACATAGCACGAGGCACAAGCATGGATGCACATGGTGACCACTGACGTATTACAGGGTCATATGACCAGACCTCATTGGTAGCAAAGCTCCCATAGTGGTCTCCAGTCAATGGATCAACAGCATCACTGCCACCACCAAGCACAAACAACTTTCCAGCTGTGGAGACAACACCAAAGTGTGCAAGGTGCCTGATTTTTGAGGGAAGAACAGGTAGAGTAATCCAAAGGTCTCTCCGAGGATCATAAAGCTGCCATAAATTCTCAGGGTCGAAAGCGCACACACAGAGTAGATCCTCTGATGAACCAACCTCCTGTCGGGCTTTAAACAGCTCAGGGCTACGAATTGCAGCTCTCCAAGAACGAGAAACAAGCTCCAGCTTAGGATGGAGGTAGAGAGGAACCCACGCAAGGCACCTGAGGGCAACAGCATCCGGAAGCCCTTCAATCAGTTCAGACATGCTAATCAAAGTATCATTTGTTTTGTGTTCTTCACCTGGGAATTGTTACTATAGTGATGATAGCAGTCACAAACACAATCTGAAATATCAAAACAGCAATAGATATGAGAACCAATTAGAATTTCTAGAATATTGAAATCATAAAGCTACTTATGGTGAACTTAAATTGATGGAAATGGACGGACTGCATTTGTTTAGCATAGCATAGACAAAATGAAGAGAGAAAAATCATCCTCCAAATTGTAGAAGCTAAAATCCCAACGTAACTACCCAAAATGTGAAAATCTTAGCTAGAAATTAATAACAAAGAGGACTCTTTTAATTTACTTGATGCTAATACCATTGCTACTTCTATATTTTGCCTGATTATTCAATAACCTCTTTGCTTCTAAAATTATTCGAATTTCGTACTTTATAATATCAACCCAGTTACTTGAACCAAATTTCAAACCTACAGGGTAAATGATTTAAATATCAAAAGTTCTTTCAATCCTACAACTTGAAATCAATAGGCACTTTTTCAAAGGAAATTTAGAGTCCAAGCCTTTCTATTGCTTATGATGATAAAATAAATATCACAAGGCAAATTGCATATACACATCTTGGAAATATGAAGTAAGTCAACAAAATTCGATAAAGAAATCTGGTTAAAACAGTATCAAGTATGAGATTATCTCTTTGATAGTTTTCAGTTTTACGGTGCACATAAAGAAACACTTCAGTAACAACAACAAGAAATAACCAATAAGTTGAACAGAAAAAACTGAAAAGAGATGGACCTCCACACCCAAATGACCAATGTTATACACATTCATTTAATAAACAACATCGAACTCAATTTCTCAGAACTATTTTTTCATTTAAGAATCAGACATTACATTGATATTGATCCTCCTAGCAGGCAACTCAATGAAGTTGTTGAGTTGCCAATAATGATAACTTCATAATTTATGACAGCAGTGACCATGGGCTACAAGCTACATATTGTGCTTGGATAAAAAAGCAGAACCTAAAACTTTTCATGATGACACGTTAATCAACATGAAACTTTTGCACCTCATCATTTTCCACAAAGGAAAAACTCATCCTGCCATGAAAAATGTAACAAGCATATGAAACAGCATTTATGTTCTAATTACTGCTATATGGTACTTAGTTTTTCATTCACAATACTCCTAGAACTAAAAGCCTCCCATCCCTTGCTTGACATCACTTCACTATTTCAAATTTAAAGGAAGTGCATTTCTCTACACCGATCCAAACTCCACCATTGCCAAGATAGAGATCAAAAGAGTTTGACATCAAAAATATTGCTCAAAGAAAGAGCATCATGTATAAATTAACGGAAAGAAAGAAAGAAAGAAAACTAGAACACAATGAGCAGACTACAAAACAAGCACCATACCTCACAGAAGCATTGAATAGCACCAGGTCCTGCCATCTATGAAACCCAAAATAAGAAGAGCTCTTAAACTCTATGTTCAGACAAGTTAAATGCCAATCCATCAAATTCAACAAAAATGTTGATACATTTGCCTTTTCCCCTATCTTCCCCAAGAACGACGAAGTCTTAACAATGTAGGCTTCTAAAATCTAAAGCATCTGTGTTAGGTACCAGCGTTTCATGCAAAATCTAATCTACAAATCCGAATGGTATAATTTCAAATAGAAAGATTTTGATCTGCTACTCTATCCATATAGAGTTACTGGAAATCTTCCCACCTATAGCTTTGAACTTGCACCTCATTCCTCAGGTACCTCCTCAAATTTGAAACCTGCACATGTTACCAAGAATTTCCCCATCCTAAAAAACAAAGTTAATCTAAACGAAAAAGCTCTACCTAACTTACATTCCAAGAAGCTCCACTGAGGGCCTCCCTAGAATAACAAGTACAGGTTAAGAAAAGAATTGCCAGCCAATTACGAAGTCAGTAAATAAATATAATTATCTAAACGAATTTTTTTTAAAAATAAATATAATTATCTAAACGATTTTTTTTTAAAAATAATTCTCTCTTTTTATTTCTTTCTCCATTCTTCCCATCAATGAGTATAAATCGTTCAAACTAATAAATATAATCAAAAGATCTAACATTTTACAAGCTGGAACATATCAAGACACTCATAACCATGAAAGAGTGAAATTAAAATGAACAGCATAAAAACCCCATCCAAATCTCAAATTAAGAAACAAACAGCAAAAATGTCCAGACCAACCTGAATTCACAAGAACTATGAGCTAAACTATAACGCAGACAAAGTGACAAGCCAAAAAGCTGTATATCAGAAGGATTTTCGCGTGCAACTTTGCACAGCCAAACACAGAAATTTTGGAAAATTCCAAGTGGGTTAAAAATGTGACATCAACCCAAAAAGTGACACTTCAGCAAGCACACATACATGAAGATTATTAAGAGCTTAAATAACGCATACTTTAATGGATAAGGATGCATCAGATTTCATTTTCAAGAACAAATTTCGAATGAAGAAAGCGAAAAAGTAACCGCCTCCACCAGTGATACACGATCCACGCCTAACCCGAATCCATTTCACAACACAAATCAAAATCAATTTCACAACCACGAGATGCCGTGCTTCACCCAAATTCCATGACCAACTGATAACAGATAATCAAAAAGTAAACAGACACGAATTAAAATTTACGCCGTAAAAGAAACTAACCCCAGAAGAACTACCCTCATCAAAACAACAGAAATCCTCCATTTCCAACTTCCAATTCACTTCCAATTCAAACAATCTAAAAGAAATCAAAACTAAGAGACAATTCGGGTAAAACAGGTGAGAAAACAAGAGAAACTCAACATGGATATACCTGAAAGGCAGAGACGGTGAGGAGTACAAGACTTGGGTTTCTGTTATTAAGATTTTCGGGGAGAAATAGAAGCGTGAGATTGGCTCTGAAAATAAGGGAAAACGAATGGAAAGTGTTTCACAGCTAAGAAAACGATGAGTTTAAACAAATCAAAAAAAAATTTAAAAAAAAATTGTAGGTGCTTTTGTTGGGTTACCGGATGGGATTAACCGTTACGCAAAGTGTGTTTGTAACTTAACATGTTCTGTTTCCTCCTCTGCCTCGCGCTTCACCTAAAACCAATCACAGTACGCGCTGAGGATAATCCCTACGTCTTCTACTCTTCTTACCAGATGCCGCAATGGCATTTTTGTTATTTTTTATTGATTTTGTTCATTTATCCATTCGTTCGTTCCAGCTTGGCATGTACTTTCCACGTGGTTGGATTTTGACTAATCTGTCCTCTACTTTCTTAATACCCTACGTTTTGGGCTTCGGTCATCCCCCAATTTGACTGCAGATCCTGACACTCCACAGTTCTCTTTTAAAAGTTAAATGGTCCCAACTATGGCATGTAATAAACATTGTCGGCTAACGCATGTCTAGATTCTAGAAGCTTTAGGTTTCAAGGAATGAAATGTGAATGCTAGAGAAGCTCTTCTACATGGTTCAACTGCATATGCGACAGCATCTTTTGATTATGCAAATTTTGTCTGTGGCTGATCAATTCACGCATAATTATTGATCTTGCTGCTTAATTTCTTTGCATTATAGTGATTAAGACTGTGAATACAACAAACAGTAGAGTCGCAAATCATTAATTATTGCCCAAGACGATTAATTATACATAAATCACTCTTAATCTCAAGCCCCATGGCCCATAAAAGATATTGAAAATGTTTAGTAAGCTTGGAAGATGACGAGGGTTGAAGTATACGAGGCCACGAAGAGCAGCAGCATGAGCAGAGATAATGTCTGCTTGGTTGCATTTCCGTTTGATGAGTCCACATCGGTTGTTGGTATCTTCGATCCACTGCCTGCATCAACAGAATTAACAAGATGTAATTAGTGTTGTAATTAATGGTTAATTATATTGGCAAGTTAAGGAGTTCAGTTTCTCTGTACCGGAGGGAGATTCTGGAGATCCTGAAGGGGAAGAACATGACATTTACAATTAGAAAACCAATCAATTTCAGTATGTACAACGAAACAAAATTTCCATGGAATTAATAATATTTCTCACCGCCGCTGCAGCGGCTGACAGGTGGAGTTTGGACATTGCAAGCATTAGGGAGAGCCATGGCTTGAGTCTGATTAATGTTGATACCAAGCTGTGATGATCCACCGCCGTTAACAACCTCACACAAGCACTGAGGCTGTGACCTGACAACATTAGCCAGCTGCGAGCAACACGAAGAAGACGGCGTCGACGAATTTCCTGTAACGTAATCCAGGCACGGAGACATGCTGATAATCACCTTGTTGCAGCTGCTTGATTGTGCTACAGCTCCTCCTGCGCATAATGTTGCCGCAACAATCAAAATCAGCGCCGTTTCGATCCTCATTCTTGCTGCCCTTTTTTTCAGTTACCAGGTTCACCAGAACGCAGTATTTTCCTGTAAATTAATGCAATAAGATTCAACTTTGGTTTGCAGTTGGGAAAGATTCAGAAATGGTGGGATTTATATAAAGGGAAATTTGTCAAGGACATATGGAGCAGCTGGCTTATATGAGTCACCCACTTTTCCTACCTTGAAACAGATTCTATGCTCAACAGCCAAAACTCTGGAACTTTATTTCTTCCATAAAATTAAGACTTATGTGTCTGTTTCTACTTTGTTGTGCTTTACTTTCTTTTACCACCTAAACAAATCAATTCTTGGTGATGGGGTAAAGTTGATACATACAACCTACTTTCTTTGGAAAAATTCTAATTTGCTTTCCTTCTCTTCTTTGAGAAGTTGACATGTATTCCCATTAAGTGCACTCATGGTTTTAGTCAAATGTCTTGTTAGTTATGTGCACATTATACTACACAAATAATTATTTTCGTTTGAAGTTTCTGAGATCAAATTAGAGTAAATTAGAGTCTCACGACGATGGATTAAAAGAAAATTTATAAATTTTAAAAGTTCTTATTTTTAACTAATTTATTTTTTAAATTAAATACTTTTCTTATAATTTATAATTAACAGTTGTGTAAATGAAGATTAATTTAAATTTAATTAGTGAAAATTTTAAAATTGGAACATTTCTTATATTTAGTCGAGAAGAGTTATAAATTTGTATTTAATTAAATTAATTGCTAATTGTTAAGAATAAAGTCGAAAGAATTGAATTAATACGTATATATATATATATATATTATATTTTTAATATTCAGTTTAATCAAAATATAAGAGTAAGAAATTCGAGGATGTGGTCGTGTAAAATGTTTGTATTTTATAAAATGGAGAAGGATGTGTTTACTATTATAGAAAATTATTTATTTGAAAGGGACATGTGACAACTGAAATTTACTGTTGGATTGGCAATCAAAATAATCACATTTCATAATTAATTGTTTAAATGATTGTTATTACTTGTTTTTGGTTAAACTGATCAAATGAATAAATTCTAAAGGAAAATGCCTTTATATTTAAGAATTTAACAAATTTTCTATTTATTTTTCATTTTTTTTATTTTCATTTCTATCAGGCACTAAATTATTGTTAGAAGGTGAGAAAGAAGTGCTCTAAACTGGAAGAAAACAGATTGATATAGAGAAAGCTACAAATATTCATAGAAATCAAGCTCAAATTTTGGAAAAGCATGAAGCCAGGAAGAGAACAAAGACGGTGAAATGAAGTGGCATTGCAATAATGCTTCCATTAGAGGCGCTCCCGTCCGTTGTGGGGACTGTCTTAGACCCAGTTCCTGCATTTAACGAACCATCGATCAATTAATGAGACAGATTGTTAGACTTACTTCACTGTTTATGGGCATTTCAACTCCAGTTTACCTGAAGGAATGCTAGGAGCTGAATCCACTGATGGCGAAGTTGGCGCTGCAGGGGTGTCGTCAGAGGAATTATCTGCTGGAGAACTTGCTGGACCATTGTTTGCAGCTGACCAAATCCACCAAATTCAAATCGTTATAGCTATATTAATGTTCTCGCTTTGAGTTACCTATAGTACGAGGAAGCTGAATTCATCTTACTTACCATTGCACTGGCTAACTGGTGGTGTTTGCACGTTACAAGCTCCTGGGAGTGCCAGAGCTTGAGTTTGGTTAATGGTAATACCCAACGTTGAGCCACCGGCATTGAGCGCCGCACACAGGCACTGTGGCTGAGTTTGAACAACATTGCCAAGCTGCGAGCAGCAAGAAGATGACGGGGTTGAGGAATTGCCGGTTATGTAGTTTAGGCACGGGGCTAACCCCGATGATCACACTGCTGCAACCTGATTGAGCTAAGGCTCCGTGACATAACATCGCCACTAGGACCAGGACTAGACCCAATTCAATCCCTTTTGAAGCCATTTGTTAAGAGCACCAACGCGGGGGGAAATGGTATGGTATAACTTTGTGTCGAATTGCAGGCTGTAGAGAATAAGCTATGATTTGAGGGGGAAAGGGAAGGGAATTGATTGGTATTTATATGAATGAAACCCGGAAAGGTAAGAGTCAATAATATTAGTTAACTTTGGTTAGCCAACTTTTCCTACATTGGTCGTTATCTGGTACGACAGATTTGAGAAACTGGTTAAATCCTGTGGCAGTGTGTGTCAAACATAATCTAATGAACAATTTGAATGGGTAACTCTGGTTGGCCAACTCTGGCAGCAAATGACAATAACGGTATCATTATTTTCCTGAAAATGTTCATTTGTGTGTTAATTTTTGCAGGAATTTTTAGTTAAATACATTATGTCTTCACCTACTAACACCTATAACGTTACAGCTAATCATTTGAAACAGTATAAACTAATGGGTAATGACTGTTTATTGTTATTCAACCTTCGGCCATTACACAAGTCTTTCATACAATCATTTCATATGATGACAGAACGAGTATACTGAATATTGATTGTCTGAAATGGAATAATTAGGTAGCGTTCTCCATCTTGGAATGGAATATCTGAAGGTTAGCTTACCAACCCTATTCCTTTTCCATTTTTTTTTCCCAGGAACAGAGCAGTCACCTAATTTCTTGTCCATTTCTTTTTTCCGGGTATCCATTGACCATTATGTTGTATTCATTTTGCTGAGTGAATGTATCATTTTGCTTGCAAATATTCTAATTATTTGCCTTATCGAGACAAATATTTCCTATCATAATCTCGTGATTAAGACAGAATATGTTTGAAATTGAAGCATTGTGAACTTTTAATTCACAACTGCTGTGCAATAGAATCGCTAGCTATTTAAGCCATGTCTTTTCCAGATCAACGCAATTTGGTCTATTCTGAATGAACCCATATAATTTTTTTTTGGCGATGAACAACATCATATATTATTTGAATTTTGCTGGGTTTTGTTACTTCAAGCCTTGCAGATTGAAATACTCCATCCATTACTGGAAATTGTTGCAATCTTTGGTAGTTAAGCTCATGGTACTAAAAAATCACCAGATCGGATAACAAGAACTCTTCATTTATTCATCAAAGGATCTAAACAAATAATGCAGCCACACTTCTACAAGCCGAAAAGCAAATCATCTGCAACTAGACTCGCCAGAGAATAGGGGAAAATAATCGTTATCCAATTCTACAACAGAGGACACATCTCAGTAGAAAACTCAGAATTTGATGATAATTGAAGCACATGATGAGATGATGAGAAGGAGAACAAAATGAAAGGGTGATCTTCTAATGCTTCCATCAGATGTTCCTCTTGTTGTTGGGAAAGTTTTAGACCCAGCTCCTGCATTTCCTCCATTTCCTGCATTTCAGCAAGGCATTAACATTAGTACTCCAATCAGCAAAATTCCCATATTTGAAAGGCGGAATTCGCTAAATTTTGTGTCTTATCTTTGTGTCAGGTTATATTGCTCATAAAATTCAAAGCCTCCTACATACCTGAAGGAACAACTGATGCTGACGGTGAAATTTCAGGATTAGGGGTTTCACTTGAAGAATCTGACGGAGAGACTGCAGGAGAGATTTCAGGAGAACCTGCTGGAGAAGTTGCTGGTCCGCTGGCAGCTGGTTAACCAAATTTTCAAGTTAAGTATTTCCTGTTTATATCTGATAGCTTCAACATAAAGATGTTAAAGTTGAGCAGTTGAGCTTACCTTTGCACCTGTTCATTGGTGGAGTTTGCACTTGACAAGCACCAGGAAGAGAAAGAGCAAGAGTTTGGTTTATAGTGATACCCAGAGAAGGACCGCCATTGAGCACAGAGCAAAGGCACTGGGGAGATTGTTGAACAACATTGCGTAGCTGCAAGCAGCATGAAGATGACGGGGTAGATGAATTTCCCATAATGTAGTTGAGGCACGGGGCTAAGCTACTGATCGCGTTTGTGCAGCGTGATTGAGCCGTGGCTCCATCCCACAGCATGACCACAAGGACCAAAACTGTACACATATCAAGTCCTCTTGAAGCCATTTTCCGTTGTTGAAAATCTAACCTGACTAGAATATTCAGGAGATATGAAGAAATATGGGACTTGAGTGTAAAATTCGGTTTGCAAGGGTCAAATGTTTGATGGGTTTGGAAATTTCTGGAGGTTGAGTGAGAAGGGGGCAAGGAATAGAAGTGATTTATACAGCACGTTTGTAAAGAAGTGACAAATAGATTGGTATAATTGGTTGACCAACTCTTACTGAACCAAGGGTCGTTCATAACTGAGCAGACACTAGACGTGCCATGATAATTTCTTTTAAATTTATTAAGGATTATGTTTATTAGATGTTGGTTAAGGATTTAATCTATGAGTATTGCTTTAACAATAAGCATATGTTCTGCTCTTTGCTGCTTTTTCTAGTGAAGACCATATGAAATGGTTCTTATTAGAGAGAAAATCAGCCATCAATTTGTACTTTCTTTCAGCACTGTGTAATGTGAAACGGTGCTGGTTCAACGGGGTATAAATCGAATGCACGTGGCCTGATCAATATGTCTATGAATTTGTAAAGAGCTGCAGCCCCCGCGGACAAACCCAACTAACATGCCAAACAAAACCTAATAATAAAGGAAACCTGGTGTTTCAAGTTAAAAGTTACTGATTAATTAATCATATACATTAGTTACAGAGTAGATGAACTCCAGAACCCAATTCAAAACTACCAGTTTTTTCCCTCCAAATTTCTTGTAAACCATCAACCTATAAATTCTTCCTTAACCCAAAACCAAACACAACATAAAACTTCACACTTCTCCATTGAAGACAATCTGTAGTAGCTCATTTCTCCCAGAAGATAATGGAAGGATTGAAAACTTTCCCTCTTCTTGCCTTGTTTGTGGCAACTCTTTCAGTCATTTCAGTAAACGGTCAGATAACTACACCGTGCACAACCTCGATGATTTCCAACTTCTCAGCATGCCTAAATTTCGTCACTGGAAGTAGTTCCAATGGGTCATCAACACCAAGTCGGAGCTGTTGCGATGCTTTAAAATCGCTTTCGAGGACTAGTATGGACTGTACTTGTCTGCTGATAACTGCCAGTGTCCCGGTTCGACTGCCGATTAACCAAACCTTAGCACTCTCTCTCCCAAGAGTATGTAACATGAGTGGTGTACCTCTGCAGTGCAAAGGTGTGACACTCTTGACTCTGTCCTAGTTCAATCCCTAACATTTACAATATCAATGGCCGTTGAGGTATTCATCATTGATTTTATTGTATTTTGCAGCCTCCGGTACTCCTCTGCCAGCTCCAGGTACCACAAGTCGTCCACAAATCTTTCGATTTCTTAACAGTATAAAAAACAAAATGATGCCATGAACTTGAACTGACACAGAAATTAGTGGAACTTTGATACAAAAGCTTGATTAAAGGGGATGCTCAGTGATCAAACAATATCCTAAATTGAAATTCTCTGGCAGGTCCTGCTGCATTCGGGCCAACTCCTGCACCTGTTGATGCTTCTCCTCCTAGCCCGCCAGGTAACATTTGACTAAAACCCCCTATGGTACCATAAGCAATGTTCGTCGAATCTAGAATTTAAAGAGAAATACAAATCGTTCTATGTTCTTCAGATTCCAAAGAAGCATCTCCAGCACCGCTGGATTTGGCACCTGCATCTCCACCAGTGGAATCAGAATCCCCAACAGGCACAGGGATTAGGCCAGTGCTGACACCACTGCCACCCTCAGCCTCCAGTCGGTCTTACATCTCCCCACCGTCGATTTTGCTACTACTTATAGGAATAATGATTCTCAAGGGCTACTGAGTCGACTTGATCACTCCCTGTGAATTTCATTTTGTTCTCTCATTGCTTCAAATTCTTTGGTTGTGAGATTCTGAGAGAGATTGAAAGTAGATACATACGTTTAAGTTAGTTTGATATCAAATAATTCCTCAAATAATCAGAATTTTCACATGAAAGAAAGCAGGTGTTATGAAATTCATGTAAAAATTAAATCAACACAAGATTTGTATGGATTTCAGAGGAGAAAACCGCAAAGAGGGAGGCCTAATTTCATTAAGATAAAAATACAGATGCTTTTCCTAAACACTTGAAATTTATACTGAAATTTTAATGAATTTGGGTCGAATCAGTCCAACACAAATTTAGCTTTGATCCCCAGTTGCTTAAACACGCCTCAGTATAATGTATTGGTTATCAAATATGGGCCTGCCAAGTCCTTGCAATGGCTCAAAGCGTGGGCAAAGCGCACGTAACTATTGTAAAAGAAATTATACAAACGTGATGCTCAGAAAATTTCACTAGTTGTTACAACTGAAGAGGAGAAGAGACTGCTTCTTCCTTGACCTGAGGCAAAAAGGAATTGAACAGAGTTGGTCCATTTAATAACCCATATTTTAAGCAAATCCTATCATTAAATCAAGCTCTGTAATAGCCACAAAATCTTCCATCTCGGTTTAGACAATCCAGAATTAGCTTTCCACTCTCTATAAATAACCCGCAACAATCCTCCCCCCGAAACCCAAACTAATCACTGAAAGCACCAAGATATTCGAAGACAATGGCCAACAAGATCGTCGCACTTTTTGTCGTCTGCATTGCCATCGTTGCAGCATTGCACGTCAAAAACGCCAATGCCGAGGACCAGGACCAGGACCAGGCACCGGCACCGGCAGAGGCTAACGTACCCAAGTCTAGATATGTGGAATGCTTCAAAAATTGCGAGAGTGGATGCCTAACCAAAGGCTACGGCTACACCCTGTGTGAAATGAAGTGTGACACCGAGTGTACGGCTAAAGAGGCTGCTGGTATGTTAATTGTCCATTCAAACTTAAAATTATGAATCATATTGACATCTCTCTTCTTCCCATATTACAAATCTCATTGTTCGTACATTGATGCAGCTAAACTGGGAGTCAAACCGCGTTATTGATAAATCGAACACTCAAACCTCTTTAAAGGAGAAAGAGGGAGAGCAATATTTACAATAAAGGTGTGAAGTATGCATTTTCATACTTCTTCACGATATTCCTGTAACGTTAATTTGCATGATTGCAATAAAACTTGACTCTATCAATGTCAATCTCTGGTGAAAATCACAGAAGCTGTAGGTTTAATTTTCGTCCCATTTCCATTGTTGTTTTGCTCTATTACAATTGAATAGCTCATATGTAATCAAATTTGTGATGGCCTTTTGAGATTGGCCATTGCTTCGTGCATCTGATTAGCTAATATACTTGAACTTCCAAGACATAAATACAGCAAATGCATTATTGTCGTTTTATTTCTGTGCATTCATGGAGATGAAAAGAGTGAATCAACAAGGGAAGACGCATGCACAAAATCTGATAGGTAAGGCAGAGTTGCCTCCGCAATAGGCAGTAATTAGGTCAGGATGTCTTTTTGTGCTGCCGTCCCAGCAAGGTCGAGTCACTAGGCCTTCAACGCACGTAAACTTCACCCATGGCAGCATCTCCGTGCAATGTTTCGCCATAGCAGCCATCATCATCATCTCAACTGCGCAACCCAATGTAAAACCAGTATTGTTATGAACAAAACATAATTATATAACATAACAAAGAAGAAATAAAGAAACAAAAATGAATGAATTAGAACCTGAAATAAGAGCCAAAATAATGGCAAACATTTAACGTAATGAGATCTACACATTATCTGCAGTCAAGCCTGGAGTTGATAGTAATTCGTAATAAATATCTATTTAATCTTTTGTGTCCATTAATTCAAACAGCAAGTTTCACCGAAAAAGATGGTCAATGAGCTTTGATTGACAATCTTTTCTTAAGTTAATCTTGTTCTGAAAGGAAAAGAAGTGGGTTCTTACCAGGCCCCAGAATAAAATAGGTTGCGTCCAAATGAAAATTCTTGAAAGGCCAATATTCGCAAGCCTGACGGTAAATCGTTTAGGTATTTATGGCAGAAACCCTAAACCCGATATCAGAGAGGTTCCATTGAGATAACTGAGTAACCCAAATCACCATATATATATATATATATATATATATTATATATATATATATATATATATATATATCTTACTATCTTAATTCTGCAAGCTCCCTCTGGGGTAATCTTTCTGTCTCTTGTTTCCGTTTAAAATCAGTCGACCTTTTATATGTCCAAGTTATTGGACATGCAATATTTCGAATTTCATTGTGAATGATGCCATTCCTTTCATTACTCTTAATTCAAGCTCATTGTAAGCAATTAACAAGAAATCTGAGTTTTTGCTTTCTTTGTCGATTACGTGATGTAGACTTTTATGTGTTGGTTTGGTTATTCTATCAGCTGATTTTACCTTTAGTTTGATGTAATTTCAATGAGATTTTCTTTAATTGAGTCGAAGTTTCTTATTTCAAGTGAGCCATTGTGGAACTGGGCTTGTTTTTAAAATGACCGCACGATGAAATGGGAGGATTTTTGGATATAAATCTGTGTCTCATTGGTTTCAGTGACCCCTTATAAGTACTTCTTAAAGAATATTGATATCTTTGTAGTTTGAAATGGGTTGGAAAGCTGCTGAGAAACTCATTAGGCACTGGAAAGTACTCGCAGAGGAGATAATGTGAGAATGAGATTGAAAGATGTTATTATCAATCGTTTCCATTTATGTCTCTCTAGTCTTACAAATGATGTATATATTTTTAGCTTTATTTACAGGTTATGATCATCAGGGGTAAGGATTAAGGCGAGACTGGTACTATTAAGCATGCCATTCGGTCTCAAAACGTGTCATTGTTGAGGGTAAAGAGCTGGTGGGAAATTCTAATTCCAATTCTTGCTTTGTCACAATTATATTTTATGTCACAGTTTTTTCCAAGGTTTTTTTTTCCTGGAAAAGGGTGGGGAAATATGACTGTCTGTGGTTTAGGAAGAAGCTCTCACCATGGTATGTATTTTATCATAACATATTTCCTTTTCTTGTTCTAACAATCTTTGCTTAAAAACTTGAATGAACGTTTGTTTTGTGCTTTTGTTGTTAAATTTACTCGGACAATTGGTAAATCTGCACTGTTGACATTTGACAGTGTTCGATGGCATAAATGATCATAACAGCAATTGAAGATTTATGCTAACTAGACAAATATCGGGTTTGACAAACTATATTCCTTATTTTGATGTATTGGCTTCCTTGTTTCTAGCATGGTCTCATTGTATTGAAACCTGTAATTCTGTGAAGAGGTTAAGGCCAGTGGATGATTGATGGAATGGGCTCCATAGATGATAACAAAAATCTGCTGATTCTGTGTTTCTTCGTTGCTGTGAAAGGCATATGTTCAGTGACTTAAAAGCCCAAAAAAGAAAGCTCCAATTCACACCTCAAATGTGCAAGTTCTTGACCCACTCAAAGGGTCTGGTTTTACTTTCTTTCTAATTCAAAGTGTGATGTTATCGTGGTGACTTTTCGAATAAATGGTTACTCTTGCAGGAGGCCCTGTGAGGTTGGAGTTAAATATCTAGAAGATGGAACCTAAGTTAAGAGTATCTAGAGGTACAGGAAAATCTGGATCCATAATTCCTGATCCCACCAGTCTCTCGGCTAGTTTTGAGAATGCTGATTGATGCACCACCTAAAGCTTCTGTGCCCATGCTTAAATTCTACCATTCTGCCACAGAAGCAGCTGCACCCACCATTTTAGTGCCGTGACAAAGAATGGCCTTGTGTCCCAGCTGTCTAATACGTGGACAAAAGCAGTTCGATCATGTCGCTGTTCACTACAGCCCCGGATTTGACTGACAGGATCGACCTTGTGGGTTTTATGCCTTTTTCCATTAATTACATGGTCATATATCAATCAAACCCCTCCATTTCCCCTGAATTGACAATAGTCTACAACAAAGTGAGATTAAATTTAAGGGTTGAATGTCAACATTTTAATACATTAATCATTAACTATAGTTTCATGATTTAAATTATGACATTAATTTTGATTCACTTATCCAATCAATTTAAAAATAAATAAAAATGGTAAACCCACAACATTAAATATTATTTATTAATTTTAAATTTTAACCATTAAATTTATATAAATTAATAATCTAAATTAAAATCACTATTTTAAGTCTAAAATTTAAATTCAAGAAATTCCGTCTAATATTTGGTATATAAATAGGTTCTTTTAACTTAAAATTAATTTCATCGTCAAACAATTTTAATTTAATTAATTCTTGCACAATAAACTAATGTAATTAAAATTATATAATCAACTCAATTAAGCAGCTAAAGTTATTATTATAAAATTTTAAAAATGGGTTTTGACTTAAAATAATATTTAATTTTGGACCGTATAAATTTAATAATTAAAATTCAAAGTTAATAAATATTATTTAATTTCGTTAATTCAATATTCATAATTATACTTGAATTGGATGCATTAATGGCTCAAAATTGGTCTCTCAATTTAAGTAAAAAAAATTAATTAAAAAAGAAACAATATTTTATAATAAAATATAAATAATTTTGACCCATTGATGAACTCATGCACAACTCAATTATCAAATAGGATTAGGATATTTTAATAGACAATGGGAGTGGACAAAACAACAGGCCTAGTATTGGCCCAGGCCCAATTTTAAGGCCCACAATAGTCGGATGCTATAACCGTGACTACCTTCGTTCCACTGATCGCAAAATTGAAAAGAATGCAGAGATTCACCCGCTCATCTTTTCCCAGCAGTTCAATTCTCTCTTAGCTGCCCTTGGTGATGCCAACTTGACTTGAGTTTTGATTCTAAACCAACCGTTAAGTCTTCTCAACTTTTGCACTTGTCAAGTTGCGCGTATTTCTACCTTATGGCTCTGCACGTTCGCTTTGTTATGTGTCTTAAATGTTTGATAAATTGTTTCACTAGAAACCGGCTTGACGATTTCAACTTGTTGTGTTGCATTTGTGAAGCCTGGTTTCTGTAATCTTTTTGGGAGGCTCTTGGGTTTCCTTTATTTGATAGAACAAATGCGGGGTTTGACTTTTCTTAGTGTTATGTTGCTGCCATGAAAACTTCATCATTGTTTATCACACAACGCATCAGAATACACCTTGGAAGTTTATAGTGGAGAATATGGTTGTTTTCATTTAGCATTCTGGTTCATTTTCCATGTCTTGTAAAACTTTTTTGGATGACATTTTGTTACATACCACCTAGGCTAGCGATCTATAATTCCAATCTTAGCCGCAGTTCATACTACTCTTGCAAAGTTTTCAAATGTTTTCGTCCTTTCAGGTTTTGGATATATTCTTGCTCAGTCCTTTTAGTTGGTTACTGTTGTTTGCAAAAAATGCCACCAGTGTGGAGAGTGAGGCATCGTATTAGTTTAGCATGCCCTTCGGTTTTATCCACCTTACTCACTGATAGTGGCCACGGCGGTGCTTGGATTTCTAGATGCCAAGTTCAGGATGGTTTTACTCATAAGTCAGTCTATGAATCACTTGGTTGCTCCTTCCTGTCAACTATGCAAACTAATGCCCTACTAAGCCCCAATGGATTCACCTATCCAACTCGGACTTTATCTAGTATAGCTGGAACAATACTGGTTCAGGCACAAGATCCAGCAAAACTAAGTGTGGAAATAGAAAATGCAATTGATGAGCATAGATATGGTGATACATGGACGTTGTATGAACAGTACGTGCAGATGGATGGGTTTCCTCGAAAAACTCTTGTGAACAAGCTTCTAACAAGTTTTGCAAAAAGCCTTGATGCCAAGTGGCTTGAGAAGGCTTATGGATTGGTGGAACAAGCTTTTGAGGAGGGTAAACAGAATTTGTTAGAAAAAGAACCTCTTGTTTATCTATCTCTTAGTTTCTCCAAATGTGGTTTACCAGTTCCTGCATCAACTATTTTGAGAAAGTTGGTAGCAACAGGACAATATCCTCCTGTGGCTGCATGGTCTGCAATCTTGGCGCATATGTCGCTATCAGCCCCCGGTGCTTACCTTGCTGCTGAATTGATTCTTGAGATAGGTTACTTATTCCAAGATGGCAGGGTAGACCCACGTAAAAAGATTAATGCACCTTTAATTGCTATGAAGCCTAATACTAATGCTTTCAATATTGCTTTGTCAGGGTGTCTCTTGTTTGAGACAACAAGAAAAGCAGAGCAGCTTCTTGATATGATGCCACGAATTGGTATGAAGGCAGATGCAAACTTATTGGTTATAATGGCTCTCATATATGAGAGAAATGGACGAAGAGAAGAGCTAAGGAAGCTTCAGAGACACATAGATGAAACCGTTAACCTAAGTGATGTTCAGTTTCGTCAGTTCTATAATTGCTTGCTTAGTTGCCATTTGAAATTTGGAGATCTTAACTCTGCTTCCAAGATGGTCTTGGAAATGGTTCGGAAAGCAAAAGAAGCACAAAATTCTCTTGCTACTGCCATGCTAGCATTTAATGCTGTTGGAAATGATAATCAGTCTCCTCTACGACAGATTTCCGTGCAGGATGTGAGCCACAGAAAATCAGATGATTTAGAGATTAATATATTAATGGAAAACCGTATAATGTCTCACGAGGAGTTCACAAAAGACCGAAATTTTGTTAACCTGGAGGCTGAGGCAAAAAGGGTACTTCAGACCTTGCTAGCTAAGTTACAGATGCGGGTTGAATTGATTACATCTGAGCATGGTATTCTCCAACCGACTGAAAAAATTTATGTGAAATTGGTGAAGGCTTTCCTGGAAGCTGGTAAGACCAAGGATTTGGCTCATTTTCTTATCAAGGCAGAGAAAGAAGATTCAATGGTTTTCCATGATGATTCAGCCTTGGGCCATGTTATTACTTTATGCATCTCCCTTGGGTGGTTAGATCAGGCACATGACCTTCTCGATGAGATGCGTCTGGCTGGGGTTAGGGCGAGTTCTTCTGTATATGCCTCCCTCTTAAAGGCATATATAGAATCAAATCGAGCTGGAGAAGTTGCTGCTCTTTTACGAGATGCTCGAAATGCTGGAGTTCAGCTTGATTCAAGCTGCTATGAAGTGCTGATGCAATCCAGGGTTATTCAGAAAGACACCCTAGGAGCTCTGCACCTATTCAAAGAGATGAAAGAGGCTAAAATTCCAAGATCTGGTCATCAAGGGTTTGAGATGTTGGTAAAGGGATGTGCAGAGAATCGCAATGCAGGGTTGATGGCAAAGCTCTTGCAAGAAATCAGGGAAGGGCAGAGAATTGACTGCGGGGTTCATGATTGGAATAATGTAATACACTTCTTCTGTAAGAAAAGATTGATGCAAGATGCTGAGAAGGCTTTGAAGAAAATGATGAGTCTGGGGCATCTACCAAATGCTCAAACTTTTCATTCTATGGTCACCGGGTATGCTGCTATTGGGGGGAAATATATAGAGGTAACAGAGCTGTGGGGTGAAATGAAATCTTTTGCTTCTGCCACCTCATTGAAGTTTGATCAGGAACTCCTGGATTCTGTGCTTTATGCATTCGTGCGGGGTGGGTTTTTTGCTCGAGCAAATGAAGTTGTAGATATGATGGAGAAAGGGAATATGTTTATCGATAAGTATAAATTTCGAAATCTCTTCTTGAAGTACCATAAAACAATATACAAAGGCAAAGCTCCAAAATTCCAGACAGAAGCACAGCTCAAAAAGAGAGAAGCAGCATTGGCCTTCAAGAAGTGGGTAGGGCTGTGTTGATGAAGTTGTTGAGCTACTAATTGCTTTCCAAAGCTATGGCTTACAGATACTTAAATCTGTACAAGTTCTTTCGAGAACGTCTTGTTTACAGACAAAGCTGCACGAAACCATCAACTGCATTTTCTTATCGAGAACGGCATGTAAATATTGCAAATGGGAGGAGGTGCAGAATATGTATGTCCCAGTGCCGGAAAAGACTATAAAACCCTTACATTATTAATAATTTAATTCCATTTAACTCTTTAAACTTTTGGTGCTTTAATTTGACGGTTCTTTCCTCAGTGAATTGACTTCATCTTCCAAACCAAAATCAGATTGATTCAAGCCATTCGATTTTTATCTCCCTGAACTTGCTGATTGCTATTGGTTCATTTGATCTTTTATAATAGTTGAGAGCACAGACAAGTAAATCCATGCCTCTAATAAAACATGCGTTGCATGTAATTCGTTTAGAAAGGATCGTCGCCGGGGACCACAGTATCCTATAAATAGGCGCTGTCAAAAGTTGCCAAGTACATTCACAGCCCGCCGTACAGCACTCATCAGTCCACTCGCTCCCAAAATTTCTCCAATTCATAACCCTAATTTCAAATTCAACCATGCAAGTGAAGCGATCCCGCGTCGGGCGATCGTCCAGCTTCGATGAAGCTGGCCTCATCGGAGTATTGAACCAGTCGATGCTACAGCCGGCGGAGCTCCGGCCAGAACCTCTAATGGCTTTAAAAAATGCGCCATCATCTCCGAAGAGCGATCGGTCTCGGCCGCGGATTTTGACGGTCTCGTCTCCTGAGCTAGTGAGGGAGAATGGTCATGGTCGCGGTCAGGGGCAGAGTGGGAACTTTCTTGACAGATGTTACTTTTGTAAGAAGAAGATGCTTGAGAAAGACGTCTTTATGTATGGGTACGGTGTTATTATCTACGTCTCTGAATATTCATTAAATTATTTCTGTTTTGATATGTTGGTGCTCTGTTTGGCCGCTGAGAAAGGACTATAGAGTAATAAAAATGATTTTTTTTATGGTTTTATCTTTTTTATTAGTATTTATAGTACTCGACTAATTCCAGTGAAGATCTAAGGAAATGGAAAAATATTTGGAGATCTATGAATGAAATGAAATTCGAAAGCACCTTCGCCATGTTAGACTTGGTCAAGTAAATACCTAGTTATATATGTATGTAGGAGAGTGCTGTTTATATTTGTTTTGGTATATGTTTTCACTTGCTTGTTTTTCTCTGTTACTCGATGGAAATATTTCATGTGCTGTGTTATGTGATATTGTTGAATTCTTTGTGCTTGTTTGAAATTCACTGTCAATGATCTCCAGTTTTCATTTTCATTTTCTTTTTCAGAAATCTCTGTTTTAGTTGTTATTAATTTCTTATTATGTTTTTCAGTTCACTTAGTTGTCAGTGATATCATCCTGCTACAAAATGGAGGGTTATATGCCCTATTGTTTTTAAGTTTTGTATTCTCTATTAATTGTACTATGTTATCTATTAATTTGTATTATGTTATTTTGCTGAACAGGATCAGCTATTTTGTGTTAGAAATTATCGGTTTCTATTTTCAGTTCCCCAAATTGACAATAACTGCATTTTAAAATTTTGTGCCAAGTTCTATTTGGCAATTAGTTATAAAATCTAAGTCTCTGCATAATGCATTTACCATTTTGTTTCCTCCTCTTTATGCAGTTATCTTGTTCTTACCATTCTGATTATTTTGATTCAATGAAGTTGATTAAAGTAACTTAAATCATATAATGTGTCGACGTCTTTAGAATTAAAAATATTGTTGTTAAGATTCTATTTATTGTCCATAATGTTCCTGTAATTTTGCTCTAGCTCCAAGTTGTAATTTCTTTCATTTTATCATGATTCACTATTTAGGAGTTGCTGGCCACAGTTTCCTGTAAATCGGCTGATTGTAGAAGTGATTCAGCACTATTTATGCTTTGAACTAGTGAAAGCTATAGCTCATAGTCAAATTCTTCTGTTTTCATTCTGGAAAGTTTAGTGCATCTTGACACAGTTGGACTTACATTTGATATGGGAATGCAGATCCTTTCATGGATTTTGCTCCCCTGAATGCCGTGGTCAACAGATTATTATCGACAATGCCTTGGAGAGGGCAGTGAAACAACCAAGAGGTACAGGAACTGGATGCAGCAGGATGAATGATGCGAAGGATCATTCTGGTTTGTAATTGGTGAAGCATGCAGTTGAACAGTTCAGATAGGACTAATCATATTTTAACTTTGATGTGCATAGCTGTCAGTTTTTGAGATGGGCTTGCACTTTTGCAAAGAACCAGGCATCCTTTACAATTTCCATTTTCTCGTAGAAATGATGCCATTAGGTTATGTATAGTTCCACCAGTTTATTTTTGGGATGAGAAGCAATGTGAATGAAGCATTGAGGTTTGATTGTGCATTTTGGTTTCAGAATTTTATCTTGCATTTGATGCTGTTTCATCATTTCTGAATCACACTATTTAGATATGTCCCTGTGGATATCTTTTGTGGTCAAAATAAATCTAACCTATTCTAAACAAGGATGATGAGGTGTTGATTCATTGTTGTTTAAGGTTTCCAGCGTTTAATTGACCATTTTTGATTTCACAGTTCTGACAAATTTACACGCTGCTGGAATTCGGATAGGCTGGTGATACTCTGTTCGGAACAACTTTAATAACCTCACTTTGTCTAAATATGTTGGCATATTGCTGTCTGAAAAGGAATTGTACTCTTATTTGAGTTTTGAGGGCCCTCATTTCCTACGGCTATAGATCTTTTGAGCAGCTTTCAGTAGATTGGATTGTTGCAATGAGTTAATATTTGGTAGTAGTCTGAGTTGCCAAATCAATGAGCAGTCGGGAATCATATGCTGGGATTATTTTCCAAAGCTGCATAATCACGGCTGAATGTTATTAGGGGCAGTTGAACTATCTCTTCTCTACTTGACAGGGCTTTGTGTTGGAAGCGGGGGCTTTTGAGACGGATTGTTAGCGGAATTTTAAGGTGTTTAACAACAGGGATCCAAAGCCCTATGACTACAGTTGGGCTCTGTTACTCGAACCCCTCTTCTTGACATATCGGGCTTCATTATGGATCCATTAGCGCATCGGGCTTCATTCTGAGTTAATTAATAAAGTCTGAAAAGACACTGTGAAATACTGAAAACAAGGTTGACTTAATTATTAGAATTCGGGAGGGGGAAAAGGTCAATAAAACATGCAGGGGAGCATGGTAAAGATACCTTATCAATAATCTTTTTAAACGTGACACTTAACCAACGTAAACACGATGTCACGCGTAGTCAGAAGGAGGAGGAGGAAGAAGAGGGCTTCTGCTACGTCAACTCGACTATTAAATCCATCACCGCCACAACACAACCCAACCCTCGTGTGTCTGCCTCGTCTCTTCTGGCTGTCAATCTGGGTAACTGATACCTTGTTTAACAAGCAAAAACCTGAATTATAAAACGTGACATTAACTGAGCACAATCAGTGCTCAATTTAGTAACACTGACGGCACAATCTATTACCAAAATCATATAATTTCTTGAGATTCCAAGCTACCCCAGACTCGAGAACCTTTCCTTGCTGGCTGGTTGCCTATATCAAGTCTCGCTTGTTGCATGCTACCGATTGTGATATGGGCATTTATCACTTACAGGCCATCATCTCTGCATTTTAACATTTACCAGTAATCAATGAAATTACTTATGTACCCTGTACACGTCTTAACCCATATGATGATAAATAGAATCATATTTACAATAATCAATCATAACTTTTCGAGGACCAAATTCCTAGCCACCGATCTATCTCTTCATGTTAACCCACTTCAAATTCTTAAACCCTAGAATATCCGAATTCAATTACGGCCACAACACTAAAATTTACCAGAAAATTAAACCCAAATGCAACGATTTCGTTGATAATTTGTCAATAATTCTCGCTGATGGTGGCAGCGGCGGCAACCGAATAATTTTTCAATTATTCCTGTTGGAGAATTTGGCACTTGTGCGGATAATTTGTCAATTATTCCTGTTGGAGAATTTGTCACAGGGTTGTAGTTAATTATGGTTTCGCCATAGGGGTTGCTGGAGAATTTCATGATAGCAAAATCAAGCGAGTGATAAATTCCTGTTGATATATATATATAATACTTGATCTCCACACAAGCTTTCGAGAGTCATTCACAGTCACAGGCCACATCGTCCTGCGGCTTGAAAAATTAAACAAGCAAATGTGTATTTGAAAACTCGTGCACTCATGCATATATATCAAGAAACAACGTATGCGTCGCAAAGAGCCATTTACGTGATTCGTTCTATATTGCATTGTATGAAGTGAAGGTTAGTGGCCCAATGGATCTTATTATCTTGTAATAAATAAGTAAGAACTGGGTGGCGGGTTCGTCGTAGATTTGGTCAAGTAACGGTCAAATAACACAATGCCTTACAATTCCTGAATGCTACGGTCGCAAACAATTCGTGTGGGATCATCTCATGACGTCGCGTGGCAGAAAAAAACCCTCTCCCACGTCAGGAATGCGTTAGCAAGCGGTACGATGATTTAGAGGCAGGCAGACGTGAGATGATATGGAGGACCACATCATCAATAGCAATTTGACAAGTGGCAAGCCTCGAGGCTGTCAGTTTTTTGAGAGTCGAAACCCCGACTGCCCTGGCCAGGCTCAGCCAAAGGTCCTGCCAAAGTCGAGATGGTCCATCCTGGCACGTTGAATCAGGGATTTGAATGCATTTATCTATAACGGTGGGTTTTGATCTATAAACAAACATAACAGAGACAAGATATTAAGTAATAAAAGGTTGAAGAAAGAGGACAAACGAATGAATATTGTAGTAATAAACTGATGGTCTGAAATCATTTGCAACTATTTGATGCATGAGCTCTTTTGTCTGATCAAGTAATGGGCGAACATTGGTCTCCTAAGTAGGCAGCTTATCTCTTACAGTGCATGCGAGGCCTAACAAGAAGAGATTAAAAAAGTTATGACCCTAATCAATCGGCTGCAGGTTAATATGATAAGGATTAAGCTAACAACACAGAATTATTTTAAGGAACGATTAAACCATTTAGCCATGAGACCCAATGGTGTTGAAGCCATGTTAGCTAGGGTTGTGGTTATATGCATTTCATTTCTTCTACTTCTTCTTCTTTTATTCTAAGTCGTTTCAGCCATCGTTTTCAGAGTTTGAGAGCTGAGAATTGCAAGACGGCATGTGTAGAAAGGAGCTTTAGAAAAATAGGTTGCTTGAACTTGAACTCTGGCTTCCTAACAAAATAATTAAGACGACTGATAAGGACTTGCATTAGTACTCAAATTACAATTAATTTATGAATTCAAGCAAAAATAAATATGAAAACATGCAGACTGTCCCTCAAGAGCAATCACTGGAAATTACCAAATCTTGTTTTTTGTCTGCTTTTTGTTCCCCTATGGTGTGTGGTCATAGCAGTGGCACGGATATTCCAGTAATACCAACTTATGGAGAGACAGCCAATGTACACATGCAGCATGAACGGAGCAGTGGATTATGGGCGTCACAAATTAGACTGCACTGTACCACTGTGGCAACCCATATGGCATCTTTGGGTTTGATCCAGTGTCCCTGTGAAAAGTTTTGTTATTTTTGCCATCATCGCTGTTTCTGCATGGCTAAATATGCTATAGTATGTAGGTTTTGCCAGTGTAATTTATCGACTGGACATTAAAGTTTATATCATCTTTTAGATTGTACGGCCTTTTAATTCTATCTTTCTATATATATTTCTCTCAAATGGAAAATTAAAATCGTCATGAAATATAAACAATCCACTAGTATAACGTTATGAGAAGAAGTATAAAATGAATTTGTGGTTTTTTACGGTGCCCTGAAGAAGCAAGGGAAAAAGGCAGCGTTCAAGAGCGGGTGGTTCATTTTCCTTTTGGCTTATTCACGAGTAGATTTGTGTCGTTTCCAAAGTAAATTGTTGGATTTCTTCGTGTTAACAGAAACCAAGGTGCCAATTCCCATCCCCACTTTGGATTTTCTGTCTCCTCCTCTACTGTTGGCTTAACGTAAATCTGAGTTATATTTCCAAGGAAACGCTAGGTTGAAAAAGTCAATATTACCATATCCCTCTCGTTATAAACATAAAACATCTTAGCCCTCAAAATTTTGGTAATCAATTGCAGATCACCCCGGTAATTGATCTCATTCATTCAACTGATTGATTGATGATAAATTTTTTATCATGCTGGTTAATTAATCAGATGTTAGATTCGAGCCCACATGCAACCCCATTCAACATCATCTTATAAAGGTGAGATGTCAACTAAAAAAGGTTTAGAAACCGCGTCCCCAGGCCCCACCCAATAGATATTTCCTTCGTTTAAACATGTTTTAGTTACCTGATTCCTGTCCTTTTTCACAGTTCATTTCTTTGTAATTGTCTGCTTGATCATATCGCAGGCTAACTTCCTTTAAATAATGAAAGAGATGCATCATCCAATGTAACGGAATCTGTGGTAATCATATGACAGGAATCCTGTCCACATGAAGCTTTGCCAGAACCGGCACGATGTGGATTGGGAATTTTATCTTTCCTTTCCATGGCTTAACACCGAAAGAAGTTCCGAATAGATCTTCTCTCTTTTCACTTTTCTGTGCTTAGGAAACAAGAAAAACTTTAATATTGATTTTAATGAAACCAAGTTTTGCAAAGAAGTAATGGTTTAATGACAAGAGTGGGCTGCACGTAATGTAATGTAACCCGGACTTAAGGTAGTAGAGGGGGGTGTGGTTGGTTGTGGTAGAGACAAGACAGTCTAGGTCTGGTCGGTTGTTTTCACTACCAGAGGAAACTTCTGTGACCCAAGTCCAAAAAATGAAAAGTAAATAATCCATATATATATATATATATATATATATAATAATCAAATTAATACCACTTGTTATTTAATTGAAATAAAAGAAATGGAAGAGCATGACAGCAGGGGCAATGGCAAGGGCAATTTCCCAGGTCCCCATGCAGAAGCAGAAAAGAACAATTACATAAAGTCCCGCCTGTTGGGATCCAGGCTTTAGCCTTTATGGGATTCTCTAACTCAACCTGTAAACGAACAAATACGAATACTAATACCTCCATTGCTTGCGAGTGCTTTAATTTCTTTCTCCGAGATTCGTGCAGTAAACTAAAGATTTAGAATTAGGGTTTCTGCCGGTTTTGAGAGCTCTAGCTAGACTTAATATCAATTATTACCAAGTTTGATTACCTACTCCGTACAATAATTCATGCCCTGCGTCTATCTATAAACAGTTGAGGAAGGGGACAAGCAATACTAACCAAAATAAAAGCTATAAGATACTGTGATAACGACTGATCATGTCCTTCAATAATATGAATCATTTACTGAATCAATAATCCCAAAATTCAAGCCAATACAAAAGCTTCCAAAATCCTTCTTCCAGCTAATATAAACACCCCGTCTTGTCTTGTCCTAAATGCAAGTAAAACCACACACCCCCCCCGTCCACTTATTCATTCTTTTGCTTCTCTGCAAACGAATTTTCGTTGGCTTGTTGAGTGATTCGCTCCTCTGAATCATGTCACACGTGCCATTAACATGGGAAGCATGACTTGAATAAATTGCGATGCATTACAGATTATTTACGTGCTTTATTATTAATTAATTACTAATTAACCTTCACATTTAGTTAAGAAATTATTTGAAATTTTTAGCAGAGAATCTCGTAAAATAATAATAATGTATCCAGGTAGACAAGGTCTGTGGGGCTTCAGTTGCCACACGGCAGAACATGTCCGGCTAAAGTTTAGTCGCAGAGGGTCCCACTTTACTGGCTGTGCCATCAATTGGAAAACACACTTTTACTATTCTTCAGTTTGCCGGTGAGTCCGGTTTCAGTCTCTTACAACGCGTGTAGAAAAATGCGTTGGAGGCTTTGACACACGCACATCCTTCGCGAGTGGGAGAGAAAAAGTGAAAATTGAGCATGTTTTGTGGGCACAGAAAACCAGCGGGAGAAGGAGAGACGGAGACGTGTCTCTGTCTTTGGCGTTTCCTTTATGCGCGCGTTGATTTCAGTTCCTCCCGTTTTTTTTTATTTTTCTGTTTCAGAACCTTTCTCACTCTCTTCGGTAAAATTCAATTCGGCTTTGTGCTCATCCGCTCCTCTGATCAGTCAATCTAAATTCTAACACTCCGTACCATTTCTTGGAGTTTGCCTCCTAAATTTCTTATAAAACTAGTGAAAGCGGGTGAGATTGAGCTTAAATATGGTGTAATTTACGTTAGTTTCTTGTGAGAAGAGATGGTTTTAGGCAGACAGGTGAGGCTCAAGGCTGCATACGCATACCGATTCTTACAGTCACAGTGCTGACACTAAGGAGAGCAACTATAATAGCGCCTGATTCCTGTAGGCATACTGCAGAGGTGCCTTTTTTTGGATGCTAAAAGTAATTGCATGTCACTTTCGTAAATTTCGTGGTTTTGAATTTCTGACAGTTCTCATGCTAGGGTTGGTCTACAAATTAAACCCAGTATGCAAAATCTGTGGCAGTGAGCTACCAAACCTTCAATCACCATTCCCCAACTCCAAAAGCCAAAATGACATACGCCAGTAGCAAGCAGAAGCGATTCCCAGATGAGTTCATTTGTCTCACGCTTCACGATTTTTGCTTTTATGTGGCCAAAAGGCAGAAATTTGTGGTGATATTAGTTGCAGGCTTACAGGTCTATTGGTAGAACATTGTCTTTAGGAAAGGCTCGGCGGCCACTGAAACGAGAAAGAAAATAAGCATAATGAAAGGGGTTTGCTTTATTTTTGCAGTAAAACCATTAGCAGTAACAGGAAAAAGAAGCATGAGATCATTCAGAAGTTGTTCATTTCTTTTTCGCTAGCAATGAGTGTCCATTACATCTACAACTATTATCTTCTCAGAACAGCACAATGTTAATATAAATAGAAAAAGTAAAAAAAGGCATTTTTTTTCCTATTTACAGGAAAGAATAGTAAGTTAAACCAGCAAGGTCCTCGGCACTTCAGGACAGGTGAATTTATCCTGCAAAATCAGAGAGAAAATATTTGCCAAACAGCTAAGGTCTTCTCCACGTTCTATGCATCAATGCGCCATGCATCATTACAAACCAACAACTTTTATAATAAGTCTTTACCCAACTAGCATGGCATAAACGCCTTCAATAAATGCTCTAGCTATGTGAACTGGTGAAGAGACCACCAGAAATTAAACAAGAAGAGCAGACTGATAGACTATCATATTTTACCTGATTACTAAAATCCTGGACATTTGGTTCAAGCCAGGGGTTTTAATTTGCCAATTGAGACTTCTAAAAAAAAATGGCATTCTGTGCTGCAAACTTGTAGAGCTGGCAGACATCAACAATTAATCACAATGTGTACCTGTTGTAATGAGAAAATGAAGGGAGAGAATTAGACAAATGGATTTAATAGGAAGAACTACAAGCAAATAGAGAAAAGGAAAGAAGGGAAGGACCAACCTGCTTTTGGATTGTGGACAATCGAATGTCTTTGCTGCCATCAAGACAGGTCCTTTGGAGCAGTGCAAAGCTGCAACATTGGGGACCAACAACTGATAAGAATAAGAACAAGCAAGAGATTTTCTCAATTGAAAACTTTAATAGCTAACAAGACATGATTTGCAACAACACTTCCAGAAACTACGGACATTACCTATTCTATTTTTGAATTCAACGTTTTTTATTGCAAAAAGGTCATACAGTTCATCAAGAAGTAACCAATACAGGACATTCTGCACAATCCATCTAATATTGCTTCAAAGCTATCATGTATAACGCAAAATATTCACCAACAATCTCTTATTCATCCAATATATAATAAAAACCTCTTTTATTCTTCTCTTTTTCTGGTTGGCCTTCTAGTGACGTTAAAATCATTGAAGGAAAAAATACCTGACTTGTTGAGCAGAGACAGCAAATCTGAAATTCTTGAACAAATTGCATCTTCTTCAATTGATTTTATACCAATATAGATGAGATCCTGTTAACATGTTATGAAAAATCAAACTTCACATGCTTGCATCCAATAAGAAGTTGATTCATATCATTTTCATGAATTTATAACTTACACAATAGTATATTTAATCCTGCTTCAGCTGCCTGGAGTCGAATACAATATACTGGAAAGTGGCTTAAGCGTAAACTCACCTCTCAATAGAAATTGAAGTCAGTATATCCATGTGCCTGAGGCAATAGCTCTTCAACCTCAATTCGGGCAGTGGAACAACTCATGCTTTTCTTGATTCGATTACGATTTATAGACTCAACCTCTGCTAAGAATATGCCATAAACTGGTCTATGATCTGAGAACTTTGACTCCCCACGAACATAAGATAACTGATGGAGACCTTTTCCATACCATAATATACGATCGCACCTAAACAAAAACAAGTGCAATTAATTGTTTGTTTTATTAATTTTTATAAGCAATATGAGAAGATAAAACTTTTAGGGAACAAAGTTACCATGCAGGAGTTCTTCGTTTCTCCTTTGGGTGCCTAGCATCCCCCGCATATCTATCTGAATTATTTGAATACTTGTATGTTGGAGGGAAATATATCTTCCCTTCATTCCATCCATTAAAGACACGCCCCCATCTTTGCTCTATGTGAAGCTGCAAAATTTAAGATTGCCAATCTTTAGATCAAAACTTTCCTAAAAAAAGGTTAAGAAAAAGCAAGAAGTCTGTTGACATAATGAAAGAAAAAGACGGAAAATTATTGAAGTAATTATCAGAACTACTCAAATAAGGGTAGTGAACATGCCTGGTCATTCTCTAACAATGCCCTCCAGTCACGCATCTCAACAAGAGCTTTTGCAGAACGGTAAGACAGGGCAATCCGATAATTTAAATCCCCTAGCCATATAATTCGACTGTACCAAGATGACCACAAATTAGAGTTTTGAGCAATACAGATAAAAGTAATCAACAAAACAAATAACAAAATCAGTAGTAGGAAATGAGAGCCTTACTCATGCTCAAGAATTGTTTGAGGAGAGTTCTCATCCCCCATGCCATGAACCCTGGGAAATCGTGTCTTTCTGAGGATCTCCATAACATCAGAGTTTCTCCGAAGCTCATCTCCCTCCTTCTGCCCGGAGGTTAGATGACTACATATAAAGCAAAAGCTTGTTTGGTGCAATGACATGCTAATTGAAATTGAACCCTGGAAAACCCAATATAATAATAACGGCATCTTATTTTCCCATAGATCATAAATTTTACAGTAAAATTGCAAAAGAAGTTTAACAAGAATGTACTTTGTTTCCAAGATAACCCATCAATCCTCTGCCTACACATGACACTTTCATATTGCGAACATTGTCTCTTAAGTCACTCTTCACCCATACTGTAAGAAATATTCCAACCATTTGCTTACTCACAACCAAACAGTAACTTGACTGGTCAGATGGTCTATCCCTATCATCTGTGGAAAGGGAACCGCTATAAGTGATTGGTGAGTAATGTGTGGTAACTGGTGAATCCCCAGGACCATTCTCGTCGTCTGAGGAACCCCATCTGCAATCGGGGTCATAATCACTGGGCCTGTGTCCAAAGATAACCCGATCACAGACACTGAATCGTCTGCCCAGTTGGGGTTGTGGCAAGTCCATGTTATTATCTATCCTCATGCTGCGGGTAAAGGACTGGAAGGATCGCTGCTGAAAGAAAGATGATGCTTTCTGTCTTGTTGAGCCCTCAAAGTCTGCATCCAATTCTACTATTGGATCAGGTGTTGGGGAAGGGGTATGATAACTACCACTTGTACCAGGAAGACTATTTAGCGTCTTCCTAATAAGAGCTAGCCATTTTCTGGCTGGACCATTGTTTTCTGTGCCCAAAACATTACCAGCATTTAAAGGAACAATTTCTTGAAACCTGAATGCCAAAGGGATGAATAAGGCACAAGAAGATAAATGAGACAGTTCGAACAAATGAGACAGAAAAAAGTCTTATTAATTTGGCATACCCAAGAAGATAAATGTCAGCGGGAGGTGAGGTATGAAGCCAATCTTCAAGATTCAAATAACTTGGAGGAGATTTTCCTGCCACATTCCATGTAGCGACAAATATTCTGTGCCCACATGAAAAGGAAAAATGAAAAAACTAAGAACTGTTTCAACGATGTAAATCCGTCCAAGAGAATAAGACTAAAGCCACGAGGCGTACCTATAATTATGAACATCTGTAACTTGTGAGGCATCAAGGTCAATCTTTCCCCGCCGAATGCGATCACTCCTGCTCGATCTCTCTGTGGATCCAAGTAAAGAGTTTGAAAATTGATTTTGGGCTAAATAATTATAACTTTTTGCAGCAAATGAAATTCTTTTAACCAGTGTTTTATTCATATTTGTTGTGGTCCAAAGCAATAATGGGGTAGTGTTTGATATCGAACCTGTTTTGCTTTTCTTGATAGTGCATGCTTCTCTCTCAGAGAAGTTGTTTCTCCAATCTTCATCACCACCTGAAAAAGAAACAAAATAAAGTGGTAAAAGCTGAGGTCTACCTACCATCTCGCATATTCAAACACCATAAAGTACAAAGATATATCTGGATAAAAACAATTAATTGAATTTCAGGTTGAGGAAGAAAACAAATAACAGATCTCTTGAGCTGCGAATGGTAGTGTCATACACTCTCCCTTCCATTAAAAACCAAAACATTTTTAGTAGAAAACAAACAGTGATGCAGAACTGGAATAATGCAAGTCCCCAGCATCTCGAAGAATCAACACCAGCGACTTAAGTTGCAAAAAAAATTCCATTTTTTTTCAGGATATGAGAGACAGAATTTTGCAATCCCGGAACCCAAATTTGCGTCTGAACGATGCAAATTTGAAAAAGAGAGAGAAATTAATCACCCTCGTAATCGACATCATCTGCTTGATAGTCTTCAGCTTTGTCCTTGATATTAAACCACTTCTTGACCAGCGTTTTGGGCCATGAAAGCTTCAAAATAGAAATAAACACAACCAACAATCTCAGAACAAAATGTAAACATAAATCAGGGAAATTTTGTCATTTGACAACACAAACCTTGCTTTTCTTGGAGCTCCCATCTCTCATTGTTTCACAACTTCATATAGCTGTCCTGATTTAATTAACGAATAGAAATTGTTTTATAGCCTGGTTTCCCCTTCAACTGACTTTCGGTTGATTTCAGCAGGATTTTTCTTGAAAGGAAATGCGAATGAAGAGAACTGAACTCAAAATATAAAGCAAAACAACCTGGAAAGATTATTTTTTCTCTCACTCTGTTATCTTAAACTTCCAACTCCTGTGTTTATTTTTCTCCCTCAAGAGAACCAAGAACAAATAGAAGAACAGTGGTTTGAAGCTCTTGCTGATTCACAATAGAAAACGAGCGAAGAAAATGATTAATCTCTTGTTGGCGTATGTAATGAGGAGGAAAGAGTTGAGAAAACCAAGAAAATTACAGTTTCTCGGCATCTTATATACTTATTCTTAAGGGTAAAATCCAAAGTACCCAGTTGGGATGGTTTCTTCTGTTCTCTTTAACTCATTGTTTGTTTGTTCAGTCAAGAGAAGAGAGAAAAATAAGGGAATTGAAACGGAAAAGAAGAAAGAAAGACAACAACTGATGCGTGGAAGTAGGACTATGAGATTCTGAGAGTAGAACAACAAAATGTAGGACACATACACATGCATAAAAAAGAGACGAGAGAAAGATGTATTTAGTCTTGATAACAAAATTAAACCTCGCTCTGGTTGCATAGCAAAGTATCGAATTTGAAGAGAATAAAGTGCAGAATAGCTCAAGAGTTCTCTCAGTTTCTCTGAAGGCTTTTTACCCCAGATTCAAGGCCTAAACAAAAGACCCACTACAAGACTTTGGGGGGTTAAGTGAAAATTGAATGGACAGTTGCCAATGCATGCATCTTTCTTATGTTGCACACCCACCTAATAATACCCAACTCCATTCTCTCTTTCATTCATCTGTTTTTCTATTTTTTGTTTATCGAAAGAAAAAAAAATTCTCAGTTTCTATCTAATCTAAAGTTATTTGTTTCTCTGGGCAAGGGGTGTGTCTACGGTCAGCAAAGTTGGCTTTGATCTTGAAGCCAAGCAGTACCGTATTAGTCCATCTGCTCTTTCAATTAGTAAAAAGAGAAGTTAAAAGAACAAACAAATATAAAGAAAAAAGAGCTTGTATTGGATTGTTTGTGTCCGTCTTTGAATCCTTCTCAAATACCTTCCTTGAGTTCAAATAAAAACTAATCGGAGTGAAATAGCACCAAACAAGAAACACTTGTGCCCATTTGATTTCTTGATTTAGAGAATGTTGGTATGTTTGAACATTCGTAGTGCAGTGTGCCAAAGGTATTTCATTTTTTAGTAGTAAATTGTGGTAGCCATGCAATTCAATTTGTTTAATTTACATGTTAAATCTAGCCATAGAAATTAAGCTAATGGTTAAATTGTAAAGCTTCCACTATTATTTTGTAGCCCCAATTGGCCCCATTAATAGGCCGTCAAAAACTAGTTCAAGGTATGGTTGGATGTCCGGCAGCAAAGCTTGCTCTTCTTTCTCTATCAACATGGCTACCACGCAATTTCCATGGAAATGGTCTTATACATTCCGTTTGTTTCATTATAATCTAATCAAGCGAAATCTGGAGTTGGGTATTCCAAACTGAGGATAACACGCTCTTGGTGAGAGTAGCAACAAGAAAATTGAAATGAGTCTAGCAGTTTCTGGCACGTCCCCACAATAGTGTACAATATGATGTGATGGAGAAAGACTTCCCATCAGCAAGAATTAAAGAGGAGAGGGGAGAATATGATTCTCTTCCCGCTTTGAAAAACAATGTCATTTTTGCATCCCCCCGGGCACAAATGAGATTGGATACAATTCAGATATGATTGAATCTATGATTCTCCAAATTTTCTTACTTACATACAATACATGACTTGTTCTCTACCAAAATGCCAAGTGGGTTTGTGGATTGTGCTACATGAAATGGATATAACCTATCAATAAATTATAATACCTAATTATATGTCGTTTCAGCATTTACATATAAATGCATAGCATATCGCACCTCTTCCTTTCACAGTGTCGAAACCTAAGATCAAGGGCATGTTCAATTGTCGATGGCAATGTTAATATATTTGTTAGGTGAGAAAATGGCAGATAGACAAACGAGGCAGTCAAAGGATCATCTTTAATTCTGTACTTTGAGCGAAATGTATCTTCTCTCAGAGAGAATTTCGATTTTCTTTTTGCATTTTTCAGCTTTTAAAACAAACCACCCTGCCTCTTGCTCTTACTTGCAAGTGTCAATTTGGGTTTTTCCTACAACAGTCGTACGTGACCGTCCGATCATTTATCATCCAAGCAATAATCATATCAAACGGTCAGCATTACTTTATCACACTGTGACATGTTACGGGTCCGGTAAGGAGCCTAACGTACGATGGCATATCGTTTTCTAAAGCTGCGGTAATATGGGCCTAGTGATATAGCACAAGAAGTTAGATCAATCGATCTGATCGCTCCTGAGCCGTCTGATGAATGTACTTTAAACCTAATAATATAATTGCTACTTGCTCGTTCTGAGCATTTAATGTCTAATCCGCCATGTGGAGAGTAGAAGATCAAGTGTCCTTATTTTAATGAAGAATTAAGTGGCAATTATGGGTCCGTCACAATTTTCTATTCAAGTTACGAGAATAATGAATGCATCCTCGTACACAAACACCCACAAGGGGAAAAAAGAAAAGAAGAGGAAATTGACTTGTTTATAATGATGATACGAAGCTTTTAACTTAGAAAATGACAGTGAACAGGAAATTCACTTCGGCACACAATGCGGGTTTCATTTGCCCTGCTGCTTTCATTGACATGGCTTGCAGGGCAAAGACCTTGTCATTCTTAGCCTTGTTCATATTGTTGGCAGTCAAATCATGAGGTATATCCGTGTATAATATGAGCTCTCATCTCATGCCAACCTTGTTCTATCTGGATTGATCTTGATAATGGGCATTTCGCGCCAATCGTGTTTAATGCACTGTAATCTGTAGTACTATCAAATCTGTAGCACAGTAACCTGCCAAAACAAGTTGAATGCTCGTGTTTTAGGAGTGATCCTATATTCTCCTTGACCTTCTAGCAATCTCTATTCAATGCAGCCTTAATTACGTTACATGTTGCGATAGATCATGTCCAGAAGTTGGTGAAATAAGCCAGCGAATACTACAGGAACTGCATTTACAACGTGGATAGTGGCAGAACACGTCTTCAAAATGACAAAGAAACAACACAAAGCATCTCCTTTGTCTGAAAATGTCTCTCCGTACAAGTAGAAAATTTACTAGAATATTACTTAAAAGGATCAAATATTTCTTCTCCCCATATCAAATAACAGGTCATTTTGAGCGAGCCTCAGTGATTCAATCATTAAACAGTTAAAAAATGGTTCTCCCCGAAATGCCTTCAGGTGCAGCAGTCATAACAGTGATGACAAAAGGGTATGATTCTTCAACCATCCAATTTCCATCAGCAGTGCCTTTTAGACCCATGTCCTTTTATTGCAAAAGCGACAAAGCTGCAACTGCGAGTTCGCAAAGAACAAGCTCACCATCTTAACACAAACCTCTGGGAAATAACTTGGCAATTTAAGAATAAATCCAACTTTGAGTACAGACCAAGTCTGTTGTATCCTATCAAAGTATTTCCGGAGTAAACTACCGTGAACTACTTTACTGTCAATGAAAGCGCGTTCAAGGATACATGATCCGTCTCAATATCTACATGAATAACAAGCACCAACCACAGTGAACATCTTTAATTTCCACCCACCAATGCAGAACGAAAACTCCTAATAAATGACCCAACTTGTACTCAATCAAATAGGTGGCTGCTATAAATGAGAATGCAGCAACTAAGTATCCCCCAAATTCCTAATTCTATAAATGCGAATAGAAAATTGGATTGGCAATAAAAGAGCATCAGTTCCACTGTGTTGTGACAACATCATACCTAACCGAACATCATTGCTATAATGAATCTTCAGCAATACCGTACATTTCAAGAGAACACCAGATGTCATTAATTTAATCGGACGGGAACATCTTTCAAATGCCTAACTCCACTGAACTCAACTTATGGCAGTCAATATCACCTACTAATTAGTGATGACTTACAATTTTGCGTTTCGTCAAAACAAAAATTATAGCTGAAAACTTACATGCTGGTAGCCAAAACATGCCCTAACTCATTTCCAGTTCTGACAAAACTATAAACTGAAAACGTTGCTATATGCACTTAAATTCCCCTTTCTTCCATCAGATACGCATTAATTCAGAGCAAGGAATTCATAACTATAACACAAACTTAGTATTTAAGAAGTGGGGTTCCTGTCCATTTTGCCAAATGTGGCTCCTCAGACATTTACTTGCAATCTTTATATGTATATCCTAATCCTACATAGAACTGATTGCCAAATGTAGGACCCTGCTAGGGATGATCGGCTAAACCAAGCCGAAAGATTCGTTTGAGTTCCTGATATATCATTGACACTTCTTGTAGATTATTTCTGGGAGTCTGAAGTCTTTCCATTCAAATCATTAACGGACTACTCTAAACTCATGGACAGCCAACAACAACACACAAAATTCATGCCACTAATATCACAGTATAAACCAACTAATTAGATTAGTGCATAGCAACCTCAAAACACTTATGTGCCAATCTCATGCAATCCAGCAATGCAAGACCTCCATGTTTGGGTCTTTCTCGGTCACAACATCGGAAACCGTAATCTGCTCGTCACCTCCATAACTACTAATCCTCCCTCGCACTCTAACCACAGCAGCAACTTTAATCCGCGCGACGAAGTCGGTAGCCACGCTGGCAATAAATCGAACACTTGCTTGGTACCGTCATGAGAAATACGGACCGGAGGTGGTTGAGCCAAAGCATGCGGAGGAAGCACCCGGCGATCGTGCACTCCACGAATTTGTTGGGTTTGTAGTCACGTAATGTAATTGTACCGACGATCTCGGCACCAGAAAGGAGCTTGCCTAATCGAGAGAATATGGCGGGATCTGCTGTTGGAGTAAGAGAAGGGAGGTCGAAGGCTAACAGTTTCACGTGGTTGTTTAGAAACGATTGGTCCATGGAAGGAAGAAGTGAATGGTTAATAATTTAACAGGGAGAATTAAGAAATAATGTTTTGAAACGAAGAAGATGGGTAATATGGCGGGAAGAGCGGTATATCGTTGGATTAGGAAGGACCAACAACTTTATAACTGTTAACTACTCATCCAATATGGCCCACATTTGGGCCCTTATTTATAGCTACCAAAAATTTGAGCCAGGCCTCTCTTTCTACTTGACATGGACTCTTTAACCTGATTCTCTTTCATTCAATTTACAAGTGAATCTGAGCATGTTCAAGGAAAGTCAAGGAACACATTTCATTCATTGTCTGGAAAACAAGTTTGATGTTAAATCCGAAATACCAGCTTGAAACTGGTCCTTCAATGGCAGATGCAAAATGGAACTGTTGAGGAATATGCATGACAAAGTAAAGCGGAAGATGTGAATGAAAACGAAAACAATAAAACAAACCAACTTAATTCACAACCTCTATACCAACTGTGGTTTCAATGGACCACTACCATTGGCAATGTTAATATGACATGTTTCTTCACATGCCCACCACATGGTACATAGGACAAAGAGCGAAAGTTGGAGAAGATGGGTTAGAAATGTTGGAGAATGAAAACAATGACTTTTCTTCTCAGATTGTGACAGTGACACCAAATTTCAAACAAACAGGTTGAAAGCATGAACACATGGGCAGGGCAGAACAGAGTCCAGAAGACAAGCGAAAGGATTCTATGACTAACTTCAGCGATTCTGGAACAGAGATATTTTGAATGGATACATAAGATTGATGGTCATTTTAACATTTCAAATAAACTAATTTGATTTGATGGCGCGGCCTTGGGATGGGAAGGTAGGGGCATGCAGACTGTAGTACAAACATTAAATGTGGCAGGAGCAGACTTCTTGTTGAAAAATCTAAGAAAGAAGGGGGGGAGACACCAGTTTTAATGAGAAGCTTGTCAGGGTAATCGCAAGAAATGTTGATACTGAGGCATTACACAAAAGCACAATAGGAAACTATGACCTGCTATGAGGAGACAATAATTGTAATCAAAGTTGAAGTTCAATACCCCAGAACAAGTAATGTAAAATGGCCAAAGCTAATTTGATTAGTTAATCTGAATGCTACTTTCTAATTACATGCATATTCAACTAGGCCTAGTTGATACAGATAAAATCACAACTAGCAGACCAAAGGTTTTAAGTAGAGATGACAAAAGGCTAGCAGGCCTATTTATTATTTAATTTTTTTAAAATTTTAGTAAGAGCCCATTTAGGCCCGTGGGCCAGCCTAGGCTCAAGATACGTGGACTGGGCTTGACCCATGTGGGCCAAATCGCTTCTTTTTGTACAAGTCTGGCTTGGCCCAGCCTGCAAGCCCATATGGGCCCAATTTGCCCGGTCTATTTAATCTCCCTAGTTCAAAGCGTGTGCATTACCATATAACTGAAAAGTATTAATAAACTAAACTAAGTAGTTCAATGTGCATCTCTTCTTACAGAATTAGCACTTGAAGGAGGCTCATCCAACCATGGTGCGCTTTCAACTCCTTTGTCGCACTATAAAAAAATTGAGAGGCAATCAGAAAACAATAAATGAGATAACTCCAGCAAAGGGAATGCAATTCCAAATAAAACGAGGAAAAAAGAACCAGTTGGAGAAAAGGATTGCACTTTGAGCTAGCTTGTTCAATGTGGATGGCCACTGCTTTGAGGACTTCCAGTCGGCAGCAAGTATCCGATCCATCTACACCCATACACAAACAAGTATTTTATACCATTCTCTCTGGCAGCAATTCAAACGAAAAATTCTCATTTTCAGAAAACAAATAATGAGAACATTACATACATTCTGCCATAGTTATATTAAGTTTCCAAGTATGAACTCCTCAGACACTTCATCAACCAATCTGCACATTTTCATTTCCAAAATCAAGAACATGATATACAAGAACATGGCACAGTTTACATGCATATAGCAGTTTCATATTAAAAAACCTCAAAAATTCCTAACCTACTTTCTTTAAGAAAGATATAGCAAAGATTCACAAGGGAATAACATTAACTGAAGCTAACTTACCACATTACTGCAGGAAGAATGCATAGAAAGCAGGGCTCACTCAAGTATGCATAAGTCAACAGCTTTATCTTCTGGAAGGGTTGATATGATGCAGTGAAGTCAATCAGGACCAAACAGAAGTGTCTTTACAATATAAGCAAAAGGATATTGAAAATAAAAAATTAAAGAAGTAACTGACCAGCTGGTTAGTAACACTTCGGATTAACATGTTTGATGTGGTTAAATTGCCATGAATGAGACCACCATCATGTAATTTACCAATTGCATCACCAATCTGTGCTGCAATATCATCCAACCTCTCTTCCACAATACCGTGCAACCCAAATTCAAGGAATATATCTTTAACAGCTGGACCTTCGACATGCTCAAATGTCAGCATATGCTTCACAGGATCAACAGCGTACAACACTGGAGTTGAAACACCAAGTCATCTTGCTTTTGTCATGCACCTAGCCTCCTGCTCTTGAAGATCAACTATTAAAGGAGTCAGACAACACAACCAACAAACAAATTGTAACTATATGTATACAAAAATGACAAAAGTGCAGCTCATCCAAAGAACCGACAGCGTTAAGGCACTTGAGAGTAAGTTTTGAATCCAAAGATGGATGCCTATACTTCTTTGAGTAGCGTTCCTTGACAACACACCTCCTTCCCACAAATGTTGATTCAAAAACTCTCTGAAAGAGAACATCAGTGTCAGAAAGGGCAAAAGAGAACTCTGCAACTTAATAACACTTATTGAAGCTGTATGGAAACTGCAAAAGAATCAGACCAGCTATTTCCATGTGTATGTAAAGCTTATCCAGCGCGAAAGAGCTGAAACCCCATTCCCTTGCAAATTCCCAAACAAACTCTTAGAAGTGCTAGTAATACCTTGACTTACAGCTTCAGCTCCTTGCTTGATCATAATAACAGAGCCATCTTGACCATTGGCTGCAGAAATATCCATATTGAACTCGAGAATACCTTAATGTTGTGACACTCTGTTCAACTGGAACCACCTGGCAGGAATTTCCATGCAAATACATATTGTTAACTGAAAAAAGGAGAAAAATAAGAGATCAAAATACCATCCCCAGTCAATGCAATCCAATTTTCATTTTTCTATTAGAAACAACCAGATCTGTACTTGGAAGTAAATAGAATATGCAGGGCAAAACAGACAATTGCAGCAAACAATTAAACAAGACATAATCAGTTAAACATATAGTATTTTATTTCACCCCATTTTGCTACCAAACTCAAGCTTATGATACTAATAATAATACTTGGAGAAAAAAAAGCCTCTTGCTGAGGGAAACTAAACTTAAGCCAAAACAACAATGAATAAAAATACACCAAAAATACAAGTTCTGAAAATTCAACATTTAGGGAAGGGAAAGTTGAGATTGAACTCAGTTGAAAAAAATTCACATCAAAAGATTGAGAAAGAAAAAATGGGGGAAAGATGCCTTCAACAATCTAGAACACACTGGGAGATACCCACAGAGAGAAACTGGAAAAAGATATTCTCATACCTTATATTCAAAATAAAGTCATACCTTATATACAAAAGAAAGTAAAACAAAAGTGGAACTGAGTCAATGGCAGTGACAATGGAGACGCTGATTGCTGGGTGTAGAAGTGGAGCAGGTGAGCAGAAAAGGAAAGCAAGAGTTGACCATCAGTGGTGCAGACTACAGAGCAATGTGTTGGCTATTTAGCATAATTAAAAAATTGTAAACTTTATAACTAATGCTCTAATTCATTTAATTATCTAATATCCAAAAAGATAAAATTCATCATCAATTTACACTCTTCTTAAAATTAATACTAGCTTTCCAAATGGAAGAAAATACTTTTAATTCTCTAATGCTATTTCCTTGCATTTCTTTCAATAAAATATTTGTTATCAACTTTCCCTTTAATCATTTTCTTAATATCTCTATTTTCAAAAGAACAAGCAATTATTATACATTGTGTAGGTGTTTATCAAACTTCCAAATCTCAATCTCAAATACTCTCCCTCTCTCTCCGAACTTCACATAAATTTTCACAAATTGCATTATATTGAGAAACTATAAACTGGGTTTTCGATGGATATTCAATGACAACAATTGCTTCATAAGTTCAAATTTATAAGTGTGCTGCTATATATATATGTTACATTTTTATTTATTGTTAACTAAATTCTTGTTTCAAACACTCTTTGTTTTCATATGTATTATAAATTTTAAAAGTCAAGGTTAGCTTCTCATACCAAAACCAGATGTATACTGGTCAACATAACTTTCATTAGTGGTAATATTTTCTCATATCCTTTGAGTTTGACTTAACAAATTTCAAGTTAATAAATAAGTGAGGAAAAATTTTAATGTATCATGGCCAAGAAAAAATTCTGGCTGCCCCTTGGCCGTCACTCAGGGAGAACTCAGAAAGTAACGCGCATGGATGGGTATTGGGTTGGACTTCATTCGGACTGGCTTACCAGCTTCCATCCGTTTAGCTTAAGAAAACAGCGGTTAATTTTATTCAAAATGAAGCTACTGCGTTTAACCAAAAATGATATATTTAGCCATCTTGTTTCTTCTACAAGCAAACAACTGACTAAAGAATGAAATGAACACCACACAATAAACCCCACCTAATACAATAACGCTTAACTGAGAAATTGGCTAGGAATTAGCAACATGAAATTCGTGTTCATTAACCATCTAATGAATCCAGAGATATCTTTAAAACTAAAACTAATAATAAGGCACGAGTAATTATTGTCAAGATTTAGAGGAGAAGCGGGTACAATCGTGCACCTTTCATTTGCTAGGCGCCTCCGTTATTCAGCTGAACTGCAGGCCGACATTGCGCCAACTCTGTGAACGCAGTCCACAGACACAAGGGATTCTGAAACCCTTCCGCTCCAGTATTGTAATTTTGTTTTGTCTGAATAATAACATATTAGTGTCTGTATTTTACTGAAACGATAAATAAGGAAATGATTTACATTTTTATACCAATTAGTCCCCGATGAAAATCTCCGTTACATAACCGTTTATGAAATCATATACGATTGCTGATTTGACTTGAAATGTCAACTTAGAAATAGCCGCTCAAAACTGGGGATCCATGTAGGATAAAGATGACGTCGTCAGTGACCCGCGTAGATAGAAAATAAAAACTTTGTCCTTATGTGTTGTTTCTCAAAACTCCGGGACTAGTATATTCTTATCCCGTTTTATCGGGACTGTGGAAAACTATGTCGTTTCCCTAAATTATGACCGTTAAGTTAGTTCAAAATGATAAAACGATGTCGTTACATGTCTCCCTTTATCCGGCTGAAGGGAAAGAGAAGCGACATCGTTTATCGGTTTGGCGATCGGGCTCTGCTTGGAAGCAGCAAACCCTAACCCTCCTCCATGAATCGGTTCGGTGAATTTAAGGACTGTCATCGAATTGGAGATTTTACTCTACCATAGCGACTACTTCCGCTCTTTAGTTTAGGTTTTTCTTGCAAGCGTTCGAGATTATAACATGAAGAGGGCGATTTCGTGGAGTGATAACGATGAAGATTCATCATCGTCAGACTTGGATGGTGAAGCTGATGGCAATGTCAGCAAGCCAAACAAGAAAATACCTCCAGGTTTTTTCTTTTAATCTACTCAACTAGTCTTGACAATAAACTTGGTACTTTGCATGTGACATTTGTTATCCTGCCTGATGTTTAATGTTTTGTGACATGCATCTAGATATGAAGCTTCCTTGTATATTGGATTAACCCTCCCTGCTGTGGTTATTTGCTCCGAATGATGATTCCATTTAGTGTTGATTTTTTATTTTGTCGTACCTTGTCTAAAAGAAGAGACTTGGCCTCAGTGGAATGTATTGGATTGTTTATGTCATCATAGAAGTTGAAACAGCCAAGTAGCTGCATCAATGGTAGGATTTAGTGTGTGAATGAACCGCTGTCTAACTTGTACGATCCATTCTAATACATATTTGAGTGTCTGGAATTTGTTTATAGAAAACTATCGGGTAAGGGCTCGTAGTAAAGGCAAAGGGTTATTTCTAATAAAAGAATTGAAGAGCAATATCCGGATTTCTTTGAACTTGTTGATGAAGATGTAACCACACTTTTTATGGAACTTTACTAAGGCAGGGTAAAGAAGTTTCTTGGCACGGATGAGTAGAAATGTGGAACTGTAGTTATTTTTACACACTAACATTCCCAGAAAGATTGCTCTTTCTCAAGCTCTTCTATCTTTTTTACTTAATTTTTGCTGCACCTGTCAGTTAATTGTGGAAAAAAACGGAGAGATGCTATGGACCTGGAAGCATTGAAGCGACATGGCTATAAAGGTTGACTATCAGTTTTAAAGGTGCCTCTACCAAAAGAAGATGTGAAACCAGATTGGACTTGGTCTACTGGCAGAGAACATCGTGAAGCTAAAGCAGCTGAAGAATCCTCCAAAGAACAGCAGAAAACAATGGCTGCAGCACTGAGAGTAGAGCAACAGGCAGATGTGGAAACTCCGAAGGAGAAAGAGAAGAAGAATCTTTCATTCTCCCAGAAGGAGAAGAGAAAAAGAGAGCTTGGTCAGGCTAGTAGGGGGAAAAGTTACGTTGAAGAAGAGAAGAGGTTGTTAAGAGAAAGCGGTATCTATTCTGGGTTTGACACATGATCTGACGCCCATAGGTATAACAAGTTTGCTTGGTATGTAACTCATGTAGGACCGTGCAGGGAATTAACTGGCTGGTAAACTATAATCAACAGCTCGTCAATGTGAGTTTGAGTACACTGTTTGTGGCATTGCATAGATGTTAATGTATGATCGGTAAACAAGACACAATAAGCTGATGACATTGCTGTTCCTCGTAGTTTTGTTGAAGTAGATAAATTTTCTGAGTGAATTTTGGGTACGTTTGTTTTGTTGGACTACATTGCATTAGGAATACTATTTGCACAAAAATAAATTTGAGCTACATTTGGTTTCATGTTTGGACTGAATTAGTCTGTATTAAAATGAAGACTAATCTTGCACAGGTTTTTTTAAAAAAATAATAAAAATAACATAATATTATATTAAAATAATTTATATTATTATTCATTTTATAAAATTTAATTATAAATTAATATAACAATATAAAGTATTTATAATATTTTATAAACATGCAATTCAGCACAACACCAACAATGATACAGGTGCTACCTAGTGTACCCCTAATTGCACACTAAATTGTCCGAAATTTAACCTTTTAATAACCATTTGAATAAATTAAGATATCCAAAGTTAAAATAATCTGACACTAATGACAGGCACGAAATGTTGGGCATATCAATGTGAAATGAACATAATTCTATTAACTGATCAAAGAAATAACAAAAAAGAGTTGGCAACCTTTTCATTTAAACCAAGAGTTGCATTGCATTGGATGTTCCTTGTCCATACTGTATGTAAGCAATTCTTAGCAAATATTCTTTTAAAAGATGTACAAACGATATACCTGTAAACACTCAAGGGACACAGATTTCATTCTTCACATCAGAAACTCAACTCGGATGTGTGCACAAGTTCCCCATCAACTGCATGGAAAAAAAAACAGAAGCTAGATATTTGAAGATCTTTCAGCACCTGGCTTGGACAATTCAATATAGTAATGTTACTGGTGCACAGGCACATCTAGTGACCTGTCGGAAAGGGTCTTGTATACCTTGGATAATGTATGGAGTTGTTCTGCAACATCCTCCCCCAAGGGAAGCCCCCACCTCACACCATTTGTTTACAAATGAGACAAAATCAGAGTCAGGTTGGAACGTTACTACATCAGGAACCAAAAATGACATTCCTGGATTCAATTTGAACTTCTACAAGAAGAAGGAAAATTTTTCAAATGACTTAATTGAGGTAGCTCTGTCTTTTTAAGCATTTTGCAGTTCCCCTTTCTTTTCTTTTGAATCAAAAATTCAAGTAAGGCATCTACATTCTATATGAAATAGCAGAAACACCACTACAGAATCATTATAAGGCTGTAAACAAAGTCCACATACATTCCTAAAGCACACAATAACATCAGTCACACTGAGAATCTGAGATCAGCCATAAGGAGGAAAGAAACTCAAAGTTATATTTGGGCATTGTTTTTTTCCAAAACTATGCTCTTACATTGAACTATGTGTTTTTAACCCATTAACCTTGTCTATAGCATCAAAGGTATTTCCTTCCCTTGAAAAAGATGCTATACTCCATTTTTTGCAGATAAGATGAGGAATCCCACTTTAGTATCAGGTTAGGCAACAAGTAGGTCAAAGTTCAATATATTGAACAACTTATGCCTAGTAGGATTAAAATAAGAAAATCATAGTTCAGACGAAAAGAAACCTTACCACCCGTTCCTTCAGTCAGCATTGTAAAATTCACCACTATTGGGATACATAAGGATTGGTTTAGTGGTCACCTTTAAAATAATTCATGAAAAATTAGTTTGCCATAAACCAAAGTGCCATGCAGTTATGCAATGACTGAAGTCCCTTCAAAAAAATGTACTTGAGATATAAAAAATACAGAAAATTATACAATATAATCAGTCTATTGTTGATTACTGTTAGCAGAAGAAAAGAAACACAATAATCAAACCTTCTTAATAGCTAATATTAGTCCACTGATAAATCCAGGAGATGTGCAGTTGTTTCCCACAGAAATTACTTGTTTGCATGATTCAGCAACTGAGGCACATTCAAGCAAAGAATCACCGCTAACCACATTGACACTGTCCTTTGAGTTGAAAGAAAACCATGCAGGACTTTTAGTTTCTTCCTTCAAGAGCTCAGCATATGCTTGCAAGAACACAGCACAAAAAACAAGAAAATCAGAAACCAAAATCACAGCAAAAGACGACGTTTGTTAAAAAATCTGCTCCTGCCATTTACTCCAGCTTTACACAGCTCAAGATTTGACTATATCAGATATTTGAGTGTTGACAAAAAACAATAAGCTAGACATTGTCCGGAAAAGTTAAAGAATACTGTGAGCCATGCATACAGTGAAGCTGTTCACAGAAAGCTACAGCCAATGTCTACTCTAAATACTTCCATCTTTTAACAAGAAAAAATAAAATTATAAAAATAATCTGGAAACTTAAATGAAAAAATTTTAGAATTTTTCGGTCATTCATAGATGAAGATATTCAGCAATAATGAACAGCAGCATACCCTACACATCCCCATTTTTAACTTCTTAGAAATAAAAATATTAATTATCATTTAATATTTACAGGCATTTGTTCAATACCTGAGCTTCTATATTATTTGGAATTATTTCAAATGCTATAAGGTCAGGATCATATTCCACCAGGAGCTAAACCCTTCTGCAACAAATATCTTTCAGAGTTTCCACTGTGTTGCATCAACATAATTTCCACTGTAAATAGGAGACAACAACAGAAAAAAGCACATAACTACTAAACCGTCAGTTAATTTAATGAAGTTCAACACATTAAAGACTTCAAACCATAGTAGATGCAAGGAAATCTAATTGTGGGTTTTATTTGTGATTTGTGCCACAGAACTCTGATCAATGATGTGCGTATAGGATTGATAACGAAATGCTCACTCCTCAGTCACTGCTTCTGTTTTGCCAACTGTATAAGTTACTTTGATCTTTCATAAATACAATCTCTGGGATCATGACGTGATCATGCATTAGACAAAGTGGTTCACAAAATGAACGGTACAAAGAGCTCAAATGAGAAGCAATTGCAAGAATGGCAGAGCTAATAACTCAAAACTAACTGCTAAAGTCAGGTAATACCAAAACCAATGAAGTTGAAGCACATTGCTTATATCATGACTTCAATAAGCGGGCTTGACTTACCTTTATTCACATCCATCAGCCAAATATGCACCATAGGTGCCAACAGATGCCACAGCTAAAACAGGACAATGTTTGAGAACCCTATCATCTCCAAAGCTACCACAAGCACTTTCACTACATCTCTCATGATACGTATCTTGTGCCTCAGAAGCAATTTCCATACTTCTTTTAAGCAGGGGTTGACTTTCTTCTCCAGAGAAGCCTTTCGCCACAAACCCCTGAATAGTAGCCTGTACGTATTCAGGTAAACCTGAGTGTTAGTTTCAGAGAGCAACAATGAGCAAAACGATGTTGAGATTATAATATCTGCACCAACTTCAAGAAAGTTAAGATGTTACTGCCCCATTTATCAACTCAGTACATGGAGAAAATAAGCCACCATTAACATCACATATGGTTTCTAGCTTATCGGTAAACTTTTGTAAGTGATGCAGAATCAGAAAAGAACTAAAGTGATGGCAAAACATAATTGGGAGTGATTCATCTATTAAAACTCCCAGACATTAGTAAATTTCTCACTGTTAATTACTGATGTCATCAATGCATTCATACAGAGGGAAAAAAAAAGGGTCAATGTTAAGCACAGCTCACTCCAAGAATATGTGTCAATAAATTGCACAGATATCTAAACCATAAAAGAATGAGAATATATAGTAATTGTTTGAATTTCAACTTTCAAGCATCTAAATTGCACTTACATTTAATAAAAAATTCCCATTAGCACGAATCTTCCAAACAAAAAAATTATAACTATTATATTTCATGCTCCAAGTAATTTGACCTAAGAAAATTAGATATAGATATAGTTCAAGGCATGCTTTAGTCAAGGTTGCACACTGAGTGTTTGTTGTCGACTCAAAAGAATAGTTTATTAAATAGTATTGCTTACTCGGCTCTATAAACATAAGATCGATCTATGTTTTACTCAATATGAGACACGGCATTCTCATACATCTAATCACGTTATACTCTCATCACACCAAACCATCCATCATAGTCCACCTGACCTGTTCGCCCATCCCCGCAATCTTTAAGAGATTTGCATCTTACATGATAATCCCTTATTGAGACATAAAAGTGCAGATGTTTGGAGGCACACATGTGAATAAGATCCTGATTCTATTATGATATCACTTATTGTTAACTGAGTGCTTGTCATCAACCCAACAGATTAGCCTTACTGCCTACGTGCCCTTGTAAACCCAAACCTACTCTATCCATGGGACATGACATAGCACATTACATGTATTGGATAAGAAATCACATAAATGTCATATGGTGGACCATATTCAAGAGATTCACTATACTATATTTAACAAGAAGATTGTTATAAAAATAGTTTTAATATCCTAGGTCTATCTTATACTGACATGTCTAAAAAAGCTTTCAGGTCCATAATGTGACCCAGAGATCCCAAGATAACCTCGTGGCCAATCGATTTTGCTCTGCAAGAACGTCTTCGCAAAAAATAATTTATACAGGATTTCTAGTTATCTAATCGTGCATACTGGGAAAATATAAAAGAAATTCTAAATCTCTTACGTTTCAAAATGCAAAATCACTACACACGCACGATTATTGTGTATTATGGCAGTATAGCTAGAGAAAGAGAGATGCCTTGCGAATGAAGTGAGGGGAAGTGAGAAGGCACTTGGCTCTCCACAATGGATCGTTGAGGTCAGCACCGAGTCGTTCGAGTTCCGTCGCGAGTCCGCCGTCAATCACAGCGGCGCCCCCCGTCTGCGATAAAGTCCGTCATTAACGAGGATGACATCGTTTATCTGTTTCTGCGCCGCCCTTAGTCACTAGTGTCGGTTTCTGGCGAGTTTTGCTGACAATTTAGTAGTGAATGACTTCCCGCTGAATGAACAAGAAGAAGAAGTGAACAGAACAATACGATCCCTGCTGCGGCCGGGCGCTGATTTCAACTTCCAATTTTCAAAACTCACCCCATGACTTTCCTATATTAGACAATATTACACAAGTTAGTTAAAGTTTCAGTTAACTCCCCTGAGAATTTTGAATTATAAACTTTAACAGCACTAACGCACTAGTGGAACTAGAAACATTGATTGATTTGTTTAAGCTTTTCTTTTCTTTTTTACAACTAGCAAAATGGGGATAAGTTAAAGAGTTCTGGCAGAACGACGCAGAATCTGTTCCCCCACAGTGTACCCAAATGGCCAGCAAAGCAAAAGCAAATTGGAATGCATTCTCCACCCAATAGCAGCTTGGCCCAGTCGCACAAGCAGCAACACCAATTTGCATTTGCCTAAATTCCCAAATCTTCTGGAAAGAGAATTCATAGATTACTCGGCTTTTGGCTCTTTATTGGAACATTCGAATTGGCACCTTTGAATATAAACTCCATCTTTGATTTTGGGATAAATATGAACATGAGCTACCTTGGCACTATGAAGATTCTCATGTTTCTTTCAATTTGAAATCTTGAAGTGTGCGAAACGTGCTCCATTGTTGGAAATCCAGCAACTTTCTTCAATATCAAGCGCCCTTGTTTTAAACACAGCTTGATTTATGCCTCAATTCGTTTTATATTACAACAATATCTCCATGTGCTAGATGGTGCAATACCAGCGACTTTGAAACTCAATAATCCATAATTTCACACCATGAAAACAATTACAGAAATAGAATGTTAAGATTCAATACAATGAAACAAGTAGGTTTTGAAATGAGACCACGGCTTCCTCGCTCTATCCAATTAGCACTGCAGAAATATATGAAATCATCATCCACTTGACCCATCTGCAGTCCACCAATAAACTGCTTGATCACTTGCTTTCACCTGCACACGTGCATGAAAAAATAAGAAAAATCATGGTCCACGAGTTGGGATGAAACATAAACAGCCGTGTGCTTCATCTTCGGGTATCATTCCACCTCCCTTGCTTGTATCCACTGCTTCCAGCAACCTCACTACCTCATCCATTTCGAGGCGTTTATCTGGGTTTGCATCCCAACATTTTCGCATGATGCTTGCCAATGAATTAGGGCAACATCTTGGGATATCTGGTCTTAAATTCTGTAAAATCCATTTTCAATGTATGATCATGTATTAGAACTGAAAGATAATCAATGATTTGTGATCAACGCATATGAGATGAAGATAAACAAGCTTTAAGCAAAGTTATACGTAGACAAACTATATCAATGAGGTTTAAAGGGGGTAAATATTGAAAGTTTAAATATCAATAGACTGATCATATGTCAAGAGAGAATGTCTGAATATCCATTAAGCAACCCGGACTAAATAAAAAGAATGCATAGATTCAAGCGCTTTTACACTTGAGAAGCTGATTTGTGTGGCTGTAACAGACAAACCTGTCGCACAACTGCAGATGATACATCAGTGAAACTAAGATCAGGGTAAGGCATGTCACAGCAGTAGATTTCCCATAAGCAAATACCAAAGCTGTAGACATCGCATTTCCTATTGTAAGGCTTTCCATCAAGCACCTACAAAAATTACTTTATCAGATGTCTTTGGATTTTACAGAATGGTGAATTCACACAGCAAGAAAAAGAGTGCCAAATTCAATTTAAGTGACAAAATTATGATTCAAAATCTATCAAAAAAAGGCATTGTAACAACAATTTAGTATAAAGTTGAAAACCAATCTTTGATCTTTGAGGAATTGTAAACTAAGAAGTGGGTACCTCTGGGGCCATGTAACCGAGAGTTCCAGTTTCCCCAGTCATGTCCCTTGGATTTTGAGCTTCAACTCGAGCAACACCAAAGTCAGCAATTTTCAAAGTTCTGTTGGCATCTAGCAACATATTTTCTGTCTTAACATCACGGTGTACAATCTTTTTCGAGTGAAGATAGCTCAATCTGAGAAAGTAGAACAAAAATAAAAAAAAATTAACTGATTTATATACCACAGACCAAGCTTTGCTAAGTCTGACATAATTAACATCTATATTTACCCTCTAGCAACGTCCAAAGCAAGTTCAATGACAACCTTAAAGGCAAGTTTTTTCCTCCTATTCCTGATTAAATATTTCTTCAATGTCCCAGCTGGAAGGTACTCAACAACAACACAACAAGCCCTGGAAGGAAGAGAATTATGGTAGTCACCTGTAGCACTTTTGGAAGGAATCTTAAGATTGGTTGTTCCCATTGAAGCTCCAATAAACTGAAACAGTCAATTAGAATACTAAAATTCCAAACAACGACATTCAAATAAGTACATCATGATAGTTCAAGTCAACTCAAATATAACGTGATTATAAGAAGCATGGAAGATAAGAAAATAATAAGTCAGGCAATGAGAACTTTGAGCAAATTTCACGATCAAAGAAAATTAACTGGCCGAGTCATCTTATCCTGGGAATAGACAAAATCCACAATTTTAATCTCCAAAACACACTCTCACACACAGTAAATTTTTTTCTCATAAAGGTGTCTGAGTCAACTTCAGAACAATATTTTTTTGATACTGTGACAACAGGAATAGCACATCCATATCATATGCAAAAATAAATTGACTTCACCTTGGTAACATTTGGATGGTCAAGCTTTTGCCAAACAGCTACCTCTTGTCGAAATGATGCCCGAAGAGCAGCAGTTTCAGCAGATGTGGCCATCCCATCCTCCCCCCAATCCAATATCTTCACTGCATTATCAAGAATAGAAATAATGGTCAGGACATCAGTAAGATAGAAACATGTTTACTTGAAATTACAAAATAATAATTTTATGGGACTACCATACAGAGATTGAATGAAGTACTTCCCATATCATCCGTGCAGCATATAACATTTCAGATGATTTTCATTCATAACAGAAACCATGGAAGAACCAAAGCAGAATCATTACACCAAGTAACCAATCATACAAGGTTTTCACTAAATGAAAGGTGTAACAAGCTACCTTAGTAAATCTCTAGGGAAAATGTAAGATTTGAATGATAATGAATATAGCTCTAAGGTTTGGTAAGGTGAAATTGGGACACAAGTCGGTACCGCAACACCAGTAATGTATCAAAAATTGATATGAGGGCATAATCTATATTGACCACATTACCCAAAAGAGAAGAATGGCAAAAAATCACATCAACATGGATAAGGCAAGACAAGGAGATCTATGAAGATCTAAAAGTATGAGATTTTATAATAAACTCAAAGGAGGGAGTTTGAGAAACAAAGATTATTCAATGATTCTCCAAGTATTCCCAATATGATGAACACTCATCAGAAATCATTTCACCAGAAGTCAAAGCAATTTCCACCAATTATAGAAACAGCGTATTCAAGCAAGCCAATCCTTCAACTGATGCACTGGAAATAGATGAAGGTCCAGGAGAAGGAAACAATAGCAATTCTGAACCCAAATTGAGCTAAATGGCTAGAGAATATCATTTGTGATAGTTTTGAGGGAGGAGAAGTCCAGCAAAGACGTGGAGTAAATACTTCTGAACTTTAAAGTTTGCTCAAGAAAAGACATGCATTTGCCTCCACACATAAACAGTAAATTTATAGTGTAGATAATTACAGTCAATGACTAGTAGCATCAACGTCCTATATACAGCTAAACAAATGAAATACATGCATGACAAAATATGTGCTAGTACTTAATTAGTATATAACCCAAGCAAGTAATTCAGCCTTAATTATCAGATACAGAATCATTACTTTTTTTAAAACTTTCTTCAATCAAACACTTCACTTCAGGAAAGTAAAAACACTCCAATAACCAGAAAACCAAGATAATTAATCAGAATCAACACAATCATCTATCATTGAAACTCATAAAAATGATTCAAAGGCAAGATTTGACAAATGAAAAGTTACCTGCAACATCTTGACCATCATATACACCACGGTACACAGTTCCATAAGTCCCACGAGCTATTTCATGCCTCAAATCTAGTTTAGCCAAATCAATTTCCCACTCTTCGTTTTTTCGAGGAAGCACTTCTCTGTCCCTCGACCAAACCCTGCTCAAGTGCTTCTCCAGCTGAATATCCCAGCTCTTGAAATCAATCTTATCAGCTCTGAAATACATGTCTCTGTTGCCAGGACTCTTCACATCTGTAACCTTTGCAAGCAAGGCCATATCTCCATCTTTGTTATCAGATTTCTCCGTTTTTGCAGCACCTTCAACTCCCTCAACACTCCTTGATTCCATTTGTTATGTACTTTGATTTAAGAATCAAATTTGGCAAAACAAGGAAAACAAAAAACTATTTTGCAGGATATTTTGTTTCCCAATTCACAACCATAGAATTCAAAATCAATCTTGTCTTCAGATTTTCACAAAAGAATATTTTTAAAAGGAGTAAAAGTTGAAACCAAACCTCCACAAGCTCGAAACTCGAAATCCTCGAACCCTAAGAAAACGCTACATGCAGATACCAAAAACAATAATCAGAGCTGGAACAAAACTTTAATTGAATGAAGGAAAAACAACCCTTAGTTTGATAAACTGTAGAACCCAGAAACAGTTGTAAAACAACACACTACAGAAGGGATATGGAAAGGTATAAACCGTTGGATAAAAATTACATATTCGACAGAACAAAAAGTAGGGTTTTGTGGACGAGAATTAAGACGGAAAGCGAAGAACCAATTGGAAGAAAGCAGAGAGAAATTAAAAAAATAAATATTAAAGGCAAAATAAAATAAAATAAAAACAACTGAAACACGAAGAGACAGAAAGCGCTGGGATTGTGGCCTAAATTCGCGGCCTTAACTGTTTCAAACGAAACGTTGTTTTAACCTTATTTACTATCACATGCATACTACCTGTCCCTTTTAACGAATTTACCGGTATTTTAAGATTTAGTTCCTTCAGTTTGACCAAAATACCCACTTCTCCAGCTGCGCATCATGCTGAAACATTCTAATTTACGTTTTGACATCGGGGTTTTAAGAAAATGGAAGCTGTATGCAATTCTGCACTGTAGCCAATGGCTTTTAGAGGCCACGGAAGGCAAACAAAGATTTCATCGTTGAAATCGATTAATATTCGGAAACGTGGCTGCTTCTATAATATTGAAATGGCTAGCAGCTGGGCTGATGGTATTGATTCTTGGCAATCACCCATCGCCATGGCCACCATATTCGGTGCATCAATCCTAATGAAAATGCTGGAAACTGTACTACTCGATACAATTAAAAGTACCACAACTTGATTTTGACTTTGATCCCTAAAGTAACCCCATTCACACGTCCGCTTGTCAATGGGAATAGAATAACAATTCTTACTAGCCCCCTAAACAATTTGAAAAGATACGAAATAAAAAACAAAAATCGGGGGTCTACCCACAATCACTTTTTTGTTTCATTGACTCGAGAAGGGTTACTGTCCTTTCGTAAAGGGTATGTCATACTTATGCCCCACGATTTGATTGAAGAATGGTGGCCGGTGGGTATTCCCTCTGCAGCCCCCACGACACTCGAAGCAGAAACAATGAATCTTCCATCTTTGATTGATAATGGTTGACCGAATGGCTCAAACCGAGTGTAGAATGATGTGCATTTGGCAATAATGCAACCCGTTAGAATTGACTACAATACATGATTGACTAGAACAAGTAGAATAATGCAACTGACTTAATTAAGCCAGGAATCAAACACCGCGCTGAATATATGAAACACAGCCCTACAATTAGTGCGTATGGTGTGGGTGCGGTTGTGGAGAGCGGATGACAATACCAATTAGCGGCAGCGAGTTCAATGTGTACTCAATGAGAGATGCAGTAGACAAAGTACTTATCTGCTCTTTTCTCTTGAACCATTGCTGATTTGAAAGTATAGTGAGCATTTATTTTCATTTTCTATGGCTACGAGAGGAAGATGTCCAATGGTTAACCCATTGGATAAATGATGATAAACTATGCAACAGATAAATAGCTTATAAAGAAAACTGAAATAATAAGAGTTCAAACAAGGGAGAGAATTATTATTAGCATATACAATAATACAGTTTACAAGTGTTACATCTTGGAAGAATGATGGTAAGATGTCCTTCCATGATGTTATTAATTGAGACTCACCTCAATTTTAGTTTACTTGCGATTCCTTTATTCATTGATAAGCAAATGCATGCCCCGGTATTTCCTGAGCCAGATTTTGCCATGAAAAGGAACTCCATGATGTTATTAAATCTAACATGTGTAATTAATATATCATAATTAACACACATATGAGATACAATCTTAACCATTCAAAAAGAATTAGTCTAATAGCATATAAATAATATGTGAAATTGTGTAAAAAATTGAGACTCTTGATTCTAAGCTAACTTGAAAATTATTATAAATCCTCACTATTAGAGATCATTGTTTTGAAGAATCAAAAATATGAATTGACCCTTCATAACAAATTGAAAGTGATAATGTTATATATTGAACCAGTTCAACTTTTTTGATTGGTCATTTCATATTTTCATTAATATAGGAATTTTATTTTTTATTGGAAGTAGATACTTCCTGTTTGTTTAGTTTTACAACCATCATTAGTAAGTTCTTGTTTTCAATTTTAGAACGAGACTTTGCCAACTTAAGATTATTTAATAAATGTTACATGTTCTTCCCTATTGCTTCTAAACCTATTTCTTCTAATTTTTCTCCCTTTTATATCTAAATTTTCTCCCGTTGGGAAGAAAATTACGAAGAAATAGGGGGAAACAATCATAACTTTTGTTCAATATTCTTCAAAGTCAGCAAAGTCTTGATATAAAATAGAAAATAAGGCTTGCAAAGTCTTATTCTAAAATAAAAAAATAAGGTTCTATTCATAGTGGCTGTAAACCTAAACAAAAAATAAAGATGTCTACCTCTGATATGAATAGAATTTCTACCCTATCAATAACAATAAAAAACAAAGGTAAGAAATCTACTTCTAAAAAAATATAATCTTAACCTAACAAGAACAATGAAAACCAAAACCAACTAAAATAAGCACTCAAACAAGACTAACAAGAAATTAAGGCCTAATTGAAACAAAATAAAAAAAAATCCATTTCTACATATACCAACACTGTTTGAGTGCAATGTTGTCATTCCTAAAACTAAGAGTTTGCAGGTAATAAAAGCACATCTTGACATTAAAAACAAATTCATTTATTGATAAAATAAGTTGAACTTTTTTTAATGTGATAATTGACCGTATTCATGAGCCATATTTATTCTCTTACAAGAGTTCTTGCACGCCCAACTTGAATTCAATATGGACAGGCAAAAGAACAAATTACCTAGTATATAATGTACAAATTTCGTAATGACTTAGTAGATAACATACACACTTTGTAACGGGAACTGTTTTTGCGTGCACAGCTAACACTGATGTGGCAGCAGGCAATACCATTGCACCAAAACAAAACCTTTAGCACAATTTTGAGTGAGTTAAAATAGAAATGACTAAACTTGAACCTGAAGAGAGCACTACCATCAGAAACTTGCTGACCGACAGTTACTTCAAGCCCACGGACAGTCCCAGCAGATGGTGCCTTTACTACATGCTATTGAGATATAAAAGATGAATTGTATCAGAAATTCTCAGTAAAAGGGAAAAAAATTGTGGGTAAGAGAATACAAACCTCCACCTTCATTGCTTCTAAGACCAAAATAGGTTGTGCTTCCTCCAACATAGTCCCATCCTTGGTAAGAATCTTGACCACTAAACCAGCCATGGGTGCTACCTCAGTCCCTGGAGGGCCTGTTGCTGTCTCCTAATTGGTCTTATGTTGGGTTTCATCTTCATCAGACAAATCAAGCCCCAACTTTTGTCTAAAATGATAGTGACGTAACCCATGCCATGCATGAATGTGCTTAGTCTGCTCCTGCCACCTCATATTAGAGAAACTTAATACTACAAAAGATATCTGTTGGATTTAGAGAATAATGAGCTTCTCTGTGCCCACTCTTCACAATGATGTATCAGTAATTCCACTGACAGTTGAGGACTGAGTGGAGAAAGCATAATATATATAGCTCAGGTTAGCAGGCACAATTATTACTAAGAGAATCTATGAACTAACTTAAATGGATGTACCAAAATTCTACACCAGCAGCAATCAAGAAACATATGTACTTAAAAATGCTAAAAATCAATCAACACATGGCATTAAATATGCTTGAAGAGAAGCCATTTACCTTTGTGTATACAGCTAAACTGACATGCATGCTCAAACCATCAGTTACAAATCTAAAATCATGCTTGCCTAGGCATGTTACCTTGACCACTGACCCATGCAAACCATCTTCTCCCGTCTGTATATGCACAGACAAAATTACTCGAATTACAAAAAGAAGAAACTGTAGCTTGTAGTAACAAAGAGAAAGAGCTTTCATGATCTCTAAAAACATGATAGCTTCAATAATTGGACAGAGACACCATCAATGCGCTCAAAAGAGGTAAATACCTTAATCAGATAGTTTCCATCCAGCAGATAGGTGACAGTAAGTGTCAAAAGCTTTGGGCCACTGATATCATATTCATTCTCCCACTCAAATTCCAGAATGCGCCTCACATGATGATGGACTCTGAAAGGAGGATGAGCATACCACGTGGAGAATAAGCTGTGGCTCCCTGGATGCATTGCCAAATGTAGATACTAAGAGGACTTTAACAATAAACACAGATCCCAAGACAAGATCAGGACCTTCAGCTTACCACGGGGACTTACTTTCAAAGTAGAATGTTCCTTTTCACAAATACATGCAGCTACAAGAACTGCACTACGGCTCACAACACTGTTTGCTTCCTTTGCTAATATGGAGTGACTAGGATCAACAAACAGGTCATCTTTATGATGCTCAATGATATGGGTTTCTACATTTCCAATTCCAAATTCCCTACAGGCAGGAAGTTTTTGAAGAAAATTAATATTAGTTGGTACACCTGCAACCTGACAACAAATGACACTATCAATGATCAAATAAAAGCAATCCTCCAGGAGAGAAAATATGATCTAATATATTAATTGTGGGTCAAGAAAAAGTTGGCTGAATAAACATGTCTATATATACACATCAAAAGATGCTGACAGGAAGGATAAAAAAAAATCAATTTTTTCAGCTGCATTGAGTCATGAATTTTAAACATGCAGAACCTTCCAGCAATCTGAGCCATCAATTAAATTCCAGATAATCAACAGCAGTTTTTCCATATAGAAATAAATGTACAATGAAGACCTCCATAACTAGAACCACGGTAGTCAAGATATTTGGCAAAAGATCCATCAAATGAAGTACAGCAAAGACTGAAATAAAGTTGAGTTGAGTTCTTACGTGTGCAATATACAGCAAAACAATATGAAGCCCTTCACGTTGCAGTCCAAGACATATTTAGAAGTGATATGCCTGAAAGTTTGATAAGCAATTCTTCAGTTTGAGTAGGGCAGCATCACTGTTTTCACCCCTTACTACAAGCTTTGCAATCATAGGATCATAGTGCATGCTGACTGTGTCTCCACTTTCAACTCCAGTCTCAACCCGAACTGGTAAATGGTGTAGACTTGGTATCAGGAAAATGACAGAACTATATCAAACTGGAAAGAAATCAATAGCCTCAACACTTAAAAGTGGTGGCTTGCTTAATTCAGCAAAAGGAAAATGTGGGAATTACAATTATCTCATCTCACATGCTATTTTCAACCGCAAAAAGGCTGAAATATTAGACTTTAAGTTGTAAAATGGTTAGGTTTGTTAGATTAATTAAAAAAAAACTAGGGCCTAATTTGGCAAGCAATGAACCAGCAAGAAGCAACTTTGCTGGCACTGTTTTCCAAAACAAGGATAAGGAGCTTTCCAAAAAATAACTTGGTACTGTACTAAGTAACTTGCTGTAGAGACTGGAGCAGGACAATGATGATGAAGAACTCCAGTTGCAGGAAGAAATCCTTTAGGAACATTTTCAGCATATATTTGGGCTTCAAAAGCGTGGCCTGTCAATATAATAAATGATCAAAAAACTTACCAAGGGAGTGGTTCATTCTCCAAGGGACAAAACAAAGCAATCCCCAAGAAATACATCTTAAAACCTAGAGTCCCAAAATCTCAGGTTTGAGTTGCCAAGAAAATTCGCTGCTTGGGAATAGAATAGAAAGATACCAAGAATCATATCTCAGAATTCCCTACAATTTGGAAGTTAAAACAGGGTATGCTAGCAATAACAAATCATATTATGTGGCTCTTCTAGCAGGAGAAGAAAGTTCACCTAATAAAGGCATCTGTGATTGACTCAGAGGAAGAGGTTCTCCGTTTGCAACACGGAATTGCCACTCTACAAGATCTTGACTGACAATCATCGCAGTTACAGGATGTTCAACCTACAAAATAACATCCACGCCCTGAAGAAGTACAAACTTGTGGATAAAAGATAACAATTAAAAATGAGAGTTCAACTAACAATTAAAAATGAGACTTCTACTTACCTGAAGATGGGTGTTCATCACCATAAAATAAAATTCACCTGATACAGTGTCGACTATGAACTCTACATTGTCAGCATTGTGATAACTAAGTGCCTTTATTTATGAAACAAAGAAAAGACATTAGTAGTTATCACCTGAAAGAGACAAGAAATAAATCATCCAAGGAATGAAAATATGCATGGCAATAAACATCCTTGATTCTCCTAATAGTGATCTACTGCCATAATATATACACTGCAATCATCAACATTTCGTTGTACGGTTAGCAGAATGAGAATGAATATCAGGTTGATCAACAGAATTTATTCAATGATGATGTTACCTTGGCCACAGATACAGCAGCCCGGCCCAAGAGGGAGCGAAAGTCATTGGTAATATTTGGCGGCACAATTAAGTTTTAATTACAATTTTTTGTGGATGTATAAGGGAAAACCTCGCATAAAACATATAAAGTAATTATTACAGCTAGAGCTCCTTCAATTGTTTTCTAGTGCCTTCTTTGCAAACTGCAATCCCTCTCATACAAATGCAGCACATGGCCATACTTGTCACCAAATATCCATAACATCGAGTAGAAATCCCATGAATCAATATGAAAACCTAGTGGATAAATTCATCACAGAATCGCAGCTTATTCTTCCTCAATTATTTGAAGAATGAAGTTATATAAATTAGTGAGTTAAAAGAGCAGAAGGCTCAATTTTGCAAAGATTAGAATAAAATATCAGATATTTTAGAATTAATTTAATTTGAGAAGCAACATACAAGTAACAAGTACCTGAACTTCTATGTGCCTAGGTTGAGTAATATATTTCTCTAACAAAATTGTGTTTATGCCAAAACAATTTGTCGACTCTGAAATGCATGCCCGAAAAGAAAAAAAAATAAAACCATGCAAACAAATAACGAGCAGCGAAGGACTAACACCGTAGCTATTGGCGCTGTTCATTTCAGATGCAAACAAACAAAAGTTCTATCGTCTATTTCACCGAATTACTATAAAATAATCACATGAAGGCACAATAATCTCATTTAATTAAATTTATCGTCAAAAGATAAACGAAGAGAGTTAGAGTTGAGTACCTGAGCATCGGTTGGAATCGCGGCCTCGACAATTGACAAGCCATTAAGATAACTCAACCGAGCAGGAGGTGGACCAATATGGATAGCTTCGTCAGCAGATTTCACATGAAGCGAGTCTCTATCAGCGTCCCAGTAAACTGCCACTGTTCGAATTCCCAATCGCTTTGCGGTTTTCATAATTCTGCAAGCGATTTCGCCTCTGTTTGCTATTAGAATCTTCTCTATCCGTTGTCGTTGGTCATTGGGTATGCCATTAAATTTTGATGCGCTAAACAGTCGTAATTGGAGAAGGAACGGCTTGTCGTTGGATTTTCGACGAAAAATTGATGCCATTAACGACACAGTGTTCCGGTTTGAACTCTTCGACGGAAAGAGCACAGGCGCGCAAACACAACGTAGAGCGTTGTTGGTCAATTTACTAGAAGGTTTTGAGTTTGAACGGATGGGCATGTGTCAGTTGTGGTGCTTACGTGGCAAAATCTTCCTGCCGATCACATCGCATAATAATCCAAATATTTGGGCCTCGATGGGCTCTGGGTTGGGTTTTAATTTGGAGTTAACCAAATGAATCAATTGTATTAATCAAACTTTTACTGACATTGAAGGGGATCATAAGAAGACAGCCCACATACCCCACACCAACCGTGTATCAATTGCGCCAAAATGAGCCGACACTGGAAGATTTCTCCATGCATTTCTGGTCATATTAGGTATACCTCACAAAACGCAGGCGATTGTGCTTTGACATTTTCAGCATCAATGAACTGAAATCAGGTAAAAGAAAAGACGAGAGTAATGAAGAAATGATGAAGGTATGGGCTTTACCCAACAGCCGGTTAAGACTTGGCACCAAACCCACGAAGAAAAGCAGCGAACATCACATGGAAATGGCAGTTGAAAGTGGGTCACTGTGGTCCACTTGGGGTTGCGTGTCTTCACAGATGTTTACCGCTTACCCAACAGCACAGTGTTAATAACAATGCACGAGCCTTTTAAGAATCTTCAATGCGGGAAGATCATGTGTGTAACTGTGCATCTGCAGGCTAAGCCACTAAAATTGGTCCCAATTGTACAAAATTTGACTTCTCGGTATTTCAGTATTCCACCTGCTGCTGCTGCTGTTAGGTGTCCATGAGGGAACAGATCCCGAGCAATGGCGGGTGGGTGGCCGTTGGCGAGTACGTGTAGATGTGATGGGAGTTACTGTCTTTTGATGCATACATTTGTCTTACAGAGAGCCTCATAGAAGCTCCAACGACTAAGCTCTGCTGCCCTGCTTTTCCCATCGGCTACTTGTCTGTCTTCTTTGAATTCTTCCTCGTGTGTAACAGCCACATTGTGCGTGCTCTTATAATTATTTTCACTTTCATTAACTGAAGACCAGAACCCCACAAGAGAGACCTTTTGATTTAATTTAATTTAAACATGTGTTATAATGCAAGTTACAAGCAACACAGGTTCCAGTCTCGTGTAAGAAAAAAATCCCAGTGCTTCTTGTTAAAAATTTCAACCGACGTCGTTTCGTTTGATTAACTTGAAAGGAAGAGTGAGAGGGCGTCAGAGACCAACAGAAACCAAGTGTCCTTATCCTAGGCTTGGAAGTCCCTTAATCTCTTGACTCTCCACAGTTGTCCTCATCTCGAAGGCCTGTTGAGGCCTAACTCTCGTATAATTTTATTCATTAAATCCGTGAATGCCCACAAGTACTTCCAAAATTCCAAGTCATCTTACTGATAATTATGCAATTTCAATTATTCCACTTGAAATGTTGTTTATCTTTCAGTGCCAAAGTCCATCCCGTGCTTGCATGATTCAACCCCACTCCTACAAACTATTAGAAGATTGAGCTCATATTTATTTTCCTTTTCAATTGAGATGTTGACATGTTTTTAATTAAAAATTAAATTAACATAATCAAGCTTAAGAAAAGCCTTCTTTTTGACACATAACCTTCTCTTGTCTCCTAATTAGGTTTATAAAGTTCTAATCAAGTTGGGTAACAAATGCATCAATCATGTCACATCACTTGATTCATTTTGATGGGCCACTGCCGAAAGCTGATGTTATGATTCAACCATCGTCACCGTTCAACTTTATCTTCTCCACCAATCATACCAAGCATACACCAAATATCAACGTGGATTTAAAAATATAATAAATTGAAGAATGTATTAGTGGCGTGACGATTGAAGACCGTACCCGGCCACCGCCCAAGACGCCTGCCTTTACAAAAGCGTGACACGGTGTCGTATATGACACGCATTGAAGTTTATATTCTCTCTGCTTGAGTCTGATGATAAATGTTTCCAATTTTAAAATATTATTTTGAATTTCCACTAATTCTGTGAAATTATTGCTGTCAATTTATGGTCGCTGGCCAACGGCTACAATATCTGGATTTTCTAAGGGCAATTAATTGTGGGGATACGGATTTGGTTGAGAAAAAATTGTAGCGTGCGAGTCAAAATCAGATGGCTCAAAATCATCTGATCATGTGGTTAATGGATTTGATGCTGCGCAAGACGACTTCTTTTGATATCTTATCGTTGTACGATCAAATTTGTTTTCTCAACTCTATGGTGTACACCGTACTGCACTGTATCTATATTTAATGCCCAAATTACCCCTGATTAATATTCAAGATTTTATTTTAATCTGTTTTAATTTAATCCTGCGATTCTCGGTCCTAACGAGACTCGGTTGGATTATTTTACCCGCAAAACACGTGCAGAAACCAAGTGATTCTCAAACAGTCAAAACATTTTCGAAAGAGAATGTCTAAGCAGAAGAGTTTACATACGACGATTATTTAATTAAAAAAATATTTATATTTATTTATTTTATAATTTAATTTATTTGTTTCTTTGGAGTCTCTTACCCTAAATACTGGACAAGAGGAGGACAATAAAGTCATTTCAGTCATCACAACATAATTAATGTTGTTCCTTTTTTCAAAAAAAAATTGCATTTTTAAATTTAAAGAAAATGTCAAAAAAACAAAAAAATCCAATTTTGCAATAATAATTAATAAAGTGCGGTAATTAATAATTCAATAGAGGTTTTTGGTACTCTTTGCTTTTTTTTTGGTTAATTTGACAGTTTTCTCTGACAGAATCAAAAGAAAGCATAAAAGGCCAGCAAAAACAGCAGAGAGAGAAACAGAGAGTTGCAGAGAAAGCTCTAACAGGCATGGGGTGAGAGAAAAAGCAAAAGCAGCTGAAGCTGTTTTGTGATAGCTACTAACCGAAATCATTTACCTTTGTAAGCTTGTTGATTCTAATCGTTCATCATACTGTTCTATTTTTTGGTTAAAAATCCATGGCGGTGGAAACAAGTTGCATGCAATTCTGGATTTTTAGGTCCGTTTTTGGTTGATCATCTTCGCGATTTCTTTTCCTATTTCTTTTTGAGTTGCGAGTGGCTTGAATGCGTGTTTTAAATTACGGAACTGTATAATTGAAGTTTGTTGATCAGGTAGTTGATTATATGAAATAGCTGTCTACCGTTCATTAAAAAGATGTGTCAATTTGTAAATTCTCCTGCATCTTCTATTTATTATTTTTTTTATAAAGACTTCGTTGTTTTGATATTATCTTGTGCCTTTGATCAGGTTTTTGTACAGATTTCAAGAGTAGGCGTTAGCTTTGTAGAGCACGTGATAATTGGAGTTGGAGGATATTGACCAGGTTTCTGACTGATTTCTCTATCATTTTCTTCAAAACCTGATCTCATTATCGTTAAGTAGTTCGAACATCTGGAAACTGAATTATTGTGTTCTGTTAGCCGACTGGTGACTAGGTACATGAAGTGAGAGACACGCAGTTTTATATCATCTTTCAGTACTGAATTTGCCGGTTCCTCTTCAAAAATATCTGGTTCCAGTTGGATCTATTATTATTTCCCGAATTTTGGTACTGTTTGGGGGATCAAACTTCTGTTTGATCAAATTTGGAGCTGGTTAGAACCATGGCATCTGTGGCACAAGCAGACTCTAGATCGAGACGCATGTATTCTTGGTGGTGGGACAGCCATATTAGCCCAAAAAATTCTAAATGGCTTCAGGAGAATCTTACAGGTATTGTTTTGTTTCTTGCAGGTTTAATTTGCATTTTTGTGATATGATGCCTGCTTCAGATTCCTTTACGAGGAATTTATTGATATTTTGAACTGCATCCCATATCATGTTGGATGCTCAGCTCACAATGCCAATGCTGCATTTAAGTTTTCATTCAACCCCGTTGCTTGTCCAACTGAACATTAAATAGCTTTTAGTCATTGGGAATATGAGGTACTCCTATCTTCTGATGGTTCATCACTTACAATGATTTCATTTCGCTTAGTCCCTCAAATGTACTTGCGTAAATCCAGTCCAACTCTTTTTTTTTCCTTTTGCAATTGTTAATGTGAAGTTTCATTCTGAAAGAAACTCACCTGAAGTTGTTGCCCATGTTCCCCTCTAAAATGAGACAAATTAGGCAAACTCTGCAACTGTGGATATTCTAAAAACAGTTAAAGCTGTCTACAAAATCACAATATAAAATCTAAAAAATTGAAAACATGTGTGAGTTTTAGAATTGACAACAATGGCTAGTTCACTGCTGGCCTGAAAACTATGTAATTGTCTTTCATGGAAAATCGTTTGTATGTTTCCATGTACAACACAAAATTACAAACATAAAATTCCTGGACCAGCTGTCAGCAGTCAGAAAACCGTCCGTGTACTTTAAAGTCCTTGCAACCTTTGTGATTGAATAATTTTTTGTGGTTACTCCCTGCATCACATGAGCGGAAGAAGTTATAACCTGCATACCTAGTGATTATAATTGGTTGTTATTAAATTTCAAGACCTGTGAATTGATGTAGCATGGGAGTTTAACTTGATCATACATAGTTTGGGAATTTAAATTCATTATTGTAACCATCCCATCCTCTTCATTTTAATTCCTGAAACTTATACTCATGGTATCATTGGTCCAAAGTTTAGTGATCTTTGCTTTTTCTCTTTATTGGTTTATAATCCATGCTTGTGATTTGCTATAAACATTATTGTTCTGCTGGGACAGACATGGATGCCAAAGTCAAACAAATGATCAAGCTTATTGAAGAAGATGCAGATTCCTTCGCAAGAAGGGCTGAGATGTACTACAAGCAACGCCCTGAGCTTATGAAATTGGTTGAAGAGTTTTACAGAGCATACCGTGCGTTGGCTGAAAGATATGATCATGCTACCGGGGCTCTCCGCCAGGCTCATCGGACAATGGCAGAAGCATTTCCCAACCAAATCCCATTTGTTTTGGTTGATGATTCCCCTGCAGGTTCTGTAACCGATGGCGATTCCCATACACTTGAGATGGCTCCAGCACGTGCATTTGTTGACCCTGATGAGTTACAAAATGATTCTTTGGGACTGTCTTCATCTAATTTACATGCTCTGAAAAGAAATGGAGCATTTACCAATGAATCTGATTCTGTAACAAGCAGAAGGGGTTTGAAACAGCTTAATGATATTTTTGGGTCTGGAGAAGTGGTGAATTATGCAAACTGTGGGGAAGGGCGAGCTAGAAAAGGCCTCAATTTTAATGATGCAGAGGAGAAAGATCAGGTTCAAAACAATGCAAGTCAAAATATCAAGGCTCGGGTCCCATCTGAGTCTGAGAGAATGGGGAAAGCTGAGCTGGAAATCTTGACCTTAAAGAATGCTCTTGCTAAATTAGAAACTGAAAAACAAGCTGGCCTACTCCAGTATCAGCAGAGTCTGCAAAGATTATCCAATTTAGAATCAGAAGTTTCTCGTGCACAAGAGGATTCCAAGGGACTTAGTGAACAAGCAAGAAAATCTGAAGCTGAAGTACAGACTTTAAAGGAAGCCCTGGCCAGATTAGTGGCTGAAAGGGAAGCTAATCTTCTTCAATACCAGCAGTGTTTGGATAAAATATCTAATATGGAGAAAAGTATTTCTCGTGCTGAAGCTGATGCTGGGGAACTCAGTGGTCAAGTGAGCAAGGCTGAAGTTGAAGCTCAATCCCTTAAACAAGACCTTGCTAGGGTAGAAGCTGAAAAGGAAGATGCTGTTGTTAAATATGAAGAATGTTTGAAGATGATATCTGATCTGGAAAACAAATTACTGCATGCTGAGCAAGCTGCCAAAAGGATTAGTCAGCTAGCTGATAAAGCAGAAGGTGAAGTTGAAAGCCTAAAGCAATCTCTTGCCAAACTAACTGAAGAGAAGGAAGCTTTGGCTCTGCAATATGAGCAGTGCCTAAAGACAATTTCTATTTTGGAGCACAAACTTGCCCGTGCAGAAGAGGAGGCCCAAAGGCTTAACTCTGAGTTAGACAATGAGCTGGCGAAGTTAAAGGGTACTGAAGAAAAGTGTCTTTTATTGGAGAGATCGAATCAGACTCTAAATTCTGAGCTGAAGTCCATGGTACAGAAAATGGGGACTCAAAGTCAAGAATTAACAGAGAAGCAGAAAGAGTTGGGGAGACTTTGGACTTGCATACAGGAAGAGCGCTTGAGATTCATTGAAGCTGAAACTGCTTTCCAAACTCTGCAGCATTTGCACTCCCAGTCTCAGGAAGAGCTGAGATCTCTGGCTGCAGAGCTCCAGAATAGGACTCAAATACTAAAGGACATGGAGACTCGTAATCAGTGTCTACAAGAAGAAGTCGAAAAAGTCAAGGAAGAGAACAAAGGCCTGAATGAACTCAACTCATCTTCATCTGTGTCAATTCAAAATTTGCAAGATGAGATTTTGAGTTTGAGAGAAACAATAGGGAAACTTGAAGCAGAAGTTGAACTTCGGGTGGATCAAAGAAATGCTCTCCAGCAAGAAATTTATTGTCTGAAAGAGGAACTGAATGAACTCAAAAAGAAGCACTGGACTATGATAGAGCAGGTAGAATCAGTCTGCTTAAATCCTGAGAACTTTGGGTTTTCTGTGAAGGAACTGCAGGATGAGAACTCAAAGCTTAAAGAGATTTGTGAGAAAGACAGATGTGAAAAAGTAGCTCTTTTTGAAAAGCTGGAAGTCATGGAGAAATTACTTGAGAAAAATACCACTCTTGAGAATTCCCTCTCAGATTTGAATGTTGAGTTAGAAGGGGTTAGAGAGAAGGTGAAGGCTTTGGAGGAAGCCTGCCAAAATCTTTTGGGAGAGAAATCTATGCTTGTTGCTGAGAAGGACGCACTGATTTCTCAGTTACAGGATGTGACTGAGAATTTTGTGAAACTCTCACAGAAGAACAACTTTCTGGAGAATTCCCTTTTTGATGCCAATGTTGAACTTGAAGGTTCAAGGGTAAAATCGAAAAACTTAGAAGATTCATGCTTGTTGCTTGATAATGAGAAGTCTGGTCTAACCACTGAGAGAAAAATCTTAGTTTCTCAGTTGGACATGGCTCAGAAAGGACTGGAAGATTTGGTGAAGAGCTATGCAGAATTAGAAGGGAGATACTTGGGTCTGGAGGAAGAGAAAGAATCAACACTTCGAAAAGTAGAAGAGCAACAGGTTTCCTTAGATGCTGAAAAGCAAAAGCATGCTAACTTTGTCCTGTTGAGCAAAACTCAATTGGCTGGCATGGAATCACAAATTCATTTTCTACAAGAAGAAGGTCAGTGCAGGAAGAAAGCATATGAAGCAGAACTTGATAAAGCTGTGGGTGCTCAAATTGAGATTTTCATCATGCAGAAATGCATACAAGATATGAAAGAAAAGAATTTATCCCTCCTTTTTGAGTGTCAGGAACTTTTAGAGGCATCAAATTTGTCAGAAAATCTGATCTATAAACTGGAGCATGAAAATCTTGAACAGCAGCAGGAGGCGAAATCCTTGGTTGATCAAATTAAAGCCCTGAGACTGGGGCTTTGTCAGTTATTAGAGAATCTTGAAATTGATGCAGACTACAGGTGTGAAAGTAAGATGGAGCGAGAGCAGACACTTCTTAACCATATAAGTGGCAAACTTAAACAGATGCAGATCTCTCTTTTAAAGGCCCTGGATAAAAACCAACAGTTAATCATAGAGAACTCAGTTCTTGTTGCATTGCTTGGGCAACTAAAACTGGAGGCAGAAAATCTTGCAACAGAGAGAAACACCCTTGATGAAGAGTTTAGGATCCATTCTGAGCAGTTCTTGGTTTTGCAGAGGGAGTTCCAAAAACATACAGAAGTTAATGAAGAATTGAAATTGAAAGTGGAAGAGCGAGACCACAAAGAAGAAGTTTTGAAGACTGAAATGCTGAATCTGCATATGCTGTTGTTGGACTTGCAAGGGGCCCACCAAAGTTTACAAAAGCAGAACTGCAGGGTACTTGATGAGAGGGAATCCTTGATGAAGAAAGTCTTGGATTTGCAGGAATACAAGCGCATTCTAGAAGAGGAAAACTATGCCATGTATCTTGAAACATTGTATCAAAGTAACCTTTCTCAGATTTTCAAGGATATCATCCCTGAGAAATTAGTGCAGATAACTGAGCTTGATGAAAATATGGAGAAACTCCGTTGCATCAATAATGAACTTGAGGAGAAGGTAGGGCTGAAGGATGGGAAATTAGAAGATGTAAAAAGGGAAAATTCGCATCTCAAGCAATCAGTAGAGAAGTTAGAGAATGAACTGATTTTAGTTAGATGTGTTACTGATCAGTTAAATTCTGAAATTGCAAATGGAAAGGATCTCTTGTCTCAGAAGGAAAATGAACTTTTGGTAGCAGAAAAGATGCTGAGTACATTACAGAATGAAAGAACAGAGTTGCATGAAGTACTGGAGGATCTGAATTGCAAGTATGATGAGGCTGAGATGATACGAGAAGATCAAGGAAAACAGATTCTGAAACTATCAGAAGACTATGATTGTCAGATTAAGGAGACCAAATGCTTTCATGAGGCAAATATGAAGTGGGAGGCTGAACTAGGGAAATTGCTCAAGGAACTGGAAGAAACCAAACATAGGGAGGAAAGTTTGAATCATGAACTGGAAAAGGGAAGAAGTGAGTCTGAACTGTGGGTGACTCAGGCTGTGACATTCTTTAGTGAACTGCAAATCTCCTCAATCTGTGAAGTATTGCTTGAAGAAAAGGCTCATGAGCTCACCAGACTATGTGAGAATCTTGAAGGCAGAAGTAATTCCAAAGATATGGAGATTGACCAGTTGAAAGAAAGGGTTAGTACCATGGAAGGTGAAAATGGAGAACTCAAAGCTCAGTTGGCTTCATCTCTCCCAGCTGTCACTTCTTTGAGGGACTGTATAAGATCTTTGGAGAATCATACTTTTAGTCCTAAGGTTGACAATGAAGAACCAAAGGTAATGTTATCCTATTATTGATTTTGCTATACTATTGAAATGATGTTATAACTTTGTCTCTGTTAACCTTGATGAGCTCTATCTTAATTTAACTTTAAATTTATATCTCTGCTTACCAATTCTATTTATGTGCTTAGTTGTTTTCTATCCTTTCTTCTTTTTTGGTTGGAATGAAGCCTTTTCCTTGAAAATATCTTTGTAGTTTTAGCTCCTCAGTTCTTTGCACCATAAATGCTTGCCTGCTTGGTCTTCTCATAGAAATCTGCATTTTTCATTTGAAAATTGTCGTGGAATTTATGTTTGCTTCTTTGGTTGCCTATGTAGCTCTATTAGCCTACTGAGATTTGTGGCAGTTGTCTTACCCTTACATTGAGAATGTGGTTTTTACTTCTGTTTGACCTTAATCAAGAAGGCCTCATTATCCCATTTATCTAAATGAATTATAAAGTCATAATTCTTTTAAATATTTAAGTCGCTCCTTGTTTGGATCTAATCCAATCCAATATATGGTCTACCTTCTGATGATGATGTTTCTAATTGTTTAACCATGTTCCATCTTATTGTTTTTGCTTTTGGATATCATTTTAATTCATGGATTTGTATTCCATTTGTTCCAGGAAGCTGATTTGCGGTGTCACCTGCAAGCCGAGCGCTGTAAACAAACAAGCAATGGTCAAATTGCCACAGTGCCAGATGGTGTTTCAGAGTTGCAGGATTTGCAAATGAGAATCAAAGCTATTGAGAAGGCAATGATAGAAAAGGAGAGGCTTGCTATGCTGGAAACCTTAAATGCTAATACCAAACTAGAAGTTGCAATGAGACAGATTGAAGAGTTAAAATGTAGAAGCAACTTGCACCAAGAAAGTGGTCTCAAAAGCAAGCATGCTGGTCAGAAATATGAACAGGCGGTACTAGGAGATGGGCATATTGACAATCTTAAATTGCAGAAACCAACTCCTGAAATCTCTGAAGAGGGGAATGAAGTTATGACAAAAGACATTATGCTTGATCAAGTATCTGAGTGTTCATCCTATGGGAAAAGCAGGAGAGGAAATATGGAAGCTGATGATCGGATGCTTGAGTTATGGGAAACCACTGCAAAAGGTAGAAGCATTGATCTGAAGGTTGGAAAGACTCAGAAGGTGGCTGGCGCACCAACTGACTACCGTCAGATGAAAGCATTGAAACTACAGAAGAGCAAAAGTCCCTCTGTAGAATCACTGGTTGAGAAGGAGTTGGGGGTGGACAAGTTAGAGACTTCTAAGAGATTTTCAGAGTCTCAGAAAGAAAGAAGCAAGAGGAAAGTTCTTGAAAGACTTAATTCTGATGCACAAAAATTGGCAAACCTTCAAATCACTGTGCAAGATCTAAAGAGGAAGGTCAAGATTTCTGAGAAGGGCATAAAGGGAAAAGGAATGGAATATGATACAGTTAAGGAGCAGCTGGAAGAAGCTGAAGAGGCCATTGTGAAGCTGCTTGATGTCATTCATAATTTGATCTCAAATACTGAAGATGTTTCCTTATCCTCTGAAGGAAAATCTGTAATAGAGTCAGATGATAGCAGCAGTGTCGCGAGTCACAGAATTTCAGAGCAGGCAAGAAGAGGATCTGAAAAAATTGGGCGTTTGCAGTTGGAGGTGCAAAAATTACAGTTTTTGCTGCTGAAACTTGACGATGAAAAGGAAAGTGGAGGAAGAACCAGAATCACAGAGAGAAAAACAAGAGTTCTCCTGCAAGACTATCTTTACGGCGTCAGGACAAGAAATAGTCAGAAGCGAAAGAAGGCACATTTCTGTGCATGTGTGCAACCTCCTACCAAGGGAGATTGAGTCTAGTTGGATCAGCACATAATTAGCATAGTTTGAAGTATTTGAGACATTAGTTGCATTGTCTATAAATTTTCCTTGCTTGACATGTTTAAGACCTTCATGTTTATCTGTCTCAGAACTTATTGCTTATATTTTGTTAATTTATGGAGGATCGGCATATTTAGATTAGAAATTCTGCTGTACATGTCAGGCTTTGTGTAATTAAAAGAAGCAACACTTATTCAGCATCTTCCTATACCCCATTCCTCCATTCTTATACCTGTAATTTTTTTAAAAAAAAACAGAAATAATATGAATCTCCATGGAAAACTGTATTATTTAAGGTTACAGTTAGTGTTACTGTCTCCATTTAATTTAGGCTATTCCTCCTGCTGTACAATTTGAGTCCTAAAATTGATAAAAATGCTCGTGTTATTGCCCAGGAAATTGGTTCTTGCTGCTTTCTTTGCATGGTGCAGTTGAGAGTTCCGTGCTTTTGCAGATCACCTTTTGTGTAGTCGAGGAGCTGATACCCTCGAGTCTGGGATACAAGTATGCGACTTCGGACTTGTTCTGTGGTCTTGATACCACATCTAGCATTTAGAGCACTGAATGCTATGAAATAACCCTCATGGTTTTTTATTTCATTTTTTAAAAAAATTTTAAGTCAAAAGTAGAAGTCATAAATCATAAATTAAAAGATTTCTTCTTTTTTCTTTAAATTCTCCATTTCTGCTTTGATTTTGTTCAAAAGACAAACATTTCTTGGAATTTTTAGTCCTTGTATTTATTTTGATTCGATTCAATTTAAGCCCGGGAGAGTAAATGGAACCATCATCATCTATGTACGCAGAGATTAGAGATTGATGACATCTTTTAGTAAAATCCTAACGACACTCCACACATGCAATAAACAAAAGTTTATTTCAATGCTAACAGCGTAGTGCATACAAGTCAGATAGAGCCCTAAGATGAGACTGTAAGAATAAAGCAGAAAAAAGACCTGGATCTTCTCGATATTTATCAGAACAGAGGCTCTTTGAAAGCAGAGCATCATCCATCAAGATTTTCTTACTTCACAATCTACATTATACCTTTCCGTGACATAATCAAGGTGGCTTTTAATTCCAAACACACCCCAGACCAGAACAGTAACAAGGATGACAACAACCAGTTCAACCTCTTTGTCTAAGAGGGAATGACTAGTCTGGAGTTCTCTTTATTATGCTGCAAGTGTTTGTCTAGGTTCTCCCTCGTGGTTCTTCCTATTGGATCAACCTGGATACAACACTGCTCTCCATAGCCGGAATCGTGATGCTCAGACAAAATAACATCAGGATGCAGCAGATCTCCACTGTCAATTATAATATTGTGGAGTAAACAACATACCAAGATGACACTTGGCAGTTTCCTCTTGTCAGGTCTCCACATGACCTTATTAAGGATTCTCCATCCACCCTTTAACTGCAAGAATGCCTTCACAGCAAGCGACTTTGCAGCTTCATGCTTGGAATTGAACGTAGACATAGAAGCCAAACCGCCATTATTTTCACAAGGAGTTAGAAGCCATGAAAGAAGTGGGTATCCAACCCCACCAACTATATATTCTCTTAACTCCACTCCTTCAGACAAAGTTCGCCCTCTTCCATTCAAACGCTGATGAGCCTCGCAGAGTTTGAAAAATCCTGAAAACTTCAGTAGTCTAGACACAGTCATGCCACCAGGCCAACCTGTCACAATATCAATAAATCTCATCTCATGGTCAACAATTCCCTGAACAAGCATACTGTAATTGTTCTCTTGGTCACACCAGTCATCTGAGGTTTGCACAGCTGGAAGTGTCATGATAATGTGCGTAGCATCAATGGCTCCACAACAATTTGGCAATCCAAAGGATTCTTCAAATTTGGACTTGATTTCATCCACTCTATTAGAATCAGGCCACTTGAGATGGTGTTTGGCACGTTCTTCCAATGCTTCAATAAATCTCCAAGTCACCTGAGAAACTGTGGACTGGCCAACACCAAATGCAGCCCCAACTGAGACTTGGGACTCACCGGATGCTAACCTTCTCAGGGCAATTGCAACTTGTTTCTCAACACTAAGGAGTCTCCCCTCAATGTTGATGAGCCCAGATGGCGGCCTCGATACAAGATCTTCTCTGACAAGGGAACAAATGTAATCAAAAGTCTTCTTCGAAACTCTAAAGAAATACTTGAATGCTTCTTCCTCGTCAGAGGGTATTGTTGCACCTGTGAGTTCGAGTTACACCAATGTAATTAAACCAGCCATTTCAGTTTCAATGCGAGGTTCATTGACACTGCACATTGAAAAACTACGCATGATGCATTTCAACCGAATACTCCATATTCAAAATCCCCTCTTTGATTTTACTTTTTCCCTTGTACACCATTGATTCTTTCTAAATTTCTACCCTTCGCTATATCAAATTAGTCATTTTATCACAACATAATATCTCCCCACTTTTACATTTTTCCTTATTATTGTCATTATTATTTCCCTGATTTTTCAGCAAAAATATTAAATAACCAACATGTTGAAAACTTTAAGCGGCGATCAAAGCAATTCCCAAGTTCATTTACAAATCAGTGATGACTTACCACAACAAATAACAACAAGACGGTGTTAGCTAAAGAGTAAAGAGCAAATGGAATTAACCCATCAACACTATTACAAATACCCATTAAGCAGAGGTGAGAAAATTACGTATTTTGCTGTAAAATGAGTGAATAAGAGAAACTAGAACCTGGAGTTGAAGAATTCTTGGCCCAGAAACAGTCCCACCAATCGGACTCGCTGGATTTCGGCTCTTTTGGAACAACACTTGCGCTTTTGCTCTTCTTCAGCTTCTTGGAAACCTTTTTAGCTTTCTTTGATTTCGATTTCTTGGGAGGAGCCATATAATTGAAGACGAATCTTTTATCGTTCGGTTACTGGGATAGTTTTGCACCAATGTAGTGCTGCAGCGTATTCAACGAGCATCAGCGAACTAGAAGCTGATTACCCTTGCTAGCCAGCCTGCCCAATAAGCTGTAGAAGCCGACGAGCCTTCCACAATACGATGACGTTTCACTTATTTAATTAAAAAGTATTTTTAAAAAAATGTCTCGATTTCAAATCTTGAATATTAAAATAATATTCATAAACAAAAACACCCCATCATCATCATAAAATCCGAAATTAAAATTTTGATCACAATTTATAAACATAAACCACTCTTTCTGCTTCTTCATCTCTTTCACCAAATCATCAACTTGGTACTCTATGGAGGTTAGACAACATTCAACATTATAACAAGGATTCTACTCAACGCTACTTCTCTAGCTTCTGATACAACAATTCTCAGGTTTTTTTTTCTTGTACAAGAGGAGGAAACTGCGGTAGCTTTAATTCTGGGTAACAATTCCAAAATGCTTTATTTCCAGTTCATGTACTTGATACATTTATGATTGGACAACTTGCATACAGCTGGAATGCGCCTAAAAAATAGGAGATTTCTCCGACTTTGATTATAGCATTAGCCTCCATTAACTCATCATTGACATTGCCACTTGGTTAGCATCCCTTTTGCTCCTAAGTTCCACATTGCAACACACAAACACACACATATATATGTATGTATAGTACTTGGCTTACATGAAAAATGATCAAGCCATCTCAGGGCTTGATACGTATTCAAGTTACTTATACATAGTTCGGCGGTTCGGATTCTTCTTTCACAGGACTTGGTTTGCATGTATGAAGCATGAAATTGCATGCTTCAACAGCTTCTCCTACTGTCACGTATATCCATTCCTGCCCTATATTGTCAATGAACTTGGACTTGTCAAGCTTCTTCGTTACCTCAGCTCCAGGATTTGCCAACACAAGCTGATCAGATCATGGTAAATTAGATAGAAATATTAGACATCAACACAATGTTTGTTCTCTTTAATTCAATTCACATAGCTGATCAATTTCTCAGGAAAAACAAATGTACCTTGAGCGCCCTTCTGTCAAGAATTTTCTTCACTTCCTCTAGCATGCTTATCCCACTAGTGTCGATGTTACCAACAGCTGTAACACGGACACACAAGTCGGGGAAGTTCGAATGCCAGATATTAGCAAGAAGATGTTTAAATTAATTGCTTACCGCTCATTTCCAGTATAACATAGTGTAAGCTGGACTCTCCGGAAGATTTCAGCCTGTCTTCTTCTTCATCAATCCATCTTGCTATCCTATTGAGAACAAGAGAGCACTGCTTGTAAACATCGCAAAATGGAGGCATACTTGCAAAGTTTCACGTAAATTTCTCTTATAGAAATGCAGTTTTAGCAATACCTTTCTCTCAAGTAGCTTACATTGGCAAAGTAAATAGGAGCATCAATCTCCAGTACGAGAACTCCAGGAATGTTATTTGCATATGGGTATTGTTCAACATTTCTGTATATCTTTGAATTTGGAATGTTACCAAGAACGACAGTCCTTGGCCTTGCCACAAACAAAAGTACCCTCAGTATGGAAATCGAAATCTGCAATTTTACACAAACAAATTAGTATTAGTCGTCAAAATTAACAAGAAGAAAAGAACTTCAGATGTTTCTAGCGGAGCGGAGAGAACATTTATATATTGTATATATACCGCAATGGCTAAGCCAATCTCGATGTTGCCAAAAACCACACCCGTGTATGCACCCATGCATACTATGAAATCAAATTTATCAACTTTAAAGAGATGAATCGCTGCTTCGTAGTCGATAAGGCCAAGCATTGCAGCCATTATAATTGCAGATAACACCACAAGAGGAGTGTAATGGAACAATGGAGTTAGAAACATTAGTGTTATCATTACTGCCATTGACATAACAATGTTTGACACTGCAGTCTTGCATCCTGCGTTAAAGTTCACAGCTGACCTCGAAAATGACCCTGAAATTTCATGTTCACACTTTGAATTATTAGCCAATTAAAACAAAGATATGAATTTTCTTTGGGTTGTTAATTTGATATGTATTTACACCTGTTGTCAGATAGCAGGAAGTGCAAGAACCGGCTATGTTCATCATCCCGAAAGCTATCATTTCTTTGTTCCCATCAATGTGGTAATTCTTGAACATGGCAAAGCTTCTCCCCACTGCTATTCCTTCCTGAAGAACATTCAGACAGAACATTCAGTTGGTAATTGCCTTAATTAATGACTAGATTACTGATTACTCTATTCCAATGTTCTTATTTTGTTTCATGTTTGAGCCTTAATTATCTGATTATCGAATCAAATCTGCATTTAGTATTTTCTACCATAAACAATTACGGATTATGGTGCTTACAGCCATAGCGATGACGCCCGTTATGATGCCAGTTTTGATTGCTGTTGTAAGAGAAGGCGACACAAACACCAGATCCGTAACAGACGGTGGATTCAATCCCTTCTTCAAGTGTCCTATCTGCATAAATTACAACAGCATGCACCTTATCACAACTCTTCTCTTCATCATTCATTCACATACAGACAACTGTCAAATTGACACAGACATCAAAAACCTATCCACAATCAGAGTTGTGTGCCAAACTCTTCCCAATACTCGCCACCAGATATGATGGGGGCCCAAACAATTTGCATGCGATTCTATTATTGGTGAGGGCCCACCAGAAAAACACTTAAATGAAAACTGGGCCAAGGCGAGACAACTACAGGCCATGTTGGGTGGACATAACCGGGTTTGTCGCGATACTCTGGTGAGTTGAGTGAACGGTGGCTCAAACCTGCTGGGAGTTTCTGATTGGACAGTGTGACTCAGTTGCGTCATAGTCGAACAATTTGAGGAAACAGACAGAGCATTTTATTTCCCAAAGAGGAAAAGTGAGAGAGAGAAAGATAAGAGATTACGATAGAGTTTCTGCTCTGCTCACCACTTGAACACCGTGTCGTTCAGCATGGGTTAGATAAACGAGAAGGCTTCCCATAACAACTGACGTCAATGGAGCCACTGCTGATATCCAGAAGAACCTGGGTTTTCTCTTGCTCTGCGTGTAAATATTGTTAATAAATTTCTATATTAAAAAAAAAGGCATTGAAAGTAAAGAAAAGTATGGACTTTTATCATTTACTTACCAAGTATTTAGTAACGAGGAGGAAGAAGAGAAAGCAACAGCCCAGTACTCCGCTTTCCCACCTCCACTGCAATAAACCGGGGAACCTTGACATTTTTTTTGAAATTATGTTTCTTTCTTAATTTTTTTTATTATTTAAATAAATATTTGACTTATGAAATATATTATAATCAATAATTTATATTATATTATGTATTAATATTTTATTTAAAATTTTTAAAAAAAATTCAAGAACCTTTTTTGATTGCAGGGTTTAGATCTGTAAGCTTTGAAAATGACAAGGGAATTCATTAATTAATAAATTACCTTTGACTAAAGCTAGAGGCTTCAAACTCTTTTATCCAATGAATACCCGTGAATTATAGGAATAATAACTGTGTGATCATGGGATATTACCTTAACAGAGGGAGAGGGCAGGAGTCTAAAATATACAATAAGTTGTATTTGCAGGAGGAGATACGTACCTTATTTGTTTGGGTGAAAACGGAATGCATGACAGCCATAATATCGGTCGCATGAGTGAAGTGCTCAAGCCCAAGTATTCCTTTTAGCTGTTGCAGACACACCACTGTCGCTGCTCCTCCCATGAAGCCTACTATCGCTGCATGTGATAGAAAATCCACGATAAACCCTAGCCTGCAACAATTTCAGTGTCAGATCAGAGAATATATGTCTCATTCCAAGTTCAGTTTTTAAATTTTCAGTATGTTTAATCGCATCTATCCTCGTTTTGACAGTTTTTCGAAGTAATGGAAACAATGGAACAACTGCATATCTCAAGACAAATAGCAGAAGACAAGACTTGCAGCAAAGAGAGACAGAGATAGAACAAATACTAAATGTTTCACTTAACCTTTTTTAGAGCTTATTTAATTAAATTGACATTTCTTTATTTCATTATTTTTAATCAAATTAGAAAATTTTTAAACTTAATCTCAAGGACAATCTCAAAGACCTTACTGGAAAGAGTGAGAGAGAAAGCCAGAACCAAGCAGTAACCTTAACAGTCCCAATGAAACTTGAAGAACTCCAGCAAAGAATGTTGCTGTGAAAGCAAGATGGAGGTAAAGCTTGGGATTCTCGTTGGCATTAACTTCACTCCCCAACATAGAAGCTATCAGAAGTGAGGCAACAGCGACTGTTCCCACTGCCAAATCTTTTGAACTTCCCATCATCGCGTAAATCAATGGCGGGACAAAGCTTGAATCTGCACAACCAAAACAAACCAGACATTAAACCACTCATAATCAAGTTGGCTGAGAAGTATTCTCTGATTTCTATCTCTGACGTACACAAGCCAAGAACTGGTGGCAAGTTAGCCAGCTTCGCGTAACTTATCCCCTGAGGGATTGCAAGGCTAGCTATAGTGATTCCAGCTATAACGTCAGCTTTCAGGAACTGAAAACTGTAACGGGAAGCCCATTCAAAAATGGGGAAGAAATACTGAAGGCCTAATATGCATTTCTTAGATGCTGGCTGATCCTTGAACTGCCTAAGTGGATCTTCAGGAAAGAACATCTCTTTAAGATTGTACTTCAGCGACTTGAAAAATGGCTGCGGCGGTGGAACTGCAACACGGAGTGCACACCCCACATTTTCTGTAGATGGGTATACACAGTCTGCGTTACCCATGTTAAAACACTGCTAAGTGAGTGGAAAGAGAGGCTTAGCTAAATACAGTGATATAAACTGTGTTATAGGAATGGCAGAATTTGGAGGCGGAAATGACAGCGAGAGAAAGAAACAGAACGAGATGGAAAAGGAGTTGTAGTGAGTGAAGGAGTGGAAGGACAATGGCTTTATAGGGGGAGATGGCGAAAGGATTAAATTTAAATTTAAATCAAAATAGTTTTTAATTTTTTATAAATTTTTATTCATTAAAATATTTACAAAAAATAAATTAAAATAAAATGTAAATTTTTTATTATTTTTAATACTTAAGTGATATTAAATTTTTAAAAATAAAAATATATATATATATATATTGATTCTCGTCCTTCAAGCTTTTATGTCTTGACTAGCTGCCCACCTCGTGCCTTCTGTTCTGTGGTCTCCTTAACAATTAAAGAAGGCGGCAAAATTCTGGAAGCTTCCACATACTTCTGTAATATACGACAGCTTAATTACGTCCCGGCCAGTCGTGGCATCACTGCGGCACTTGGTGAGCTCGCATTGGTTGTAACTTTGTAAGTCGATCCTGAGCTTGACACGTCAAGGATGACGGTTATCCTGACAAGTAAGTCGATCCCACGATGACGGTTAGAAGTTGAAAAACAGAGGCAGACGTAACAGTACGTGAACGGACAGTAGTTACCCATTTGTTTATTGTTAATCTATGAATGAGCAAAGGGTTGTTTTTTGTCCATGTGTAACACGTGTTTATTATGCTTCCTTTTCTGAATGTTATATTAACATCATTGGTTTGTGTCAAATATATAGGTGATGATTAGTCTCAATCCTTTAAACAGTAAAGAAATCGGCCCATGTTTACAGAAAACAGGGCTTGATTGGAGTTACGGAAAGCAAATCAAGTTTTCAGGAAAACAGTAGCTTTCCAGGACAACTTCTCGGTAGATCGTTTGTGCTTTTCTCTTTCTTACTTGAACACTTCATACTCGGGCTCGATGCTACGGTAATTTGACTATTTACGCATTTGTACTGAATTAACATGTTCCTTGAACGCACACAGAGCATGAAGCATGCAGAAGCACTGAAAGTGCTTGATCGCTTGTTTAAGATATCATATACGTGTCTGCATATTGCATAATCATTTGTTGAATATCATTCAACTCTGGCACAAAATGATACTGTTAATTACACGTTCGAAATCCCCTGCTTTTAGAAATGGAATGTGGGGCACTGGAATATTCAACAGAATTGGATGAATATTTTAGATCATGAACTAATGGTTAATGGAGACTAGCAAATGCAGAGCTTAACTGTTTGTTTGAAAATCAAAAGTTAGCTGCTGCGCCTCCTTCAGTGTCTGCAGATCATTGCACAATACAAAGAGACTTTTCTTCTTATTAAAATGGGGGTGTCTACTTGTGACTTGCTTGCCCCACATCCCTTTCGGCAAATTATGCAAGAAATCTCATTGATTGATGTAATCGAGTAGGATCATCAATTTTGGTTACTTTTATCTAGCTCTAGCTGCATTATTTGCTTGACTTTACTTAAAATTTTCTGGCATTTGGAAGACCTGTGCCAATGCCGTCAATGAGTACTCTTTATTTCTAAATGGCAAATGAGAGCACCCAAAGAAATAATGCATCTTTGTTGACCAATGGTCTGCTTAAACACCTAATGATCCAGAATTATTCAACGTGTATTATGATTGAAGTGTTGTTACTGTTGGCATATTTATTTCAACCATTTGCATGACTCAACTGCTCTATAATTGAGTTAGCAGGAGCAGGACATGTGCAGTATCGCTATCTGATTGTTGAGACCTCTTTCTGTTATTGCCAGGCATGCTGAGGAAAAGGACAAATCCCTCGCGATAATTAAAAGAGTATATCGCTGAAATGAATTACCAGAAAGAGTTGTTTAAAGAACGATGGAAATGAATGGCGTGGGGTGGCGCAGATGCCATCCTTAATTAAAAGGAATCATAAAGAAATGGAAAAGCGTTGAAACTCTGAAAGTTGGCGCGCATGGAATCCACGGTGCAAATGAAATGACATCTCACTGCTGATTGCAGGTCAAGGGTGAACCCTTGACTAGGCTAAAAAACCATACTGCTGCCATGGATTATTAACAACGGTTGAACACTTTTAGATATGATTTTGAAGAAGATGATTCAGAATATTACGTTTGGTTGCATTAACGTGGATTGTCGAAAACTGAGGGGGAGATTGGCAATACAACTAGCGTGATCATGAGTAATGTTTTGAAACTGGATCAAATTAGGAGTTACTGTGGAGAAGGGTGAGCGGCTAGTGCCCTCTACAGCCAAAGAAAACAGAGAGAGAGAGAGAGATGATCACGAAGTGAAAGAGACTAGCACTCGCTCGTTCTCCCGCCATCTTTCTATGTCACATGGTGATGGTCCTCTCTTTCTTCTTCCCCATCACATGAAGTGTACTGTGTCAACTTAACCAGCTTTCCGTCCATCCATATAACTCCTCTGCCTACCGCATGCTGGAGAAAGATAACCTGCCTACTTTCTTGTGCTTCTCCAGAGTCTGTCCATAACCACAAACCCTCTTACTTAACTAACTTTTTCTCTTTTCCTTCTTCAGCTCTTTCACGTGTCTTATTGACTAAATACAACATTCTGCTTAATTTCCATGTAATGTGTACTCCACCAATTGTAGTGCGACCTGGCATCTCCCCCATGCCTGACGCTGTCACAGTGTACATATCTTCAAAGCGAATCCCATTGACCCATAAACAGGTTTTTAAAATGATAATGACAGTTACATGCATGTTTAGAAAAAGAAATGAAGAAAATAATGGGAGAAAAGGAGTGGTAAGGATGGGTAATGGCCTCCCGGGGTCAACTTATTTGCCAGTCTTATTCAAGGGCGTGCTTGTGCAACCATCATGACCAGCCTGTCTGAAATTCAAGAGCTTTACGTTTCGATGTAGAGAAGAAACACATCATTGACTTCTCTAGTGTTTGTATTTATTATGCTCCATTCATTATTCAATGGCGAGGACACACAACAACACATTATTTTGATTGTGTTTGCCCGCGTTGGACTTCAAGAACTTGCAAGACGAACTTTTTCAGGGCATGTTTGGTGTAGCAAGCCGCAGTTTCTTGGGTCACTTCTAGGGCATGTGTGTTGTGACGTGTATATTTATGTTTTATGATATTTTTAGTTCATATTTATTTATTATTAATAAAATATATTTTTTATATATATTTTGATTGATCATGAACTATGTAGCATTGATTAATCAAAATGTTTATAAATATGTGTGTATATATATATATATATAATTTTAGTATAATTTATTAGTAAAATTTAAATATTATATATTTATTATATTTTATTCTTAATATATATTTATATCGAGTTAAATTATTTTTATTATAATTTTTGTATTTATGTACTTTTATTTAGTATAGTTTATATTTAAATTTATTATTATTTTTATTTGATGGGAATTTTTGTTAATTTTTTATAAAAAAATATTTGTTTTTAATTTTTTTAAATTTCGAAAGAAGTACGTAAAAATATTTATAAATGAATATACATAAAAATAAATTTTTTTTAATTATTCTACTATTTTGACTAGTCAACCATAAATTATAAGTAATAATTTTATTATTGAAGAGTATTTTTTATTTTTTAAAATAATAATAATAATAATTATTATTATTATTATTATGGGCGTCCGTACAAGCTCATTATGTAAGACGCTAATTCAGGGGATTTGGGCCAAATCTCAAGTACGAAAGCCCACTTCTAGGGTATATGTCGATCGACTATGAACAAGTCCAAACAATTGGGCTGTTTATCGGTCAAGACCCAATTGCCTTTCTTTCCGAACGCCATTGAAATTACCCACGTTTTCTATTATTATTTTTACACGTGTTAATAACCTATATTAGGGCTTTGCCCGAACAGAACTGGAGTCGCTGCGGACTGAACCAAAATACAACCCATTCCAAATTGAAATCTTTTTTTTTAAGTTTACAAATTTATATTTAATAAATTATTTAATTAATAATAAAATTAATTTTAAATAAATACTTTAATTTAAAAAATAATAAATGATGTTAAAATTTATAACTAAATTTGTATAAATATAATTTTTATATAAAATATATTCATATTTAGTTCAGTAAATATAGTTTCAATAAATATATTATTGGTTATTATTAAAATTATTTTTAAAATATATCATTAATTAAGTACATATCACTGTATCTATCTCATTTTGGTTTGCAATGGGTAAACTGTAAACGACGTCGTTTAAAGGAATGTAAATTGGGGTTAAAACGGTAACGCGTTGTATAAGCAAGGGTCCCCGTTGGGGACGGGACCAGACAACCACCCGTGCGAACCTTTCACTTTCAAGAATCCGGATGAAATCATTTGAAACAGAACCATGAAAGTGCCACTTCACCTCTCTCTATCTTTCCACGCACATCTTTTGAATTTTAAATTCCTTCCCCAGTCTTTTTGCCACTACAGTGCTAATTGCCAATGTCAATTTACAATTAAAATATTGTCGAAGTAGGTACACCTTTTCTTCGATTTCTCTCACGCTGTCATTTTTCAAATTCGTACACTAAATGTTGTAGTATCACTCTCTCTGAGCCAAGTTGCTAGCTTCTTTGCTTCCTTCTTTCGACTGCTTTCCCATCTCAGGTACTTCTTGGTGGGTTTTGTTTTTCTTCTAGCTTTGTTTTCTGTAACTGCATTTGGGTTTTTTCCCCTTTCACCTAAGTTGGTTTTGTGTTCTGGGTGCATAATCATGGTCACTTTATTTGACCGGTGATTAGACAGAGAAACGACTGGTTAATGATAGGATACACACTGAATTATTATTAGCTATTATTTTCATTTCACTGTTGTTTTGAAGGAAATGAAGTTGGCTTGTAGTCCTGGTGTATAAAAAGCTATTCCCTAAATATGATGCATTCGCTGTAAAGTACGTAGATAGTTTGCTTCTTCTTGCTGGAACAGTGAACTGTTGGTATAATTAATTTTTGTACTAAGGTTGTAGTCATGGGTTTTTGCTAGAACGAGATGCTTGACGACGCAACTATTTAGTACTGAGTGCTGTGTTTCTTCATTTTTTTCTTAAATGTTGCAAATTTCGTCTGTACATGCTATCCAGCTATTATTTCACTATTTTGATTTTTTTTTATTCTGTGGATACTGGCTAGATTGAAACTGAGAAACTATCCCTTGGAAGGTGTTGCTAAAACTCATAATGGAGCAGTATGAAATTCTAGAGCAGATTGGAAAAGGATCTTTTGGCTCAGCTCTTCTCGTGAGGCATAGACACGAAAGGAAGAAGTAAGCTTGCTTGCAACTTTAGTATGTGTTCGTTGTGATTGGTACTGTGTTTGATATAAACTTTGAAGTGTGCAGGACGAAACAATTGGTTCTTGCTATACATGTGATTTTTGGTGATATGTTGGTTATTTATTTATTTCTTTTACTCATTTCTAGGTATGTCCTGAAAAAGATTCGGCTTGCTCGTCAGACTGATAGAGCGCGCAGATCGGCCCATCAGGAGGTCAGTGCTTCTAGTGCGTTGTCTTCTAATTTTAAAGCGAAGAAAGCAGAACTGTTGTGGATATAATCTTTTCCAAGAAGCAGATGTGATATAGAAACATAATTATATTGTAATTATTCTTTCGAAAGACTCCAGAGGACGAATTCTAAGAGAAACTTTGAGAAATAAAAGATATCTAATGTGTAACTTAAGTTGAATTGTTGTGTGTAAGAACATGCCAATAATGAAGCTTAATGGATTTTCAAGAGCTAAAGTTTCTCCCTTTCACTTGTTGGTTCTTCCTATGTGATGCCACCATTCTTCCCTGTACTGCAGATGGAGCTTATTTCTAAAGTGCAGAATCCATTTATTGTGGAGTACAAAGATTCATGGGTAGAAAGGGTAAGCAAATATTTTCACTTAGATCTCTTCTAATACCACTAGATAACTGGTATCTACAACCTTTTTTTCAATTGAATTTTGGCTTTTGGAGCTTGCTCAAGTTCTACCCTTTTCTAATGTTGTTGTGGAATTCAATTATCATGCAGTGCCACATATCTGTTCTTTCACTGTATTTCAATTTATTCAATGTGACCCATGGATTATGAGGAATTTATATTCTCTACTATGGTAGTGCAATTGATAATCTGGTATCTTCTCTATCAGGGTTGCTATGTTTGCATTATTATAGGTTACTGTGAGGGTGGAGACATGTAAGTTATATTTCTCTTTTGCCATCTGCTGGGTCATGTCTTATAACTGCTGTCTGCCTTTTGGACCTTTGTGCGATGACGTTTCTTATTTGACAGGGCAGAGGCTATAAAAAGGGCCAATGGTGTTCATCTTCCTGAAGAGGTAATTCTACAGCCAAGCATTTGCTCTCTTTATGTTTTACATCATTATCAAGAATCTTGGACTTGTTATGGACTTATTGTACTTTATTGTAATTTCTGTTTCATCCCTTAGAAACTCTGTAAGTGGCTAGTTCAACTCTTGATGGCTCTTGATTACTTGCATGCCAATCATATTCTTCATCGTGATGTCAAGGTTAGTGGTGTTTTTAGGTGCAATTTCCATAACTTTGGCCAATTGTTATATGCAAAATCTCATAAGTCATTTTGCTTTGATGGTGTTTTTGAATTGCCTCAGTGCTCAAATATATTTTTGACAAGAGATCAGGATATACGTCTTGGTAATTAATGCATCCGTGACTACTGTTTTTCGTAATTGGCTATATTATTGTACTTGACAATCATTTATGCCATCATTTCTTGACCTGTATATTATAAAAAGTGTAACCTTCTTCAATATAAATTGTGGATGCAGGTGATTTTGGCCTTGCTAAAATGTTGACATCTGATGATCTTGCTTGCTCTGTGAGTAGCATTGTTGTTATGGATTTATTTTTGATACTCATCATTTGCTCGATTTCATTAACTGTTTCTCTGCTTTGAAAACAGGTTGTGGGAACTCCTAGCTATATGTGCCCTGAACTTCTTGCTGATATACCATATGGTTCCAAGTCAGATATTTGGTCTTTAGGTAAACTACATCTTTGTTGTAATTCAATAATCATCTAAGCTTTGATTGATTTCATCCTTTGTCTGTAATTTTATCATATGTTTAACTTCTTATGATTTTCAGGATGCTGCATATATGAAATGAGTGCCCAAAAGCCTGCTTTTAAAGCTTTTGTAAGTTGCTGGTAGCAATGAGAGTGTCATGTTTCCCTATACTTTTTCCATTTCTCAGAACTGAATCAAAGTATCTTTGAAAAGAGGAATGAAATTATCTCATCAAAGTGTTCTTCTAATAATTTGTTATTCAGAAGCTCTGCTATGATTGGAGAGGCTAATATTTGTATTAAATGAAAGTTTCTTCTAGAGTTCACTTTAATATTTTTTTAAGCAAATCATATTCCTGAAACATTGTTGCTTTCTTGTGAAAAATCTCACTATTTTGGAACTATATCTCAAGTTTTTTGGAATAGTCATGCTTACTGTGCTTGGACCTGAGAAAAGGATTTGTAATTATAAAAATTCCTTTGCTAGTGTCATATTACATAAAGTGGAAAAGCTGTAAGAAAGTAAAAGAAACAGAAGAAATGAAGGGAGGCATTGTAATTTTAAAACCTAAATACAAAGTTCATGGATATTTTGATTCAAGGAAATTTTGTTGTGGCATCTTGGTGATCATTTAACTGAGATATTACATAGTCATTTCCTGTTAACTGTTTGAGGAAAAAATATGTTCATGGTAGGGCCTTTAGACTACTGGAGTTGCCACCCAGATCTTTTGTCATGATCCATTTGTTAATGCTTGTGGCATCTTAATGGTGATGCAAATCGTAATATGAGAGAAATGGAATCTTGCCTGGTGATTTGGTCTCACTTTTGGTTTCTTTTTTATTTTCTGAGCAGGACATGCAGGCTCTGATTAGCAAAATAAATAAGTCTTTAGTGGCTCCTCTACCAACCATGTACTCCTGTGCATTGTAAGTTACTTCATTCCTCACACATATGACAGTCTCTGGTTTTTTGAATGAATCTCAACAACATATCAGAAATCACAATTGTCTGGAATCATCTTTGCATATTTCAAAATAAAATAGTAATTATTTATTAATATAAGACAGAATCCTCAATCTAAATCTTTTTTTATTGTTTTTTCAGTCGAGGGCTTGTTAAAAGCATGCTGCGGAAGAATCCAGAGCTTAGGCCAAGCGTAAGTTTTCCCTCCCATTTTTAACTTATAAAAAGTTTTAGATCTTGCCGAAGAGAATATATATTGTTATGGAAGGAAAGTGCTAACTTTATGTTGAAGCTATATTTAAGTTTAAAGCAGATTGTTAAGCTGATTCACTGTGGTAGTTAGTTGATAGAAATTTTCATGTAAATCTATTTGTTCAGAGATGTTTATTTTGATTAATGCACCTGACTGAGGAGTGGAGTGTATTGTGGTTATGTCAGGCTGCAGAGTTGCTCAGTCACCCACATCTTCAACCTTATGTCCTCAGGATCCATCTAAAATTGAATAGCCCTAGAGGGAATGCTTTCCCATTACAGTGGTCAGATTCCAAATTCATAAAGAAAACACGATTCACGGAACCGGAAGTTATTACCATGCACACTGACAGAGATAAGAGGCGGTCATTCAGCAGTGACAGGGCCTTAAATCCTAGCGTATCTGAAACCGAACAAGACTCTCCCTCTTCAGCTCAAAGAGCGCGAGAATTTGGAAGATATTTGAATCAAAAGTTCGGAGAATTATCTGTTGGTGTTGTCCAAGAAGAGATTGGTATTGTCAAGTCAACAGCAACAAAGCACTGCAACATTGGTCAAACCCCTAGACTGACATCAGCAAAAATATCCGCTACTCCCACAAGTCAGAGAACACCATCAGAGATATCCCATGTTGGTTCAAAACGTGATTCGGTAAGTGTCTGTGTTCGATTTCTTGTTCATTTTATGGTTGGCTTGCAAATAGAGGATTAAGAGCCTGCATTCATGGTTAGTAGTTTTTACAGATACATTCCTTTCTTCTCCTTTGCAAGTTAGGAGGGTTTAATTTTCTCCTCTCTCTCTCTCTCTCTCTCTCTCTTCCTTTGGTTTACTACATCCATTGGTTTAATCTTCCTTGAAATGTCAAAAGTTACTGATTCCCCAAGTAGCGCTGCCTCTGTTGATTTTAGTTTTTTTATACTTTCATCACTTATTTTCTTAGATTGCGAATTCTGTTTAGTTTTAGGATAAACTGTTAACTTTATGCCTATATTGCAGCTGCCAGTTTCACATACTCCAGGGGCCAAATCTTCCCACTCCTCACGAAGAGCATCTCTTCCATTAGCCACAAGAAACAGAGCGTTGGAATCCCCTTGCAAAGCCAATGTTTGCAGCATGAAATCTCCCGATGTTTCTGTCAACGCTCCCCGAATTGACAAGATCGCTGAATTTCCACTGACCTCTTCCGAAGACCTCTTCTTTCGCGTGCATAGAACATCATCAACGTCTGCAAGTTGTTCTTTTTCCTCCCCAGACAGTGTTGATTGCTCAATCACAAAGGACAAATGTACAATACAGGTCTTGGACAGAACCACTACTAGGGGAAATATGGTTGATGCAAGCCATGGAATTCCACAAAATGGAAGCCAATCCTCAGAGCACGATCCTGCAACTGGCATTTCCAGCCGTTCCTCATTTGAGTTGCAACATAGGCGGTTTGACACCTCGTCATACCAACAACGTGCAGAGGCATTGGAAGGATTGCTGGAGTTCAGTGCGAGGCTTTTGCAGGAAGAGAGGTTTGAAGAGCTGGGGGTGCTGTTAAAGCCATTTGGACCGGAGAAGGTTTCACCCAGGGAAACTGCTATCTGGTTGGCTAAGAGCTTCAAAGAAACTGCTGTCTAGCCCTTGAATTCTGATTCTTGTTAACCCTTCAAACTGTATATTACTTCTCACCCACTTTTTTCTACTACTCGTCACTGACTCAGGTCTCTGTGACTGAAGAGCCTGAGACAGGGCTTAGAAAATGATGACGTGGATTGGAATTTGTCTTAATTGGAAACACTCATTTTCCAATAGAAGTATGGGATTGGTTGATTAGTTTGGGTGGAAGCGGTACGGTTATACTATTTTATTTACTTATTTCATTAATAAAAAAATTAAATAAATTTTTTTTACATAAACTAAATAAAGAATAATTAGATAATATTTTAATTTTTTTAAAATTATAATTTTTTTAAATTAATATACTAGTAAGATTATTTTATTTTATTTTGATTTTTCAAAAAATTTAAAATTTATTAATTTTTAGATTTTAATTAAATAATAAATTAGAATATTCTTTTATTATACATAAATAATTCTTTTATTATACATAAATAATAAACAAAAATTCAAGAAGTTTGATGTTCCGTTCAAGTTTTTATATTGTCATTGTGTTTTTAACTTTAAAAATCTTGCAGTTTGATCTTCAAACAACAAATATTACGGGTTTTTTTAGAAAAAAAAATAAGGAGAATTTTTTAAAAAAATTAATTTTATAATTTATAATTTTAATTTTTGTATATAATTTTAATTTTATAGTTTGTAATTGTAATTTCTGTATTAAAATTTTCGCAATGGTAATGTCTGTTGTAGCAATAAAAGCACTTGGATTTGATTGATGTGCATCGATCTCTTGTTGCGGAAACACTTTGTGTTGTTGGGTTGTCAAGGATAGAACGGGGAGATGGCGGAAGCTGAAATCCTGCAACTCTACGAGCTTCGTCATTCGGATCTGATGCTCTTATCTTCATGTACCGCTTCATCGTCAAGAGAAGAACTAGAAAGAATGGAAACAGTAAGGACAAGAATAATGGAAACTCTAGGCCCGGGTGGCCCGGGTCTTCTCTCCGTCACTGATGTTCCTAACGCTTCTATTCTTCGCCGAAAGCTTCTCCCTCTAGCTCGCAAGCTCGCCCTTCTCAACCCAGATGACCGCAAACGCGTTCTCAAGGTAACCCATTTCCTTCAGCGAGAAGCCTTACTAATTGTTTGATGGATTTCCTAGCCGAGCCTGAAAATGCCTGCATAGCCAATTGTTTTTGTATTGTGTTATTGAAGTTGATTCTATACAAGACTGGTAGGTTTGTTTATGATGAAAGGCATTCTGATTCCTTGGTGGCCTGTATTTTAATGTACAAATGAAGCGTCATAAAACATGAATAGAGAAATCTTCTTTACCGTTCTTTTATTTTCATCTGTGGTTTCTGCAATCAAACATTCAATCAAGGTTTACTTGTATTGATTATCATGTGGATTCGAATCCTTTATTCATTATGTAGGAAGAGAGACAGGGTTAGCTGGCATTTCTGATTTTTATTTTATTTTTTCTGTTTTGGCATTGATCAATGGTTTTTATTTACACTGAGCCAGCAAAGCATTCCATGTAATTCCATTACTGTTATTGTTTCATTTCTTTTTCACGTAGCTATGATACTTTCTGCACCTTCTTCTTTTTTTTTGTTTTTGTTAATAACACTTGAAGAGTATTGCAGTAAGCACAATGCATTTGGTTGAACTTTTGCTATGTGTTGAAGTAAACTACTCTTATTTTTGTAATATCTTATTGCTCTTATTTTCACAAAATGTTTAGGAGCACAACTTGGGTAGTGATGTTCCTCTGAAGAATCCAGATAGGAATGTCTCCTCTTTTGCAATGCAACTTAGATATAAACAAAGTCTGGAATCAACTGAAAGAAAAGCTAGTTCTAGAGTGGATGAACCTGCGAATTTGGATCAGGATAATCTCAATGTTGATACAGCGAGACTGTTGCCTGATGAATTTAAGAATCTTGGCAATATGTTCAAAGAGCTGGGATTTTGCATGATGGAGCTAGGTCTCTGTCTTGCACGGATATGTGATAGGGCCATTGGAGGACAAGAGCTGGAACAGAGTTTGCTGGAATCATGTTCAGCGAAAGGACGCCTTATACATTATCATTCAACTCTAGATAGCATTGTTCTTAAACAAGCTGGGAGAAAAGGTGGATCCTCCAAAAGACTGGCTAATCACAGAAGGGACCAGGAATACTGCATAAGGAGTGAGCAGAAATGCACTAAGGGTGATAAAAACAGTAATGAATTAGGAATTTGTGGAACTTGTTCCAATCTATGGCAGCAGTGGCATTATGATTATGGAATCTTTACTGTGTTGACAGATCCCTTGTTCATTTTGCCATCTTATATGCCTGAAAATATAGGAAATGATCAATATGTATTCATTTGTGATCAAGAATGCTCTTCCCCTGGAGGGCATACATATTTACAAATTCTTGATCCCCACAAGAATAAGGTCTATATGGTGAAGTCCTCTCCCGAAAATTTCATTATTCAGGTTGGAGAATCAGCTGATATCTTATCTAAAGGGAAGCTTCGCTCTGCCCTTCATAGTGTATGGAGACCGGCAAAGTTGGATTACATGAGTAGAGAAACTTTTGTTGTGTTTCTGCAACCAGCATGGAGCAAAACCTTCTCAATTTCAGATTATCCATTGGAAAATTGCAACTTAGCTGATCAGGGTTCTGGAGTACTTGATACAGAAAATCATCTTGTCACAGAGGATGCTAATAAAATAACTGAAGAGATTCAAAAAATGATTCCACCACTTCTGTTGAGATTGAAGGATGGAATGACTTTTGCAGAATTTTCATGCGAAACTACAAAGCAGTACTATGGTGGCGGCGGCTTACAATCTAATAAATAAATAGCTCCTCTGAATTCTATTTTGATGCATGTTTGCAACTTTTGGTACGAGTTTCTTTTCAATGTCTTAATATCTTTTTTTATTGCATATTTCTGATTCAAATTCTGTTCTTGTGTAAATCTCATTTACGTTCATATTTCTTATTTCTCTTTAGTTGCATCATTGTTAGGGGGAAGGCGGTTTTGCTGAGAATATGGTTTCATAAACCAGATGCACTGCATCATTCATGCCACTCTAATTTGCTTCTATTCTCTAGTTTCCATTTCCCTTTGCCTTCTCACAAATGGAACTAGGGATTTCGCTAGAGTTCAGGTCATTCTTGTGCTTATGTAAGTATTCTGTTAATTTCTCATGCTATTGCAACAGTGAAATTTAAGCTGCCTATTTACACCAGTCTTCTATCATAAGATAGCTACACAAAAAATAGATTTTTTTGTGGAAAAATAGTGATTTCTAATTGATTTTTATGTACTTGGCAACTGAGGCTTTCTGTTTATTTGCTATAGTGGTACTTAATTTGTCTATTGTTTTTATTGAATAATTTATCTTTTCAGGACTATGATATTTGATCAATCTTAACATCATCTAATGTTGCAGTTGGTCTTTGCTTGTATGAGGCTGAACATTGCTTTGATAGTTGATATGTTGCCCTTGCAAAGATGAGTCATTGATTTCGTTATGTTGCAATCTGGGTCCGACTCACTGGACCGATGCATCTTGATCCCCTGTTGAAAAATGAACCAATGCTTCACATTTTTGGTCGACTATTTATGAACTTGGTTTTCTCTAGTGCACTCCTTTGCCGTAGAAGATAGATATAAGGTTGGCCATGTATTATTGAGTTGAACTGGGAGCACACAATTTACAGGATTTGGCTGCAGAAACAAGAAGACTGCATGTTGCTGGTTTTAACATGACTAACTATTAGCTAAAGCTGCTTGGGTGGGGATGAGGGAACAATACGAGCCTTTTGGGCTTGCATAGTTTGGTGCTAATTTTCTTGCTCAGGTTATGAATGATTCCCAGCTGAATGTATCAAATCGCCAAAACAATTACTGGGTGGTAAATTAACCTGTGACCACAGCACTCCATGCTAAGCTGTTCAACTGAAGCTGTGCATTACATGGATGTGTAAGACTGGCAGGTAAAACTATAGGTTCTTCTTTTCATTGTTCTGACTATCAGAAGAGTGAGCACCCTGCATCAAAATCTCAAAATTTCAAAAATTTACCCATTTTTATCCTTTAAATTGCATAAAATGAGTGAAATAGAACCAAATATTTTGTGTACTGGTGTTGAAAAGTAACCATAGGCATAAAGAATGAATAGGAATTGCTTCGGAGAGCGTGGCATTACGTACGTTAAACGTGAATTGTAGTTTGAGTGTATGCATGCTGAGGACATACTGGAGCAGCAGTTATCTGCCTATCTGGGATTTTAATGCTGTAGAAATGGCTGATGAATGTCTGTTGTTTGTTTAGCGTGCTGCACTTCACTTGTACCGTTCACCAATACCTGCACGTCCGCCTGATACATCGCTATTTGTCCTCTTGGTGTCCCCCTGTTTCTCAGTAAAACACAATATGCCAAGAGGAAACCACCAAAAAACTTGTAAGGCTGGGTCATTCCTTCATTCCAACTTTCTGTCACATATGCCTCCTGTTTACCTGACAAAGAAGAACACGTTCATTTGTGAGAGTTGAATTCACATGAGTATTTTTTAAGAAGAAAAAACAAAACAAAATTCTAAAATCATAACAGCTGTGGGACTGAATCTTTCTTTTTTATTAAAGTGAAAGAGCTCTATTTTATCAGTCGGCATATATTTTAAATTTAAAAAATTAAAATATAAAATTTATATAATTAACATAAATTTTAAAATATATAATAATAAATTTAATTTAAAGCTTTCCAATTTAATTATTTATGCATAATTCCAAACATCTGTTCAAAGTTTGTAAGCACTGGAACCATGGTTGTCATTGAAGGACAACAAATATCTAAAACTGCATTAAAAATGAAAAAAAAATTAACATCTGGGTTCTTAAATTTCTGACAGTATTATAAATATAGTCATAGTTTACATTTTATTTTAAACGGGTCCTAACCGTATCGGTAAATTTTAACAAAAGTCCAGTGGCATTAATAAGGACTTATTTGAAAGATATAGAAATTACGTTGTTATTTGTAATGTTTATAAAAACAAGGGATGTGCATGTGATGATTCCCATAGAAGAATGTTAAAGCAGATGGAAAATGAAAGGTGATATGTAGAATTGAGAATAAAGAGGCAAAGGGAATAAAAGGGCGTGTCTTTAAGCAGTGTTCACCAGCTATCTACATAAAGAGAAAGTTGTCATGGCTTCTCTTCTCTTCAGCTTTGCCTTTGGCCAAGTATTTGTAATGGAGGGAAGAAGATGAGATCAAAGGAAAAGTTGATGACGCATCCAGGCACGCGTATTTTAGCCCCACTCAGTCTCGTCTCTGTCTACTTTCGGTTTCGGACACAGCTTACCTAGGTCTCTCTCCATCAAGATGCGATGCAAGCAGCTTTGTGTCCGAAACTGTTGCAAAAAAATTTCTACTTCCTTCTGTTCAGCTTGGGTATTGTTTGTCTGTATCTATAAACGTGTCGGCCTTGGACGTTGCCAATACAAAAAACATGTTACGAACACGATGATTTACTGGCCTTGTGTTCTGTCTCTCGTTGCATAGTGCACAATCCTGAATGATAAGAACTGTTGAACGTTTTCGGGATCATAATTTCTGAAAATTTTGGCCTGGGTTCATTACATCCAACAATAAAAATGAAGGGTATGTTTAAAAGAGTCCTTTCAAGTAAGCATATGGTTAAAAAACCAACAGTAACAAGTTTTAGCAAAAGCACTTCTCTGGTAATTGGGATGCTAATCACGTAACATGAAGCAAGAAATTAATGTCCCAAAAGAAGATCAAAGGGCAACTTTTTTTCAATTTAAGACTTTGTTTGGGTGTAAAGAAACAAACAAAAAGCACTTACAAGAATCTAGCTGAGCAGTCAAATATGCAAATGCAATCACCGATGCTTCCTTCACAAACGTTAATGGCTTAATCAATAAATGCTGCTAATCATTTGGCCTATAAAACAAAAGAAAAATGCCACAGAAGTCACTTATGAAACATTGGAAAAACTGTGGGCCCGTCAAGGAAAGACACGTGTCAATAGAAAAGTACTTGATCACATGCCTCTTGACCATAGTCTGATCTGCTTTAATCAGCATTGATCAGACCTAGGTACAAAAGCAGCCAAAACAAACCTCTCTTTATATGGAACCCCATTTTGCTCTTTTGCCAAAATTCAAACCGAGAAACCCACTTCACGCTTGCACTTTTGCCGTGCCACAAAGGAAGAGGAAAAAAAAGGAAAATGGAAGAATCAAATACTACTCCAAGATCAATTTCTTTCTCTGCAGCTCAGTTGCCTGAGAGTCCAAGAGGGCCAATGGAATTCTTGTCAAGATCATGGAGCGTTTCAGCTCTTGAAGTGTCCAAAGCTCTCGCTCCTCCTCCTTCTTCTTCTTGCAATATGACGTTGCAGGCTCCTAAGTCGTTAGCTAGTACTTCTTCTTGTACCACCACGATGTCTATACCCGAAGATATTACTGCTGAAACTGAAGAGCTCGCTGCTGCTGCTGCTTCTGCGTCTGCCAATCAGTTCTCATTCGCTTCTTCTGCCACTTCTCAGCTTGTTCTCGAGCGCATTATGTCTCAGTCCGTAAGTGTTTTTATGTGATCTTTGCAGTTTTGTCCACTCATGTAGCTCAAAATGAAAGTTCTGGTTTACATTATAAGTTGTTTCATGGCTTGATATATATGCAGGAGGTATCGCCATTAACATCTGGGAGGCTCTCTCACAGCAGCGGACCTCTGAACGGTGGTTCTTTGACAGAAACCGACAGTCCACCAGTATCTCCGTCCGAAGAGTTTGACGACGTCGTTAAGGTCTTGTTTACTTTCCTTCTTTATTATCTCATGTATTACTGTATATATTCTTTTGTAATGATTTTCTTGGAACATTGAAGACACAGTAAGGAGACCAAAATTAGCTTTCTCTGTTGATCTCTGCCCCACCCATCTTCTGTTAGCAGTAGTTTTTTGTGTTAACAGTACTGTAGTATACACTCTACAGGAATGCTTTTGTCTTCTTCCAATAAAACCTTTTCTCTCTTAAGATTATTTAAGGTGTCTTATCAACAAAGGCTGATTTTGCTTCGGTATTTAAGAAAAAAGTTAACATTGTACGAAAAAGAAAAAGAATTAAAATTCACTGGGCTGCCAACTTATCCAACCAGGTTTTACCTTTGACCAATCACAGTACTTTATTTGACCAAACTAGCTGAGTAGCTAGCTGTATTTGAGCCCATATTTGAGCTGGAAAGGACCGAAATATATCTTATTACCTAACCCGTATGTTTATATGCGCAAATAATTCTTAATGGTAGCGAAGAGTGGAGTGTAATTGGGTAGCAAGTTGTATTAAATAAGCTGGCAAATGGTCTTGTCATCTTTCTCTGTAATTTTTGTGTGCTTGGGTGATTGAAGCAATGTGACTTAACCTGCAGGCTGCAGAATCATGACCTCCCATCTTACGTAAACGATGTCTTCTTTTACCCTCCTTTGACTTGAAAGTAAAACTTGATGAAAGCCACAGTGATAGCTTATTGTGCAGGAGTTGAATCTTATGGAGGGAAAGTGAAATATTTGGAGGGTTTGGATAATTTCATGTTTTATACACACATATATTAACCCCATTAATCGTTGTCATTGCATCTAGTAGTCTAATGGCTGAAGATGTTGAGGTAAAAGTTGATTTGTTACTAGACATTTGACAACAAAATACATATTTAATCCTTGTATGTGATGACATTGTGAATTGTAATGCATGCAGTATTTTCGATGCCACAACAGCATACAACCCCTATTCACCAACAACCGCGCTAGCGCTGGCAATGGTTGTAGCACTCCTGGTGGCAGACCCAAGACAGTAGGGAGGTGGTTGAAAGACAGAAAAGAGAAGAAGAAAGAGGAAAGTAGGGCTCACAATGCGCAGCTCCACGCCGCTGTTTCAGTAGCTGCAGTGGCAGCAGCAGTAGCAGCTATTGCAGCAGCCACCGCAGCTTCCTCATCCTCAAGAAAAAACGAGCAATCTGCCAAGACAGATACGGCTGTGGCATCTGCAGCGACGTTGGTGGCTGCACAATGTGTTGAGGCCGCAGAAAGTATGGGAGCTGAGCGCGACCATCTTTCTTCAGTTATTAGCTCTGCTGTGAATGTCCGTTCACAAGATGACATCGTCACTCTTACAGCTGCAGCTGCTACTGGTAGGAAATACAGGCATTAACGTTGAAATTCACATAAATTTTTCTGTCGCAAACTTCAATTGCGTAAGCTGGCACTCATTAAATGGATGATTTGTTCATTTTTCAGCTCTGCGGGGGGCAGCAACCTTAAAGGCAAGAGCTATGAAAGAAGTGCTGAATATTGCGGCAGTATTACCAATGGAAAGAGGGATAGGAGGGCCTGCTGGTGGTAAAGGCAACAACGCGCATCTTAATCACAATTACAGCGGAGAACTCAGCCCTGGAGAAGATTTTCTTAGTGCCTGTAGCCAAGAGCTCCTAGCCAAAGGAGCAGAACTTCTCAAACGAACCCGCAAAGGTGATTTATCACCATCGTCTGTTCTTAAGATTGTTCATTTACTGAATTATAATGACCCATCATTTAAGTTTTATGTCGATGATGCCACAGGTGACCTTCACTGGAAAATTGTCTCTGTTTCTATCAACAAGACAGGCAAGGTAGCTTTGTCTAGTGCCAAAAATGAAAATGTATATAGTCATACGCCCCTCATGATACTTAACTACTTACAATATTACGTTGGCTGTACAGGTGATGCTGAAGATGAAGAGCAAACATGTTGCAGGGACCATTACCAAGAAGAAGAAAAGTAAGCTGTTCCTTCTATTCATCTTCTTGTAGTGTAGACAAAATAACCACAGGTTGGCCTAATGTGGTATAGTTACAGCTGCAAAAACCATTTCTTTTAACAAAAAACTAAAAAGCCTTTTTTTATTGCAGATGTTGTAATGGAGGTGTGCAAAGACATGCCGGCATGGCCAGGGAGGCACTTGTTCGAAAGTGGAGAGCAGCGTCGCTACTTTGGATTGAAGACAGAGGCAAGGGGGGTTATTGAATTTGAGTGCAGGAACCAGAGAGAGTATGATATCTGGACAGGAGGAGTTTCAAAACTTCTGGCCATTGTAGCCGAAAGAAAGCAAAAACATTAAACGTTATATGCGCGACAACTACAAAGCGAAAACGACTAATTTCAGCTTAGCTGGGTGGTTAATTTGTTTTCTGTGCAAATAAACGTGTAATGCGTGAAAAGGGATTCCTGATCAAACTTTGACCTACTTATCTACTATTTTATTTGCCTACTCGCTGTATTTCATTGAAGTTGAGTACGTCCTCAACCATTGCATCTCCTGTTCCAACTATGAGCATGACATGAGCATCGGTTGACTAATACGAGAAACAACATCTCCCAACTCAACCAACCATTTACGATTGGAATAACATAATTCCAATTTATTACAGCATATTGACATTTACACCTACAAAACGTTAATGAAGAACAGAGGAACAGAAACACAGTTGTCTTCTTCACCTGTCAGCAGCTCTGAAGACGGTCAGTAGCGAGAGGAAAAGATTAATGATGTCCAGGTATAGAGCAACTGCAGCCCATATATATTCATCATAAGAGTAGCGCTTGATCAGGTTGTCTGCATCATATATGATGTACCCACAGAAAATAATCGACGCTAAACAGCCGTGACCATCATGGAGATCCTACCCAACGGGAATAGAATCTGCAACCGGAAGGAAACCAAGCCCAGTGAGGAACACATGTTTCCTATAAAATGAAATTAGAAGAGACATGCAAATTTCACCAAGAAAAACATATTGCAGGTGTGTCAATACACCTGAATCAAAGCGAAGACAATAAGAAGCATAATAGCACCAAACAAGAAAGGCCCAAGGAAGTTGAAGTCGTGGCCTCTTCTTGCAGCCCAGAATGTGTACAAAGTGAGCGACACAACCACCACAGACGTCAACATCACAGATTCCAAAATAACCTTCCCTGTGCTCAATAAAACAGAGCATACTTCAGGGTATTTGATGACTGTTATAACTAGTAAACACACAGGTAAGAGCAATTTCAATTCACAAATTACACATGCTGTTAGTACATCATGTGCATGGCAAGATCATGTTCAAATAAAGCAGTAACAGTCTACCTCTGGAAATAATTGAGGTAATGAAAAATAATCAAAGGAACATTTTGATTGAAGCTAAATAACATAATTCCAAAAATGAAACAAAGAAATAGACTTACCGCTGGTGAATGCACGTGTCAATCCAACAGCAAACGCAAGAGAAATGGTAAAAATCCCAAGTACAATATAGTTCACTGGATGCTTCTGGTGATAGTAGTACAACGGAAACAGCACTGCAACAAAACAAATTCCACGCCATAAAATTAACCACCACGATCACAAAAAAAGACTGGGATAGCAGAAGGCAAAATACACTAATGAACGGCGTGATAATTAGCACAATATAAACGGCCAGCCCGGCCCCAGAACTCACAAAGAAGTGGGAAATCGGTAGCACCGAAACGACGGTCGCTGCCACTGCTATTGTCGCAAGCAATTGGATGGCTATGATCGTATACATTTTGTGAATAAATGCCCACCGAAGCTCTGGATTCTCCAACATCGCCGGCTACAACGGCCTCGCTCCGGTCTCCACCTCATTCTTGCGGTAAGCTGGGACCCACATCTTCCTTAATTCTTTACTGAATGAAAAAAAAATTCTCGTGCTCCACCTCGGAAGTTCAGTTGAGTAAGTGGGAGAGGGAACGGTGAATATATGACATGGCACTGAGAAAATTCTTGACTCAGCTCGCCGTGTATGCTTTTCTTAGTGGTGGTTATACGCACGTGTGTTGTTCTGGAAATTCCAGACGTCTGCCGCTGGTAAACTCTGCAGTGAGCGTGCTACGTGGTAATTGCGAATTTAGTAATATTATCAAATATTTTTATATTTTAAAATAAATAAATAAATAAAAATAAATGTAAATATAAACAAGAGTGTTTGTCTCAGCACACAATGATCGGTCAATAGCAGCGGTGGCAGTGGAAGCTAAGCCAGTTTTGGGTACAGCTACACTGGAACTTATTGCACAAAATGCATCACTGTTGAGACAACAAGCAGTCCTTATTCACCGCCAAAACCATTGTTTATCGTTGCAATCAAGTTTCATGTGTTTGGTTGACTAGAAAATTGAGAGAAAAACAAGCTTTTATTGGTTGAGAAAATATTTCTTTCTACTATGTTCCTTAATGAGCTAAATATACTAATATCTTAGAACCCTGTATAACTAACTAATAACAGCCTTAACTGCCATTACACCAGTGTGGCGCCACCGCATTCGTATTAGGATTTACTAAAAAAAAATTAATATTAAATTTGTATAAAAATTTCATATTTTTTATTAAATTTTCTTAAATAAATATATAATATTTATCAAATCTATCATAAATATTTATAAAATTTTAATAATTTTTTTATATTTTAATTATATATATTTTTCTATTCCATTGCAATTAGTTTTTGATTGCATTACTAAAATTAAAGAGAATGTTCATAAAATTATAAAAAAAAACTTAACTTATATCACAAGTAATAATTAAAAGAATAAATTAGATTATAATTGTATGTTTAGATTAATTTAATCTAAGTTTTGAATCGATTAAAAATTACTAATTTGCATCAATTTGAATTGACGAAACTAAAAATATTAATATAATTTAACATCTTAAAATTTAATTTATTAATTATTAATTTATTATAAAATCACACACAAATTAAAATTTAAAATTTTTTTTTAAAAAAATTTATATTATTAAAATTTTAAAAATAAATATAATAAATTGGTTTTAAGTATTGCTATTTAGATGAAATTGAAATCAAAAACAAGACCCATTACCCTCATGGATTTGAGTTGAGTTAAATCAATAAATGTTCAAGTTGATCGAATTTAAGTTAGTTCAATTACAAGCGACATAATGATGGATCATTACAAGAAATTACATTAGTTGGGATAATTGACAGGCAAAATAAGAAATCAGTGTTACCTTTTACTTTTTACTTTCAAATCAATCATAAGATTCCTACTTCAAGAACACGTATGCGTTGGACATGCTTGTTGAAGACAATACAATGTTTTAATTATGAAAGGAGGTTAGTGTGGGACTGCTGTTGGATCTGGATAAAGATAAAGCTTGTATTCTGGGGCGCAAAAAACCAGGAGGAAGATTTCATAATGCTCATGCATGAGATTCACGCTATGGAACATACATGGCTTAAGCCTCAAGTTTACTGGGGCCAATCACAAATCTTAGCCAATTGCATTACTGTTTCCTTTATAAATTACAAGCAAGTATGCTCCAATTGTAACTGTGCTGCCACCCTCTCTGACTCAGTATTTTGCCCTTGTCTTCATTTCTGTCTTATGATTGATACTTGTCGCACCGTAGACCGTCTGATATTCTTCTACTTCTCGACAGTTACTGGTAAGAATGTCCGGGGATAAATCAGATCAGATTGAAAAGAACTTGTTCAAGAATGCAATGAAAGGTAAATGGGATGAAGTCGTTACTACGTACAAAAATGAACCACACACTCAGAAAGCCGAGATCACCAGGTCAGGCCTAACAGCGTTGCACATGGCTGTTTCCGATGGCAAAGAAGATATTGTCGAACGGCTCGTGAAAACGATCTCTTCGACAAGAGTTTTGACTCGTGCAAATTGGCCAAGCGAAGTTTTACAACTCGAAGACGAACGAGGAAACACCCCTCTGCATATTGCGGCAGCGACGGGGAGTGTGAGGATGTGCAGATGCATTGCTCGGAAGGATCCATTATTGATACGCATTCGTAACAAACACGGTGAAACACCATTATTTTTGGCTGCTCTCAATGGCCATAAGGATGCTTTTCTTTGCCTGCATTCTCTCCTTCCTTCTCGAAATGATACAAATGACTATATTTACTGTAGAAGAGACGATGGGGAAACCATTCTTCACCGTGCCATTTCTGGGGAGTACTTTGGTAAGCATTTACATATCATCAAATTAGTCTTTATGGCAATATATATCTTAAATCTTCCCTCGGATGAAGACTGAGCCATAGTTTTGTTTCTGCTGTTGTGATCGGAGACTTGGCATTTCAAATCATTCACAGTTATGAAGAACTTGTTAACTCTCCGAACGAGCAAGGATTAACCCCCCTCCATATCCTCGCCACCAAGCCTTCCGCCTTCAGGAGCGGTAGCCACATTGGATTTTACTCCCAGTTCTTATACAACTGTAAGCAGTATTTAGTACTAGTAAACCATTTTTGTCATCAACTAAAACTACATTAGGTATTGAAGTCCAAGCGTAAAATTTAGTATTAAAATGGCATGAGTTTTAAGCCACAGCAACCATGAAATGGAAAATACGTTAAATATTAAAGAATATTATTAAAAAAATATTAATAAATTTTATTAAAAATTAGTATTATTAAATACTTTTATAGTTTTACTTTAAAAATTAAATATAATCATCATAATTCTAAATAATAAAATTTAATTTATAATTAGTTGGTGTTTATTATATCACAAATTCCCAACATATCATTGATCTTTATTGTTACTACTTATTCTTTATTTGGAAGGCATATCTGTTGACCAACTTAAGGTGGAGACACCGCGTGAACAGTCTCCGTTGAATACAGACAACTGGGGATCATGGATAAACAAGATAAAGAAGGTGATTAAAGTAGGTAAGTCGAAGCTTTCAATTGATAATAACTTGCAGATTACCACAGACAAGCCTGGGAAAGTATGCTTCCCTTGTATTTTAATGTGAGGTAACAGAGGTACTTCCATTTTACAGCATCTAACAGAGAGAGTGCGGGGAAAGGAGGAGAACAGCCAAGAGATGCAGAGAACCCCGAAGGATCACAAGTACTTGCAACCACAGCTGGAGAACAAAGTGAGTTATTCCTATTTTGTGAGGAGCTTGCTTGAATCAAAGATGGTTGCAAATTCAATTACGGAGACTATTCTCTTGTTACATCTTTTCCAGGCATAGTGTGGTGTTTACTTTGCATACCAAATGCCTCTTAATAATCGAAATTTATATCCAAAATTTCATCAGGAGAACCACCGAGCCGTGTTGTAGAACCTGAAGGTCACCAACTGGTTCCTTCCAAATATAGAAGCCGCCTCGAGTTTACCAATCTGGTCTCCGAGGCAATACTAGTTGTTCTTGGTTTTGGTACTTACTGTTTTCCAGCTTTTCGTAAAATATGTACTTACTGTTTCATAATACAATGAATTTGCTGCATATTGACAAGGATCAACCCATATAAGAAAGATAGAAGAGGAAAAACGGAAACACACATGGTCGGTTCAGGTAATGAATGAACTTCTAAAGCGTAACAAGATGGATGAGCACCTTAAAAAAAGGGAAAAAAGCCGTAATCGAACAATCCCTGCTGCTGGAAGAGGAGTTAAGATATTTCGAAATTAATGATGAAGAATTTAAGTTTACAGAAAGCTATGGACGAGGTAAATAATGCAATCATAGTGTCGCCACTTTCTGGCCTCTGACACTAAATGTTACATGTGAGCGAATGAAAATGCAGCTTGAATTATTATTTTGCTCAGGGGAAGCAGAGGGTAGCATGGAGAGGGAAAAGGAGGAGACAGTGATATTAATTGCCGCAAAGAATGGAATTACTGAAGTTGTGGAGAGAACGTTAGAATTATTTCCCGAGGCAGCCGACGACACGAACTCAGACGAAAAGAATATAGTGTTATTGGCGGTGGAGAATCGGCAAACCCATTTGTATCAACTCTTACTCGAACGAACAATCATGCAAGAGAGTCTGTTTCGTAAAGTGGATTTCAAAGGAAATAGCGCATTGCACCTCGCCGCAAATGTAGGAGATCATAAGCCCTGGCTCATTGGAGGGCCCGCTTTACAAATGCAGTGGGAAATCAAGTGGTACGAGGTATGTGTCATCGTGAGCGTATATTGCGTAGCGAATTTCAATTTGGTTTTCGAATGTAGTACAGCATACGTTCTGAATTAGAGGCTTTAATTGAAAATTACTCGGAGGTTCTAACCATTATGCAATATGCTTTCCAAAAAACAGTTTGTTAAAAATTCAGTGCCACCCCACTTCTTTGCTCGTTACAACGAGGACGAGGAGTCTGCTTCAGTCATCTTCACCAAGACACACGAAAAACTTGTTGAAGCCGGTGGCCATTGGCTAAACAAGACGTCAGAGTCATGCTCCGTCGTGGCTGCACTCATTGCCACTGTTGCTTTCGCCACGTCAGCCACAGTGCCAGGTGGCGTCAATGATGAAAGCGGAAAGCCAACCCTGGAAAACCAGCCAGCATTCAACGTATTCGCCATCTCATCGCTCGTAGCTCTCTGCTTCTCTGTCGTTGCTGTTGTCCTGTTCTTGTCATTACTAACGTCTCGGTACCAAGAACGAGATTTCGGCAAAGATTTGCCCAGAAAACTCCTTCTCGGGTTAACTTCACTCTTCGTTTCCATAGCTTCAATGCTGATATCATTCTGCGCTGGGCATTATTTTTTCCTTAAAGACAAGTTGAAGCTCGCTGCGCTACCGGTGTATGCAGTGGCGTGCTTGACAGTAACTTACTTTGCTATTGCGCATTTTCCTCTGCATTTTGATGTTATTTGGGCTACCTATAAGAAGGTGCCACAGCGTAGCAGCAAATTCACTTCTCTGTAACGCACCACACCAGTGCTCTCTCTTTTGTGTGTCACCTTTCGATTTACCGTTTGCTTCGTGTCTTGTAATGGAACTGAAACTGTGCGTTTCAACTGTTGAGAGATATTTCGTTTATGCTTCATGTGATCGTAATTATGGGAAATACAAGGGGTGTGATTTTAATTAAGCACGACGGAAGTCGCCGTTACGTTGTAACGTGGTCCATCCTCTCGTACAGGATAAGTGGGCCACTCTCTAGTTGCCCGATGCCTTAAATAATAAAGGAAAGTGAAATATAAAGAAGTAGCATCGCGGTCCTCTCATTTGCTCAGAAGATTGAAGACACGTGTCGCAGAAGGGATCAAAACCCAGAACAATTGTGGGCCCAATGCTTATCTTTCCGTACTACGAACTGTTGTTCACCACATGATCTATCCCGAACGGAGCGTCGCTTAGCTTAACACTATCTATCACCGTTACAACTTTGCAAATCACAATGCTGCAACGTTACGGCGAATACAGAAAACAAAATGAAAATAATTAAAAGAAAAACCTTCTGTTGCTGTATCTCTATCGATATTCTACAAACCAGGACAGGGATAATATCGTAAATAGATATTCGTGCAATTACGTGGCGCCCTGGGGTTGCAGGCCAAACATATTTAACCCCCTTTTTTCGAAAAAAAAATCCTAAAATAAAAGCTGAGGCGCTGCATCGAAAATTGCTCAAAATTTACGCACTCTCACCGCCTCACGGCCCGTGAATTCTGAGGACAGGTAAAACCCCAAAGTAGAGCTATATTTACCAAAATGGTAACCGAAAGCACTCACCGGAAAGTGTAGACCCTAGAACTTCATCGATCCGTCTCTGCAAATCATTTCAGACTGTAATTCGAGGCCATGTCACCGGGAGAGACGGTTTCCCGGTCACTTCTTGACAAGCCTCTCCACCAACTCACAGAAGATGACATTTCTCAGCTCACTCGAGAAGATTGCCGCCGATACCTCAAAGAAAAAGGTACACTTTACTCTGTTCTGCATGTGTAATGAGACAGTGAGCGAGGCTTTTACTCAACTTTTTGTGTGTGCTTTGGTGAGCTGCAGGCATGAGGAGGCCATCTTGGAACAAATCGCAGGCGATCCAGCAAGTGATCTCTCTGAAGACGCTACTTGAAACGACGACCGATTCGGAGGCCACTGAGGCAAGAAAGAAACTCCACAGTGTGCGCTCGCTTCTCCTTTTCTATACCGTTACTTCTTATTATTTTATCATTAGATTTACGATTAGCAATTTTTTTAATCAATTTAAATGGAAAGTTGAGGTCACTTTTATGGTTATCTTGTGTTATTTAATGCTTATCAAGCGGTGCGCATGCATCCAATTTGTTCATTTAGCGATTAAATTAATAATTTCTTGTAGGCCCCGTCAAATTCGATTGTTTCCGTTGAGGAAACATGTGAACCGGCTCCCTGCCGGCATCAGGATGTCCTGAAGACTGATTTTTCTGGAGATTCTTCCGGCCGCCTGGCAGCTGACAACGATTCTGTTTCTCCCAGGTTTTTCTTCAGACAATAATACTAAAACTCAGAAGTGCATTCTTTTTATGTTGTGATTTAGTTATGTAGAGGTTCAATTAAATGGTTAACGGATTTATTCTTTTTCAAATATATTGATTGGAATCGGAGGATTTTAGTTGGTTCAGTCTATGTGGGATTTTGAATGCCTTTATATCATGGGTTGGTAAATATTTTGCATATTGACTCAAGTTGGACTTTGTGGGAATGCTAGTCTAGCTTGCCCTGATGGTTGCTAGGTCAACTAGTCAAGGCGACACTTCTTGCAAATGTGAATTTGAGTGTGCATGCATGCGTTTTTGTGTGTGAAAGCAAGCTAACATGTTATCACTCTAGTAGTTTAGTGTTTAGTTACTGTGATTAGCATGTTTGAAATTGCACAACAATGATTGTCATTTTAGCCAATATAGTTACTGTCCAGTTACAAGATGGTTGTTCAATTATTGTGCTTATAACAACTCAAATTGTCTACGAATTTTTTTCATTGTTGAAAGCTAAACTAAGAATTGAAATGACATTGTGCAAACATTTATCTGGTCATGAATGGTCTCAATGTGTGTGAACCAGAGCAACATTTGAATACTTTGAATAGTATCTTAGCCACCTTTCGATGTCTATACGGTCACTCTTAGAAAAAGAGACTCATCAATATATCTAGAGACATTACAGATGAGAATCATGAAAGGTTTCTCCTTAGCTTACAAAGCTTTTGCAATCAAAATGCCTCATGCCTATCAGATCCTTTTATTCATCGACTACTTCTGTAGATAATGGTTTAATAATAGTGCCAGTCTCATTAACTTTTTATGTAAATTTTTGGGTAGTCTTTTTGTCACTCACTCCTATTTATATAATTTTTTATTGCCGCAAATTTTTAGCTTTTCCAGAATTATATCTTTGCTATGAGGGTTTTTTCTGGTTCTTTGCTTTGAAGATATTTTGTAGAGATCATGCATTTCATGGGCTTTATACTTGCTAGGAAACAAAGTGTGATTTGTTTCTCCATTTCTTATATATAGTTTTTTAAGCACCCTGTGCAAGGTTACTTCTTTTCAAACTACTTATTTGTGGAAAAAAGATAATAACTTTTGTTTATTAAGCTGTGTTGAAAGGTGGCAACTTTGATCAACTTGCACTTCTGCTAGAATGTTTGGTACAGACATGGAAACATATAGCAAATGCGTTCTGTGGAGTTGCTAACTAGATGAGTAATCAAAGTTCCAAAGCTCAAAAATTCTTGAAATATACAGGACTACAGTTGCAGCTAGTGAGACGGCAGGACAAATGACAATCTTTTACAGTGGACGGGTGAATGTCTATGATGATGTGCCAGGTGATAAGGTGACAAAGCCTTCTTTTTCTTATGAAAATTATGCAATAAATATCATAATGAACTAGCCCTTGTAATATCATTACATAGTGGATTTCAGGCACAAGCAATACTTCAGCTTGCTGCAAGCCCTCTCCCACTGTCTGAGAAAGCTCCATCCCATGGAACAACTGGACTGTGGTCTGTTCCATGCTACTTGCAGGCTACAGGTATCAATGTAGGCCCAAGCGCTCCGATGGTGATCTTCCCAACTTCACAAACAGGTAGATTTTGGGCCAATGTCAGGTGTTTCCATTATCTTTTGTTCATTGGCAGATTCATGTATAATTTGTGGCTTGATTTGAGACAGACTGCAAAGGACTTGTTATTCTCCACTGAAAGTATAGGACTCTGATGTAATGGGTATTGTAGATTGTAGTATGATAATCTTTTGTTAACATGGTTGGTTTTGCTTGCAGTGAAAGTGGCAGAAAACTGTCAGCTTCCCTGGGAAGAAAGCAACATTTATCATGAAGACAGCCTTGGTAAATGCTTTTATGGGTCATGCCATATAACCTTCTTGTTTTTTTGTTAGGTGTACATTGACTGCACAATAATAGACTTGCAGTTTTCTTTCCTCTTCATAGGTCGTTAGTATCCATACGCTTTTCCGATATTTGGTTCAGGATGGTGAATTATTACTTTTGGTGACCCTTGGCCATAAGTTTCACTACCTTTTTACTTCTATAGTCCTATTATGCTTTAATTCTCTTCTTTATTGTTTCTTAGCAAATATGGAAAAAAAAAGTTATGAGCTTATAGTCTTTTCTTCTCTCTGCTTTGTTCCTTCTTTTGCCCCCTCATTAGATTTATTTTTTTGTTGCTTACTTCTAGATGGCCCTACCAGTCGAAAAGCATCAGTGCAGAGATACCGTGAGAAAAGGAAAGACAGGTATCTTGAATTATTGATATGGTTGTTACAACCCTAAAAATTTATGAGCAGCTATTTTTCTTGCCCATATGTCCCTCATACCCCTGTTAGGTGAAGGTTTAAGAACAAGAGAAAGATAGCAATGCCTTCTTCCGCTGGTTTGGACGTTTACTTAAACCGTTGGGTGGGAGATCAGTTTGCAAATGAGCGATTGAATTCAAGTGATGTTTGCTCTACTCCCCACACGAGGCCATCTCACACATCAGCTGGCTGTGGCTTGGTTGAGAATGTTGCAAAGGTTTCCAATCTTTCCGATGATCTCAGTGGCAAAGGTGACAAACTGATCTCACTGCATTCTTTCTTCAATTGAAGTCCATATAACAAATTATGTTCTCTCCTGATATGTAATAGAGTAAAAATGAGAAATTGTTGGTCAACTTTCATATTAAGCTCATAGATGCCTGCCCCTACACTGTTGTGAAGCAAATCTGGGTTTTAGGCTGATTACTGAATACGGAAACCTACTATCTGCCAAAAGTTACCTTGTGTATTGTTTTTTTCAGTTAGTTACCTCTGCATTATGTATGAGGGACTGTTCTTACTAACTTCCACTGAGGATCCCATTCCCATCCACCCCCACTCCCTCACTGAAATGAAAAAGAAAAAAAGGAAGAAGAAGAAACAGAACTGTGTATTAGAGTCATACTTTATGATGAACAAATATCTTGTTTCTGTGTTTTATCTGTCATTTTGGTAATGTTTATTAAAACTGTGCTAAAGAATTGAGTTTGTTCACTTTTATTCTGAACCATGACTGCAAAGTTTGCAACATGTCTGGCAAATCTCAAATGTGAAAAGCACAGTTGGTGGTGAATTCATTTATCAAATATCTGGATGTATTGGCATTGGCATGAACAGTTTAATCACCCTGTTGTTTTTCATTTTTATGATATGAAATTCTTGCTGCTATAATTTGTAATGAAAATGAATGATTTATGATTTCTGTTTGCAGATGTCCAGGAGAATTAAATAGAGATGATTTATGTGCCATGACATCATTGTGGGTGAGGACTTGCTTGAAGCTTGAATTTATTCAGGATAACCAGGTTGGGGTGTATGCGGAGTGCAAGTGTGCGGTCTTCCTTTAGAGGTTTGTGACACAAGTAAGATGTAGTCTGTTGTTTTAGTTGCGGCAAGACTTTTTGAGCTACATGAGTAAGAAAGCTTAAGATCAAATTCTCCTTGAATTATTCCTCTCTGATGTGCAATAAAATAAATGGTGAAACAAAAAAGGGTTAGGATCCTGTAACAAACCTAATTTGTCCAAAAGTATTTCTATTTTGCTATATTCTACACTGCCTAACCTATTATCTTCTGAACAATGACAGAGGTTTAGTGCCGACGTTTGAAAATTGCTAAACCCTTGTCAATTCCTGGTCGTAAGTCAGAATAAAGCTAGGATCTTGTAATGTAGCAAAAATCTAAGGCAGCCCCAACAGAAAACAATAATGCCCGCAGGGCTGGCCTTGGGCTGCCGTAATTGCCCCGAAACAGTTGGTCAAATCAACCATTATGCACTACCATTACGGATGCTTGGTGACGTATAAGTTGTTCCCTCTGATTAAGGAAAGCCAATGAATCCCAAGTGGAAACCGCCAACCTAACAGTGTCTAAAGATTTGCCTGTGTTTTTCACCCATTCTAGTAACCCGATAATAATATCTTAATAATTTATGCACTATTCAAGCTTGAGTGTGTAAAGCGGAGCCCCCGTGCCTTGGTCTAAATAAAATTATGGGCAAAATAGAACGAGAGGAGGAGAATTTGCGGAGTTTGTTTATTATTTATTATATTAGTGGTACGGGAAAGTGGAGAAATGAATGTTGGACCCTGGCCGCAGCTTCTCGGCCGTTGTGATCATTCCATCAGGGGTGTGGCTTTTTGGACCCTGTCTAGACTTAAAACAACACCAAATAAAGCGAAAACAATAACCCGTTCCGTTGCCGAAAGGAAGAAGCCTAGTCCCTGCCGTCTCGGGTCCCCAACAAAAACGTTGGGGTTGGCAATTAGGGCAGTCAACGTTCTGTAGGAGCAAGACACGAGGGAGAACAGAGAAAGGGACACTTCGGTCATTCAACATTGGATTTCATTGCTGCTGGTGTGACCGAGCATGTGCAGTTTCTTAATAGTTTTCTCGATTTCATTGGGAAACCTTTACATGTAAATGCTCACGCCCCTTCACAGATTAATCGTCACGTGTTACTTGTGATAGCCATCTCTACAGTGATTAGCGTGGCAACAAAATCTTGGATGATAAATTATAATACTGCAATTTTGTTGGTATCTAACCAATAATTCTTAGCAATCCTAAATCCTAAGTCATGCTGCGCGTAGCATAGCATCTTACAGAAGAATGTCAATAACTTTTTGATCCAGCAAGCAGAATCCACTAGTGTTCAAAAACCAAAGATTTAAGAAATCAAATGCCTCCACTTTCATTCGGTTTTAGATTACAGCTTTTTGAAATTATGCTCCAAGGTGGGACCAAATGGACCATTAATATGATGATATCATGCGTCTTTGATCAGAGTGGCTGTAGGGCTCACATATTCAGTTCATAAAGAGTCCGAGGAATACATGCTATAGATTCTCTACATTTATTCTTCATTCTTACTGGCCGTGAGTCGATTCTCTACAACTAAATTCGAAGGACCCCAATATGGAAAGGGAGATGATTGATTACCGATGTTAACAGAACAACTCTTTATCATTGATTACACCATTTTATCACTTTCTCCTAAAACTGTGCGTTGTCTATTAAGATTTAACCAAAACCAGACCAAGTAGCCGACTTTGATCGCATTTTTCGATGGGTTTCGATTAGTTTGGTTTTGTATTGCCAACAAACGGTGGCTGCAGTTTTTCTGGTCTCCAACGAAAGCAACCAAAAGCCAAACGAAGAAAGTGTGAACTCGGAATTTTTTTCCCGTTGGGTTCCTTCATTTTGATCCATTCTTCATGCCTCTGCAGCTCTGTCAGATTTGCTTCGGTGATTTCAAAGACAGAAACTGAACTAGGTTCTCTCTCTATTTCTCTATTGTGTGTATGTTTGTTGAGTTATTTTGTATTTGTTTGTAAACATATTGTGACGAATAAAATGTGGGTTTGGTTTGGTTGGCCATTTTGGTAGGGGTCTCCTATGCCTACTGGTGGCTGTTTCGTCGATTTCTTGTCTTGTTCTTGCTTTATATGTTCAATAGAGTAACGTTATTTTCTTTGCTCTGTATTAGAGCATATTTTTGTAATCTATCAGTTGCTTGAATCTGAAGCTCCAAAGGGTGTATTATACTTCAGGCAGTCTCTACTTCTCTTTAGGTGTGTCAGAGACTTCAATTTCTTATAGCTATTTTGACTAGAGATCTGGATAGATGTCTTCGTTTTTTTTTCACTTGAGCATATGCAACCTATATTACACTTGTTATTTCGCTGCAAATAACTCTTTTATGCGTATCTGAAACACCATTTATGAGTAACCTATCTGCAAAATATGTCTTTAGCCAACTATTCGTATAATTTTGAATATGCCTCGAATAATTAGAAAATGGGACAAATTTTCTGGAGAATCAAGTTTCCCATTGCGAATAAATATCTTCTTCTCGTTCCTGACTTCAGCTCCATGTTCCTCTTCAGTACATTTAGGATGTTTGAAAATGTTACGAATATTTGTGTACGGTTGAGTCAAACCTCACTTCTTATCTTGATCAGGTTAAATTGTCCCAAGGCAGCCATGTGAAGTTTACAGTTAGCTCGCCAACATGCAGCCGGTGATGATGAACGCCTGGTTTGTGAGGGATGGATCTTATGTGATAAAGGTCATTGCGATGAAGGGCTTAGAAAAGAGATCATTTGAAACCTTCTTCCTTAAAGCCTATGCATTGGATGACTCTAACCAGGATTCACCTTGTTCAACTGTAGTTTCACTGCTCGAAGATGCCTTGAAGTGCCCCTCGGATAGGCTGTGTAAAGGTCAGGTATGGTTTGCCCCTAGGATTTGCTAAACTTTTCCTTCCTCTCAATGCCATTATCTCTCTGCCAAATTTGTTTTCGCCTTTGGCACTATTATTGTTGTTTCTTTTCTTTTTTCTTTTGTTAATTTTTTTGGGATTTTTATAAAATGTATCATTTTCTTTGTTCTTGAACAATTTAACTGCTGGATATAGGTCCTCCGTGATGGTTTTTCTTCTTGTTCTTCTTCTACTCAAGTGTTGGATTCATTCCAACGTTTCTGTGCTAAGGAGCAAATAATCTATATTGTTGGCTAAAGTGTCTGTTCATAAATCTTAAAATCCGGAAGGCCAAATTTGATGATTTGGTTTGGCGTCCAGTCAGTGCAGTACATAAATTGAGATTCCAGCTCAATCCTCAGTTTGTGCTGGTGTTATGAATCCAGTCTATTGGTTAAAAGTCAAAGCTCAATTTATGTGTGATTTGTTCAATAATTTGGATCGCCTGGAAGACAAAATTGTGATATGGCATGGAATGACTGAAAGATGCACGTGCTGTGCTTGATAACCAGTTGTCTCAGTGTTATCAACGTCTCTTTATCTTTCATACTTTTATAAATCTTGTCCAACAATGTGTTTCATGTTGTGAACTTTCCCTCATCTATTCTCCTTTCTTCCTGAAGTCTTCTCGGTGGTAAGTGATTCTGCCTGTGTGGTTGCCCCTCCAGTATTGATTGGTTAACCGAGGATTCTCCATTCTATTGGACTTGTTACTATATGTTTTCAGCATTTACTGATTTCTACATCTCTTGGGTTCCTTGAACCTAAAGATTCTCGACCACTTTCTTTCTTTTCTCCAAAGCTCTTATGTTCTCTTCTTCTCTTTTTTGTGTTGTTTTTCAGTTTGAGTGTTTGTGTGAAGCAAAGTTAACACCAATTGTTCTAAACTGAGTATTTAAGACCGCATAGAAGAAATTGGTCTGTGACAATTGGTATATACACACCTTAAGTGAGACACTGCTGTAATCTCATTGATACTTGGGAGAAGTGTACATTAAAGTAGCAATCACACCTTACTTTATTAACTATAAACTATTCAAATCTTTGATTGATACATTTATTGCCTTGAATTCGTTAATGAATTCTTGGCACAACTGATGGAAAGATTTTATGCTTTCCTTTATATACAAACTTTTATACTAAAGTCGTACCTGCCTTTTCAATGTCAATAAGAATGGATAACACGTCTCCATCTCTTGTTAATCCTTGCATATCACCAATCTAAGTGTAGCACGAGATCTGTTTATGCTATATAGGTTGCGATTTGTGGCATTTTGAATGCTTTTGGTAATCGCAGGTTCATGATTTCTCGATACAGGGACATTTTCATCTTGAATTGATACTTCTTTTTCTCCCCATTTCTCGTTCCTCAATTCAATTCTCGTACCTCTTGGTTTTATACCATTCAGGAACCTTCTTCTTTCTTGTTACTAAATCTAGAAGGGAAGGCTTTTCATATTATGATACTGAGAATTATGCGTATTTCTCTCTTCATTTTCAACTCTCTGTTTTCCTTTATGGGTCGTGGATAGCTTTTTTAAACAAAAACCTTCCCCTCAATTTCCTCCGTTTCTCTTGATGTCCCTCATGATCCCCTTCTTCTTTCACCATTTTCCTTGACCAGAGTATGATTACTTGAATCATGAAATTCTGTTGCAACCTCATCTAGGATTCTCTCCATTTCTCCTCTCCCAAGCGAAGTCATTGTCCCCTTGCATGAATTTTTATTCAATTCCCACAAACAGTGCCAACTATTGCTACTGAATTTTTGCTGGCCTAGAGCCCATCTGAATGATAAACAGATTCAACATAAATGATAAACTGGGTTCTAGGTATGAATTGCAAGATTTGAGGGGATGGATACACCCAAAGTGTAGAACTTATATGGGTCATCATATTGGTGCCTTCACTTCCCAGTTTTTACTCCTCTGGAGAAGATTCCCAGTATAAATGATTAGTTCGACATCATAGTTCAAATATTTCAAACATTATTAATTTTTGGTAATTTCACTTTATAACATATTTTATAGAAAGTTATGCCTATCTCCTCTCGATTCTTTATAAATAAAATACTAATTTTTTTTAAAATTTTTTAATTATTTATATTGTGTACTAATTTAAGTTTTAAATTTTATAAATTACAAAATTTTAATTGACTTAGAATAAATGTTATTGATATACTATCATATTATTTAAAAATAATTTTTATTAAAATTTTACGATTTTACAATATAATTATCGTGGCATAAAAATTAAAATTAGTAATTTACGGCATTTGAATGTTTTAAAAATAAATTTATTATTTTTTAATATTGATCGTGAATCTCATATAAAATAGTGAATAATTGTAAATTAATTTGTTAAATAATTAATATGTCTCTTACTCTTTAATAAATTTTTAAAATTATATAAAAATAAATTAATTAAAATTTTATTTATAAAAAAATATATTTATTTAATTAAACTAAATTTATTTTTTATACTACAAATCCTAAAAAATAATAACGCGTGTAACCTGATTCTCTCTTTCATCATCTTTCGAGTAAAAAGGTGAGAGAACAACGTCTAAACAAGCTACGGAATTGCTCGCGGCCATACTGGCCCAAATCAAATTTCAGTCCGACGTCTTTCGCGTGGTTACGCTTGGGTTTGTTTGGCTCTTTGTACGAGTTATTATTACCGTACTGCGGATCATAATCAACGGGATGGCAGAAAACTCTACGTTTTCTACTTCCATTGGCGTTGCGTTTATTGTTTAGCCGGATTTTGGGGATTTCGAAGAATCGGCACGCGGCAATTGGCAGCAAAATGCCAACTCCAAGTGATCCGTATAATTTGGATAATGGACGTGGGGTTGCTAACCAGCATCAGAAACTGGGAGTAGGAATATTATTTATACACCTATAATATCACTCAGGTTCCAGGACACACCAGAAGACTGTAGAAGTTTCTTGTTAAGAGTATCATGGAGGTTCCATGACGTACCAGAAGATTGCAGAAGTTTCTTGTTAAATAATTCGTGAAGCTTCGCGTCCTTCCATGATTATTGGACTCTGGCAACAGTTGAGTACTGTTGATGTTGGCATCCGTTTCTTTTGCGAAAGCTGCTGTTGAAACAATTCTTTAAATTGTTGCCACCCCCTTGCACGTACTTGTTTCGAATAAAATGATGCCTATTGCCATGTGCGCCTTCTGTGAGATCTTTCGCCTTGTTTATGCAGAGTGGCAAGTCACACGCGTATGAGTTAGTGCCTGAATGTCTGTCTACCCTTACCTACCAATCAAAATTTGCCACGCAGTAGTCAAGCCCCGACCCAAGACCAAACCTAGGATTCAATGACCAAAGCGGCTACGTCAACTGCTCACCTGCCTCCGAATCATTGGACACCAAAATCTCACTTTCACACCGTCCTTTTTACCTATTACACGTGGCATCTTTAACCGCACCCGTTGGAAACCTGACTTGCACGCATGCGGCCACTAATTGGAGTAAGAAAACAATGGTTTTGGAGATATTTTCTGTTTGGTAGACTTAAGAGAGAGATTTAAAAATCAATTACGAACAATAAGCACGGGCAATTACCAATTATCTTGAGTATTTTAAACGGATAGGATTGTCCGTTTGATGACAGCAGCCAGGCTTTCTATGGCAATTTCTCAATTTTTAATTCTATTTTTTTCTGGTCACCGTATCTAGTCATGCACCACGCCGACCAATAAAAAAAAAGATATCCACTTGGTTATTCCAAAACTGCCCACTTGCTTCACTCTCGTAAGCTACCAAACAAACAAGTGGCGTCCTGTGTGCTTGCCACGTTTCTCCTGGTCAGCACTGTTCTTTGAATAATAACGTATAGATCATTTGATTAATCACAACTTAATACCGGCATTAGTATTTATTAATCTTCCTTCTCTCTCTCTCTCTCTCTCTTTTTTTTTATCTCCTTCCCCCTTAGAAATTACTTACTCCCCACCAACCAACCAAAAAGGATCTCAGACCCTTTGATAAATTTTTTTTGATTTTTAAGCAAATCAAAGAAGTTTTTATCAATGGTGTCACCCAATTATAAGGGGGGCCCTTTCTCCACCAATCAAATATTATAAAACTATAGTTTGTAGCAAGTGGCAAGCAATGCCCATAATTTAACACCATAATATATATATATATATATATTATATTATATAATATTATTTGTTAATATTTTTATAGAAGAAACTAATATAATATTTACTAAGATCCAAGGCGGGCCTCCACAGTAACATCGTCACCCAAGGTAAGTTCCAGAACTTTCTTAAGGACCACTCTCCCCCTCTCTTTCTCTCAAGTCTCAACTCAATTTGCCAATAATAATAATAATAATAAGTATCTACATCTGCTTCCAGACTCTAGAACTTTCTAAATCATTATGTTAATCAACCCATTAACGCTATTTAAGCCCCTTTAATTCTACTTGCGTGGCTTCATTTTGTAGCAGTTGGGCCTGCGTGGCCGTTTAATCGCGTTTGTAACGGCATAAACGACCTTCCCAAAGAAGAAAACAGAGCTCCTAGCCTCGTTGAGATATCTCAACTCTCACTTTTGTCTCTTTTAAATTACCGTACAGTTATCATACGATTTACTTGTTGATTCTCCATTAATGTCAAGAATTATTCTTCTCTCTTTCTAATTTAGTGGCCGTCAGACTACAGTTATTCAAACTCTCCTCTGTTTCTTTCCTACTGCGAATTTTGCTTCAAGGTAACCCCATTTATACTCTCTCTTTAAACCTTCTGAAAATGATTAGAATCCTTTTAGGATATTCAATTAGGCTCTGTGATTGGTAATTCGTGAGGAAGTGATCGATTATGAATCCGTATTACATAGTTAAAGAAGAGTATTTGGGGTCGAGTTCATCGCAGTCAGGCGATGACCGTCGCCCACAACTGACGATGCCGTTTCCGCAGCCAATGGAGGGACTACACGACACAGGACCTCCTCCATTTCTGACCAAGACATACGAAATGGTGGATGACCCGAATACTAATCACATAGTTTCTTGGAGCAGAGATGGTGGTAGCTTTATTGTTTCGGATCCTCGTGCTTTCTCCACTGTTTTTCTTCCTAGATACTTTAAGCACAATAATTTCTCCAGTTTTGTGAGGCAGCTCAATACTTACGTAAGTCCTCTCCTCAATTCACGATCTGTTTATTAATTTTTCAAGTTTCCTTTTTATTTTCATCAGTCAAATCTCATGTTTTGAAGAGAACCCAAGAATGACTATTCGGTATAATTTCAATCAAAATTTGCTAAATGATTATTATTTTTGAAAAAATAAATCCCTTCTCTTCGCCTTTTTTAGCTTTAATTTCAATTACCAATTGTTTCTTTTTTATCATATTCTGAACAGGGAAGTTTTTTCATTTTTCTAAAATTCATCTTCCAAGTATTCTTCTTGCATGTATTATTTTTGTATTAAACTACTGAGTCACTGAGTGGTGGTTTTTTATTGGTTCTGACAAAAATATGTATGCTTATCGGACTGTTAAATGGCCCCCCGTATTGGTTTAGTATATAGATGAGGTTCTTAGAGGATTCTGGAAACTTTCATGGTTGTATGTGATGAACATTTTATTTGGAATCGGTAGATTGTTCACGGAAGTCTTCCATCATATGAGTTTTGGACATTTTTTTATTAACAAGTTGCACTGCAGTATCAGTGTTCTACATTTTAATATCCATGGTTGTTTCTGGATGTGAGTCCTTCGTCAATTTTTCGTTTGCTGCAAAAGTCAGGAGTAAAATATTCAGCATGAATTGTTTAATTTTCTGCCATCATCAAGTGCATGAATGCTTAATCAAGAATTACTCTGTCTCTATCTTTTGATGTATTGATGTGCTTGCACTTCTGAAATGTATAGAGATCTAGATATTCGAATCATAAGTTTCCATATTTTGATAATAGATACTTAATCCATACTGTTTTTTGTTGCAGGGTTTTAGAAAGATTGATCCAGACAGATGGGAGTTTGCCAATGAAGGATTTCTTAGGGGGCAGAGGCATCTTTTAAAGAACATTAAGAGAAGAAAGGCGCTTTCTCAGCCTCTCCCTCCACCTCAAGCTCTTGGGCCTTGTGTCGAAGTGGGCCGGTTTGGACTAGATGGAGAAATTGATCGTTTGGTGCGTGACAAACAAGTTCTGATGTTGGAATTAGTGAAGCTTAGGCAACAGCAACAGAATACTAGAGCTTATCTTCAAGCCATGGAACAAAGGCTACAAAGCTCAGAAAAGAAGCAGCAGCAAATGATGTCTTTCTTGGCTAGAGCTATGCAAAATCCCGCCTTTCTACAGCAGCTAGCACAACAAAAAGAGAAAAGAAAGGAGCTAGAGGAAGCCATGACTAAGAAAAGAAGAAGGCCAATTGATCAAGGACCTAGTGGAGTTGATGGCGGGGAATCAAGCCGTAGTGGTGAAGGAACGAGTTCCATTAAAGCTGAACTTTTGGAATATGGTGATTTGGGGTTTGGAATGTCAGAGCTGGAAGCACTTGCAATGGAAATGCAAGGATATGGTAGGACAAGAAAGGAGCAAGAGGAAGGACAAGAAGAGATAGTGCCTCCAGAGAGTGGTGATAGAGAACTTGATGAAGGATTTTGGGAAGAGTTATTGAATGAGAGATTTGAACGAGAATTAAATGTACCAGGTAATGAAGGAGGTGATGATGAAGATGTTAGTGTATTGGCTGATCGTTTTGGTTATCTGGGTTCAAGTCCAAAGTAGTAGGTGAACTGCTTTGCTTACTTGTATGCAATATCAGTTCATTGCTCAGCGAACCATTTCTTTTGGCAGAAGGCTTTTGAATAGCCGGTTGTTCGAACCTCCTCTTGTGTATTTGGTTTACTTGATTGCCACTAGGCCATGGTTTTCACCTTAATTTCTTGCTATTGATGACAGGAAGGAAGAATTACCAAGCAGTGTATCAGTGGAAAATATCTTGTTTCTGGTTTCCCTAACCCTGTATTCCATTCTCTTGTTCCAATTTCAATTCTGCAAATCATTTTCAGTTAATTTTTTCTCTATCTTGGTTAGGTCGAAGCAGTGCCTGGAAGAGTTTGTGGTAGTCTCTATCATGATTTGTCTCGAGGTTCTTTGCACCTCGAAATCCACTGTTTTGTACCTGATGCATTTAATTCATAGATACTTGTACTACCTCTTGAAATTTTCTTCTGGCCTCAAATGATAGATTGTACTGAAGCTGTTGAACTGGACAAAGATGTAGCTGCCTTTTCCTGGAACCACAATCACAATATGTTGCTACTGGACTCAAGGAATAATTGGTAGTTATTGGTTGGTCCAATATATTTATATCATGCTGCCTTTCTATTCCTTTTTCTGAGAATTTATATAACAATGCAATTGGTGACAAGTGCCATGATGCTAAATTGTTTACCATGTAGATTTTTTTTCATCTGATGGCAATTTGGTTCTCATTGGTCATTTTCAACTCCATCGGCTTCCGAATGGTAACTTTTTGAACCCTTCACCATAACCAAACAAAAACAATGTAGCATATTATATAATGTTACTATCAATCCTTGGGAGCAATTCAAAATGGTATGGCAGTTGCCTTTAATACAATAGGCCCACGTCGAGGAAATGGACAACTACAGTTGTAGCTTCAACTTACTGGAACCATGGATACAAGTTTGCTATTGGACAAAAAGTCAGTTGGTAGTTATAACTTTCCTCGGTTCAATGTATATTTTCCATTTTCAACTTGTCTTCTTATACTTGTTCTTGAGAACTGATAGAACATGTCGGTGACAATATCATGATCGTGCATTGTATATGATGTAGATTTTTGTTCACGTCACTGGTAATATGGCTCTCAATAGTCCTTTTCAAACCCCATGTTCTCACAAGTTGCAATATCTGCCAGTTGTGCAGCGAAAGACCACAATCATCACCTTCCCATTGTGTCTGGTGCCAAGTTCTACCGTACATTCGGTAGCTAGTTGCACTTGTTGTGAAGATTTTGTGAACAAATACGAGCTTGGATGAATTTGCAGGAGTCTTGTAATATCAAAGCTTTTTGTCACATGAACAAACCGGGCATGTTGTCGGATAATACCAACAACTGCTACACGTATTCGTATTTTCCATTTGCTTGCGTTACCTTTGCATTTGCAGCATATTATGTAATGTTACTGGGCATGTTATCGGATAAACATGTTGTCGGACAGGCCTGGTCGCTCCCCGATCGGGATATTGGAAGGAGGGTATCTTCCCTGGAAAATCCCAGTGTAGGGTGTGCATCTTCTCCTGTGTTGTTCATAACTGAGAAGACGATTACATAGGGCTCGAGTTGAAGTTGATTTTACTGCAGACCTCGGACAGATACGGTAACCCTCAAGAACTGATGAGATTTCGGAAGATAAGAGATCATCAGTCCCTTGTTTCTCCAAGAAATGAAAGCCAAGCATATTTATTTTGAAATTATTTAATTGAGAAAAATAAATAAATAAATTATTTAATTAAGGGTGGTGGAAGTGTATAATAAAAAGTGTCGCGCGTTTTAACAAAACCGAAGATTTGTTCTGGTTGAGGACATTTTCGTCAGATAACAACGGTTTGTGACTACAACTGAAAGCTTAGCTTCAAAAGTGCTATTTTTCCAAAACCAAAGAAAACCCTTAACGAAGCACCGGTAATGGCTCCCAGGTGAGCATCGCACGTCTCTCTGATCGTCGTCTGCTTCATAATTCTGCCTAAGAAAAATGCTGGACCAGTCATCATGTTTATCTGATTAGGTCAGTGCTGCTTCCCTTTAAATCTCTTCGTAATAACTAAATCTTAAATTTTCATTTTCAATTTGGTTGTTCCCTCCAACCAATGCAATGCGATATATTTTATGATATGCGAGATCGCCGCTCTGATCAGTGCCATCTACTGAAGAGCGAGTTAGTCAGTGATAATCTATTGACCTTTCTAACGTAAGTGTTGCGGATAAATTTTTGGGTTTCGTTTTTTGATACTGTTGAATTAACCGATAATGGACCAAGCTATACGGCAGTTCTTTATTGTTAATTAAGGGAAGTTTTTGATGGAATTTTCACGTGTCGTAGTTTACTGATACCGATTGATTAATGCAGCAAGAGTATTATCTAAAAAGAACTATAACAATCATATTCAGTTCAACTAACCATGATAGGCAATCCCATTTTTAAAGGATACGTGGGAACTGCGTTTTAGATTTCCTTAGAGAAATTTGAGAAATGAAATGCCAGTCTGATCATGGAAAATTATAGCGTTAGATTAAATGCATCCACTCTGGCTGCTAATAGAGTTGCATTTTAATTGATACCAGCTAACTAGGGTCCTGTTTTTGTCAATGTCTGTTTGTACCTTTAAAGAAAAATATTTCAGTACAAGGTTTTTTATGAGATTTGATGATTTGTCAATGACATTGTAAAGATACCGTTAGCTAGTTCAGGTAATTTATCTTTTAAGGCCAGTCTTATCAATTCTAAAATTGTCCACAGCTTAAGACGCAGGGGATTTATCTTCGGTTTTATAGCATAAACATGATGCAGCATGAATTACAGCAGGCTGGTTTTTCAATAGTTTAATCAGTTGAAAATTCTCTGCACAATTTATTCTAACTTATGCTTAATCGATTTAAACAATAAACCCCAATGCACCTAAGAGTGTTATTTTGGAGTTCTTAATTTCATCATTGTGGCATTTGTTGCTACTGATTGCATTCTATATGTTTTATTACTGTCATATCTATCACGTAACTGTAAGGAGAATGATTTTTCATTATGAAAGCATAACTGATAAGTGAATTGTTGTTGTGTATTCTCATGGCTTTAAATATCTATACATGTGCATATGAATTCACAAAATGATCATTGTGAGATTATGTTTTTGGAAGAGGAACCATCTATCAACGTTACATACTTCATATGTGTTTTATTGGGAATTTTCTTTAAAGTTAAAGCCTTCGAACTAATTGATTTAAATTACATGTTTCTAAGATTGGAAAATGGCTCACTATGTAGAGAAACAGTTATAATTAAAGTCTGAATTACAATTGAACATAATGTTATAGTTGATTTAGTTACTTTAAAAATTTTGCAGTACACACATCAATACGTTTAAACTTCTCACGTAGAGGAATCAGATTGAGCAACTAGGGGTAATACTGTTAATTCAATATCGGTAATTTTAGGTGATGATTATTGCTTCGGGTTGACTTGGCTTCTATAGAATTTTTCTTTAGCAACTTCTGTGATTTTCAGTAAATCTCACTAGTATATATACTCCATTCTTGAAAATTGGGACTTAACTAACACCAGTTTTTTAAGTGTACACCATGCTTAACTATCAGACAATTTTTTCTTCTGATAATTGCCTACTAATGGCCATGTCACAGATATTCACCCAAGATTCTTCTAGCCTTTCTCTGTTGTAAACTGAAGGATGATGTGCACTGTAACAGCAAGTCAACAAGTGGAGAAATGCCTTCTTAGATAGCAGTGGCTCTGCATTAGCAAGACCTGTCTGAAGGATGCTTTGCAGTGATAAGGTAAACTCTTGGTTCTGGAAACAAGTAATGTTGGGCCTACTCCTGTTATAAAGAGAAAATAAATATTCTTCTGTTTCAGGATGTGTTGCTTTCAAAGATGTAATTTAGATACACGAAATAAGTATTCTTTTATATTTTTGGCAGAGAAAGTTGTGACAAGAAAAAAAAGAATGGAAATTTGTTTTCGTTGTTCTTATTCTTGCTTAAATGAAATAATGGGCTAAGAAAGTTAATTTTAAAGTCAATAATTAAATGATTATAATAATGACTTAATGGGTGGCGGCGGTATCGCAGACATGAGTAAAATGTTGTTTTGGTTGATGTTGCGACAAAGGAGGGTAAGAAGTATCAGAGAAGGTGATGATTAATAAGCATTGACGCATTCAATTTACAGAGTAAAACAAGTGGCAACAGATTGCCTTGATTTCCAAAATCTTAGTTGCGTATCTGACTAAGAATGGATAGAAGACAATTCTGTGAAAGTTAATTTGACTTGAATATTGTTAGGTATATATTGCCTCATGTTTTGTTTTTGTAAGTATATATTACATGCAATGAATCTAAAAATTTCTTTCATTAATCTTTTCGTAGTTTTACTTTCAGAAACTTTGCATGCAGATTTTCATCTGTTTTTGATAGTTGCAAGGATTACATTGTGAAATTTGCCTCCGTAGTACATATGGATTTGCTCAAAATTTATTTGTTGTCTAACTAGAATTCATGGTTTGACCGTCTGATATAACTCGGTTTAGCATCCACATACCAGATCATGGTAATAGCAAATCTGATGTGGACAATTCACTCGCCAGAAAAGTCAACAAAAAGATGCTGGAATGAATGCAAGTTGTCAGCCCCAGCTGGTAACTGCATATAATTAGCTTCTTATTGTGATGGCCAGCCACATCCAAGTTGATTTGTAGATGTCAGCTAATGTTTGTGCTGATTGACTTATTTTCATAGCAATTTATCTCATTTCTTCCTTTGCATCCTACTAGTGCAAATGTGTATTCGGTTGCGTTGAGTGGTAAAAAACCCTTAGATTCAACGAAGAGGTCAAGAGTTTAAATCCTCTTGGAGCCACCTATCTAGAATATTTATATCCTATGAGTCTTCTGACTACGAAGGTTTTAGGGTTCAACATTAGTCCTGAGTTTAGAATGAATTTGGTCAACATAGAAAGATCAAGGCATTTCCGTGTTGTCTCTGCGAAGTTCCTTAGAAGTTGCGGTCACTCAGCGTTCATGAAAAATTGTATAAGCACTTTCATACCACTTCTAGTATCTTTCCATGATTCCGTGCACCATTGGCTTTGGTGAGTAGGTACCAATGAATGCTTGCATGTTAATTGCTTGCCTCTGAAACGGAACACAAGTGAATGGACAACTTTTTGAAGTTTTTGTGGTCATCTAGTACAAAATAGATAAATAAATAAAAAGTGATATGGAGATTATTGTTGTCGTGTAATAGAAAGGAAATATTCCTTAATGTCTTCCTCACCTGTTTAATAGGAAATGCAGAAGTGTCCAGAGATGCAAATTGTGGCAAAAAAAGTATATATTTTTAGTTTATTTGTATTTATCTAGTGGGACAGCTCGTGGATTTGATGGCTAGTGATGAAAATATGTTGTTTAATCCTTGCTAATCTGATGGTGGACTATTAACTACAATTTTAGCTTCAGTGTGTCTGTATTTGATGATTATGTTCTTTTCATGTATTTGAATACTGTAGGATTTGCAGGATTGGGGTTGTTTTTTCCTTTCTGTGGTAGGCCTAACATGGCAGATGACGAAGGAAAGATGAATAATTGTTAACTACGGCGAGATAGACTGGCCAAGTTAGAAAGTGTAAACTATAGTTAGAAAGCTAGCGATCATATCTTCTTAGGAAAAGTTTGGTGATGACATGTGATTTTTGGCAGGGGCGGGGGAGGACAACATATGTCAATGCAAACTGCCCTCTCAAAAAAGCAATTTGTTCTTTTGAGATATAAGTGTACGTTTGGGATTGTAGTGTCGTGAATTTGAAGCTACTACTGATTTGAGATGGACTCCCTAAATGTCAAATATAAGTGCAGAATTGAGTAGTTAAACGTATTCTAGTTGTATACTATATAATCTGGCGTTTTACTGGTTGTGACTCTGTATGAACTTCCAAGTTGCAAAGAATCCAGAAGAAGGTTTGTAGGGTGCGTCTGGACTGTCTGACCTGTTTAGCATGTCAATAGTTGCAGACAGTGATAACTTCCGTTCAAGCCTTTGAAAACGTTATGAAGGCACCATTGTTGGGTAATAGAATGAACATATGTGTAGTTAGTTACCGTGTGGAGTCAGGAACAACAGGGAGGAAGTTTGTTTTCTTCGTTTGGTTTTCTTCGAGGTTTTGGGGGATGAGAATGAGCTGCGGTTGTGTGAAGGAAATGAATGGTGAAAATGTTAGTTGGCTCGGCCGACTAACAGTTAACGCTGGACTAGACGTTCAGCTAAGAGACAAAGGCAATTAATCTAAGGGTTTATTCAACACTGAAATGGTAGGATAAATTTTATTGATTAAATTATTTTTTTTAAAAAAAAAGTATATGTTTATTCAATATTTAATGTAATTTAGAGTAAAGATTAAACGTGACAAACTCTGAGTAGGATCAGAACGTAATCAAAATGGCATACATTTATATAAAATAAAGTTGAGAGAGAGAGAGAGAGAGAGAGAGAGGTGATATATTGCTTTGCTAATTGCTGGCTCGTTGTTCGTACCCGTCGTCCTGGGCAGAGCGTGTATGGCACGCGCTAAAGAGGCGTTTGGAATATAACTTGGTGAATGGGAACTGAGCTGGGCCGCGAGTGGAACACGTGTAGCAGATTGAGGTCTCAGATCTCAGCGCTCGTGAGTGATACACTCGAAAGCTTATTCTAGCCTTTTTTTTCCCGTGAGGTATTATAGGTAATCATCGTTATGTGGGTCCTACTCCTATTTTGTCTTAGTGTGGGCTTTTCAATGATTCAAGCCCAAAATCTAGGCCCATTAAAACTGAGTAAGATTACATACCCAGAGAGAGAGAGAGAGAGAGAGCACAAAATATTTCGTGCAAGCAAGCAGGGGAATAATCCCAAAACTGGTGCCCCCCTGAGGATCGATAAAACAAAAACTGAAAAAGGAGAGAGAGAGAGAGAGAGCGAGAGAGAATCTGGCAATAGAAGAACCCGTGAACAAAATATGGGCCCGCATGGATACTGCTCCTGCTCCGCTGAAGCTCAGCTCTTCTCCATTCATCAATGTGCATCACTCTCCTCTGCATCCAGCTGTTACACCACAAAATCCCAGAAATATATATATATATTATTAAGACTTGTTTTAACCAGTGAAGAACCTAAAACGAGATTGCCATCATTACTTGAATTACTATTTGGAATGTGACATCTGGCCTAATTAGTTGGGATTTATTACTAATATTAAACATATTTACCAATTTGACTGGGCTCTATAACCTTTGGAATTTTAAAATTTTGCTACAGGTAAAGACAAGAAATTGGCTTCCATTTGCCTGCTACTTGTAGATTATCCCAGTTTGTCAAACGATCAAAATCTTAATTCACATCATAATCAGGAGAAGATGATTATTAGTCATTTCATGCTGCAGTTTTTGAAACTGCACGGATGTTTCCGAGATATTTTGCTTCTTCTTCTTCACTAAAATTAGTAAATAAATCCAGTAGATATGGCAAGAATTTCTGCTGCATGCTGTGCAATGAATGAAAGCTTGTTATGCTAGCTTGTGTAATGTGTGCATGCATGCACAGAAGCAGCAGGATGGCTTTTTGGCCTTCAAGTTGAATTCAAAAGGCATGAAGCATAATATAAATCTCATCTTATCCCAAAAGAAGAGGAACATGAATCTTACTCAAAATGCCCGACTGATTCAAAGGATTGAGATCAAAATACGCGCCTAGGATTCCAAATGATTTATATCACGAGCAACATTACATTGGCCATGTAATTTCCCAAAACTTCATCATAAGCTAAATGGGTCCTATATATTTCTTAATTAAATTTAGCTTATGGTATATCCCTATGGTTTTGCAAGGAATTCGAAGCTGCCTTGTGCCCCATCTGAGCAGCCGTTTAATTAGGATTTAACAAAGAGTTGCATGTATGCCATGTTTAGGCCTCGCATGCCATCTAAAGAAAGGGAATCCCTTCTATTTTCATCAACAATTACAATTCTAGTCACTAAATGTGTATTAACATAGTTAAATAAAATGGATCAAATTTGTAATCTCCTCATGGCTTTATAGTTGGGTTTCGAATAATAATAATAATAAATAATAAAAAGTTAAAAGATGGGAGTAAAAAAGGAGAGGCGTTCTTCCGAATTCCCCTCGGTGGGGTTGATCACTACCATGCACTAGAATGTGAGAGAATATAATCACAAAAGAAAGCAGACAGAGAAGGGAGAAAAGATCATCAGCAAAATAATGGAAAACAAGAATATTATTTACTTGCCAGTCCACAAAGTCTGCAATAATTCTTTTAGAAATAAAGCATACGATTGTCAGAATCTATTGAATAGGTTTTTGATAGCCTGGTTTCGATTTTGTGTATCGATGAGTACCATAAACTCAAAGGAGAACAATATTTTAAAGGTGGGCATTATTGAATTGTTATTTGAATGTGAATTTCATTATCTAAATTAATTGTTAGTTTCTAACAGGTGATGAATAGCAGCATACATTATTAAATTTTTAATTAATTAATGTATGGTTTAGACTGAATAATAAACAGTATAAGGTACTGAGAGTAGCCAACCAATGAATATACATCAATCATTTGGATTGTGGGGTATCAGAAAAGTTTAAGAAGTCTTATGTCTATTATTTTCACTTTGGCCACAGCTTTGCCTTTGCCACTCTTCCTCCAACTCCAAGCTTCCGATCCCATATCTCTAATTCCTTGGTGAATATGTCATTCCATTCAAATCAAGGCGCTTTGAGGGTTTGGGTGTTTTATAACAGGAACAAAAGAAAAGACCGAAAGTGCCAACGTCATACTCCAAAAGAAAATTAAAATTATAATAAATAATTAATGAAAAGATTTTGCTGAATCAAGTGGGTTGATTCTTCCTAGTCTTTGCTTGGGCTAGCTGCCCCTCTTTTCTCTCTCTTCTTCGCACAATTCTTAGCCTTTTCTTTCGCCAGTAATTCTTCTATTCAAAATTTTATTTATTTTACCACCCCACTTTCCTTAGTCTGCAACTATAATCATCACTTCCTGTACCCTATTTGATATAATTCCCAGTCCCAGCCACTGAAATTTTTTCTTTTCTCTTCATTTGCTCTCTCTCTCTCTCTCGCTCTCTCTCTCGCTCTCATTATATATATATATATATATATATATATATATATGAAACTTTTTATACACAAATATAGATAGAAGAAAGAAGAGGGTTGTTTGATGGTAAAGAGTTTAAAAGAAAAACCATCTTACTGCCTGTTCTTTCCATGTTTTGATTATTGCATGGGAGAACTCCTTAAGAGAATAGAAGTAGTTGGAAAGAGATGTATCTAAATTGTGTTGCAGAGTTGCTCAGACAAGCAATCCATGGCTAGACAGCGACTTGGAGAATAACCCATCATCATCATCTCTTCACGAGATCATTTTTCCTTTTGCTAATCCAATGAAATCAATGATGTCCTTCCGTGTCTATGTGTGACTGCCACCTGTTCGTCAACAAAGCTGCGTTTAGCTGTGTCCAAAACCGGGATTCTCTAATTTGTTATCAGCTGCTTCTCTTCTCATGTTGTTTATCCAAAGGTGCAAAGAGAGCTCTATTTGAACAAAGGCTAAAGTTGTTGAGCAATATCAAACAAACCAACAAAAAAAAGTTAAGTTCAGAGTGAAGTGGATTTTTTGTTTTTCTTCGTTGGATTTTTCTTCTTCACAGACATGTTTCCAGCAGTTATGTCCAATTCAACTTCTTCAGACAAAGAAGCCAGTATTTCTTCTGGCAATAGAGTTCAGAATTTTGGTGGCTTTTATCCAGCCGCTTCTACTATTTCTCCTCAGCAGCCACAGAAGGCCAAGAAGAAGAGAAACCTCCCTGGAAATCCAGGTAAGATCGATCGTTAAGTCTTAGTGTTAGACTTGTAGTCTTAGTCATTCTTACCGTATTTGTGTTTTTGCAGACCCTGATGCTGAAGTGATTGCATTATCTCCAAAGACTCTATTGGCTACCAACAGATTTGTGTGTGAGATCTGTAACAAAGGGTTTCAAAGAGACCAGAACCTTCAACTTCACAGGAGAGGCCATAACCTTCCATGGAAGCTGAAGCAAAGAAACAACAAAGAAATAAAAAAGAGAGCCTATGTTTGTCCTGAGCCAACCTGTGTTCATCACAATCCTTCAAGGGCTCTAGGTGATCTTACAGGTATCAAGAAACACTATTGCAGAAAACATGGGGAGAAAAAATGGAAGTGCGAGAAATGCTCAAAGATCTATGCTGTTCAATCGGATTGGAAGGCTCATTCTAAAACCTGTGGGACAAGAGAATACAGATGTGACTGTGGAACCCTTTTCTCTAGGTATTTATTATCTTTCCTTTTTTCTTTTCGTTCAAATTGAAATGATCTTTTATAAATGGTCTTTCCATGTTTCTGTTTGTTTCAAAGTCCCTATCTTTCTTTTATAATTAGTTTTTATGTTTCTTGACTTTTGCTGTTATTCATGACCTCGGATTTAATGGAATTCATAGACATTATTGGTATTTAGTACAAAGTGGGAAGTTCTTTGCTTTTGTTTCAGTGTGTTTTGCTTTGTTAAGAGTGGTAAACACTGCATGGAAATATATCCGGGATGCATGGAAAGAGGACACCATTAATAGAGGTGTCTGTTACTGGTGACGTTTCGAGGGAAACTAAAAGCCATAGCTCTGAAATCTGAACCTGTCAATTGAGCTCATGTTTGAACAGAACAATCAATATGTCTAATCTTTCATTCTTTATTGCATATGCCATTGTCTGTGATGCGAAGGCCAGAGACTGATTTTTGCAGCCAATAGATTATTCGAGGACAGTATGCATTAGATAATGTGCATCTCCATGCTTAAGGGTTTCAATCGCTGTAATCGATGTTTAATTTGCTCTATTGTTACTTTGAAATGGAGCGACTGCAGTCTAAAAAACAATGATGGACATCTGGTCTTTTCCATCAAAAAGTTAAAGAAACTTAGAAATTGCGTTTGGTTTTCATGGTTGCGAATACCCGTGATAATGTTTTTCATGAAGCCTCCTGCCATGATAAAATTGCAGATAACACAGAAACACTGAACTTCATCATGAGGAAAGTTGATAAATCTGCAAAAATATCTGATATGCTGATTTCGTTATCTTTTTTCCTTCGTGATGTGGGTTTTCATCAATTGCGCATCTCTGTAACATGCATGAAGCTAGCTAGCTAGCTCTTGATTCTAAAGACTTCTTCTGTTATCGAAAGTTTTCCATGAATTCAACATACATGCCCATTTTGCATGCATAAATTTACATCAAACAAACAAATGTCATTCATCTCTCTATTTCTCTCTCTTTAATTTGACCATCCTTTTCTTTGTGTCGCAAGCTTTATGCCTTTGTAGGTCCTATCAAATATCCGCATGCATGGCCTTCCCTCTCACCTTTTTCTTTGTTTAACCATCGAGCGAAAATTATTAAATCATATATTTTTTTGATTATACAATATCTACTCACATGCCTGGTTCATTGACAAGTTCCAGCAAAGTGATGAGACATTGTCGTATCGGCTCTTTCTTTTTTTTCCAAATTCTTAGTGTTTCCACTTTTATATCGTATTTAGACAACCAAGACACGCTCAATTCTTGCCTGTTTTTGTAAAAGTTGGCTTGTCATCTAGCTTGAAAATAAAGCTGCATTGCACTCATATTTTGAATTATATTATCTTGTTTTATTTCTGAAATTGTCTTCACTGTGCATGTCAAAACCATAGGAAGGACAGCTTCATAACCCACAGGGCATTCTGTGATGCACTAGCTGAAGAAAGTGCAAGACTCTCAGCAAACCAACTAGCCAGTACGATCCCAAATGCAGTACAGCCTCTTCATCTTGCTGCTGCTCCAACCCAGCCATCTTCTCTCTTCCCTTACACAGCCCAAGCTGCCCTCACACCATGGAACCCATCTCAAAACCCTAACCCTAATACCAATCATCAAAACCCACTTCCCATCAAAGCTGAAACTCATCATTTTCAAATCCCACAACTCTCTTGTTCTCAATACTTTCTAGAACCCCACCCAACAACAGCAGCAGCAACGGCAACAACCAGCACAATCCACAAGCCCTTGATAACGTCACCCTTCCAAAGCCTTCACGTGAGCACACAGCGCAGCTTAAACACTGCCACATCAGCCCACCACTTGTCAGCTACTGCACTCCTCCAGAAGGCTGCAACTGTTGGTAGTGCAACTGCCGCACACCAGGCCAAGTCAATGGGTCATATGACTCAACTCAACATGGGAGAGTTGGCTCAGATTGACTCGGTGAATCACCTCTCACGTGATACTTACATGGGTTTCGCGGCGTCCGGGAAACTTTCCAAGTTGCAAAAGAGTGATCGCCTGACAAGGGACTTTCTGGGTCTCACCGGAGATGGTAATGGTAATGAAAATGTGAATGGAGGTGTTAATGTTAGCGTCAGCACGAGGGATGTGCTAACAGATACGGCAGGCTTAGAGTTCCAACCATACGAGAGAGGCGAGTCAGCATCGCTGTTGAAACGTCAAGGTTTTGGGTTTGCCGCTGGGCCAGCTGCACCGGAGACATGGGGTGATTGTTGAAGAATCAAAAAGAGTCGTGAAACAGTAATTATTTTAAGCACCTTTATATCTCAAGTAGCCGAATTGAGTACACTGTCAACCTTCATCTTGTATGCTTCTGCCCGCTAGGACAATTTTTTTGTTTTTCGGGCTTTGAACTTCTAAACGCTTAGTTGTTTTGCACAAGGGTTTGCTACATTTCGATTTAAATTTTGTCTCTATTCCTCTTATTCATTATCTTTTCAAGTGGTAATGGTGGGATTATTTTACTTTTAATTTGTTGCTTGCAGGGAAGAATGTCACATGCTAAATATAAAGATATCACCTCACGGGTTTCCTTTTGTGGTAACACTACATATTGTCCCATCTTTACCACGACTTCTGTATCATTTACATGTTATAATCTTTTAGGCAATGAGAATTTGCCATAGATTTGAAAAGGATATCGATGTTGTTGTGGAGTAAATTTTGTTTCCCCTTTTTTTTTCATATATTTATCACAAATATTGTAGTGTCACGATCCTCGTTAACTTAAAATCTTTCTTTTGTCCGATAAAATTATGACCATATGGTTGAATCCTTCAGAGAATATACCAAAGTGGAGTAAAGGACAAATGGTCCATTGCCTCTTGCTTACCATTTTCATGAAACAATTAAAGGTGAACTTAAAAAATTGAACCTGTATATTCCTCTACCATAGCATCTTTAGTAGATAACAAAAAGATTAGCCCAGTTAACTGCATCATCATATTTTCTCAGAGATTTGGACACCGCGTCTTCGCCAATTTAGTTAGTTAATCCACAATCATATGATTCATTGATTTACAGTTAACACACCACCGCCGTACATCAGTGTAAACCGATAGATAAGCTGTATTTTACTTCTTTAGAATAAAGTTTACTTTGATTAAGATTTCTCAGTAATTAATTCACATTGTCATGCATGCATGGGATTCCCATGCACACGTACGAAAAACCCATATAGTCATCATAGTCATATATGCAAGCTCTAGTAATTTTCCCGGCGCACCATTATTGAATTACGTAGATGCAATTTTCCACCAGCATATGGTGAACAAGAAAAGCCAAAGAAAATTCATGAAGCATCCATGTGATCGGCATAAAATTCTCTTCTCATGATGACGGCCCTACAACTACAATGCCATGCTTTGACGATGTAGAATAACGAGTTTACCCTCCTCCAGAGAATGAAAATCAGTGAACACCAGGGAAATTAAAATAAGTAATATTCTGGGACATCATATCGGATTGAGAAGATAAGCTGAGGTAAGTGTGTCGGTTGAGTGGGGCCATACCTTGTGCTCTCCGGATTGACGATTGTGCCCTTCTAACCAAAACTAGTTGATAGTGATAGCCCATCTCATCATTATCGTAAAGCCTGTAAATAATAATAAAAAATAGTGTAAGGTTCAAAGGCAGCCGTGACTTTCAACATTGATTTTATGAATTTGTTACTTACGAATGGTGGAAATGATCATTCCACCATAATATGGTTGCCTTTTCCTAAGTAAACTGGTCAATTTTGGATAGCTTCACACATTTGTTAATGGCTATAAAATATATATACATATACATATATATATATTATATATATATATATTTTTCATAGCACCCTCTCCCAGCAAATATTATTTTTACGTGCAATGGTTTACCGCAGCCTCTCTGGATACCGCAGGTCGAACTTTGCCTTTGACTGGAACAACATTAGTTTATCTTCATCGCCTCAACATGGCCAATCTTTCAGCATTTACTCCAGAACAAGAAGCAAAGTGATAGGTTAATTAATATGGGGAATTTCATAAATCTCCTTTTCCTTTTCCACTCATATCAAATTTCAATGAGGGACTGATGTAATCAATTTCCGAGAACTTCTTTTTCCACTATCTATCTTTTGAGATAGGTACTAAGAAAAGAGTTGGGATAAGTGGTTACCTTTTTCTGAAGGGGGGGTAGAAACTGGACGGAGAGAGAACTGTAAAACCTGCTGTAAGCATGAATAAAAGGCTTACTAAGTTGATGGCGTATGCATATTTGTGCTTGTGTGATAGTGGTCCGGAAAAGAGTGGTACTAAAACAAACGGGAAAAAAAGATGAATAAAGAGGAGGAAGAAAATGAAAGGAGAAAAAATGTCAACGGTTATTTAAAAAAAGCTTAATTGAACTTTGGAAGTTTGAAACTTTAAATTACTATTATCAATCTGCTTTTTATTCATGACCCTTTACCAATTCCTGTGCACGTCTCCAGACAACAACCTTTAGTTTGGCTGCCTAATCTGCATTGACATTTCAAAGAAAAAATAATTTGGGAAGTGTTTTCCTTTCTTTGTCTGCATGACCCACCACAATTGATCCATCGTCTTGGCCATTCCATCTGTGGACTTGTGCACGTGTGATCCAATAAGAGGACCCAAAAAGGTTTCTGATCTTGTGCGTTAAATGTAATCTAGGTTAGTGCTGGTGATAACAAATAGTTCGGGAACCTCATGTTTATTGCAGTAACTCTACTTACCAAAGACTAGATCAAGCTAAAATTGCTAATAAAATCTGTAGCTCGCATATGATTTATTCTGAATGTTATGAGACTTACACAGTACAAGTAACATGATTTGAACTATCGTGATCTTTGATACGGGGCAGTCGAAAACAAATGGGCGTTATCTCTGTGGCCACAACTTAAAGTTGGCATATTCAGCAAGCTCGAAGGCCTAGGGATTAATGTAAGAAGGAGGTGGATTACATGGTATAAGCAAGCTTTTAGAAAGTTCATCTAAGTTGCCGGGTTTAAATACAATACATGCCATTTGCCTGCTAAAAAAGATTGAATCTTTTTATCTCTCTGGCGCACAACCAGACAAACCTAAAGCTTCTATTTGATTCCCACTGGCCCGTTTCCTCTCAAAATACTTGCAAGTGCCATCTTCCATCATGGAATCTCATCCCAACAATCCTCCCTTTTGCCTCTTTTCTTCCTTCCAATCATAATAATTACCAAACCCTTCTTTTATGTGCTATTCGTTTTTTCCCCTTCTAGTGCAAATCCCCATATAACACTTCTTTCAACAACCTTCTTAAGTATTATCATTGAGATACAATAAGGAAAAACAAAATCTACAATTGTATTATGAGTGGATTCAGTATAATGAACCCCTTAAAGCCTTTGAATGCAATATTCATGGCTTGGCAATATTTTACACTGCTTCATTGCTCGCTAGTTTTGTATAATAGCATCAAATACAAACAGAATGACGATGCATGGAGAAGAGATAATTAAGAAGGAGACAGTAAACATGATATATTTGTTACGAGTGAAGGTACCGAATTACTCGCCATTAGCAGTCCTCCATTAGACTCAAGATTTGACCTCTTGTTAGACTGCATAGGTGGTGACTCTTGGAACATTGCTTCATTCTTGTTACATCATGTTGATTTCATGCTATCCTCCCATTCCCCCAAAAAGCGCTGGGTTTTATTGATTACATGTTATACTTTCAAGAAAAATAAAGTTTATTGACATGGAGAATAAATGAACTTATCATTTTAAAAAGGTAATTAATTTGCAGTCTTGATAGACGATATTGCACCTCAAACAAGGTGACAAATACATAAGGTTCGGAATTTGAATATTACAGAATTAAAAACAATTCAAAACTGGTCATTTTAAGTCAAAACAGTATAGAGCGTTATCATCTACAAAGCTGATATATGCAGCACTACTCCGTAATGATTTTTTTTCTTACAAAATTGTGGATGACTCACATGTGAATGTATCGACAGCGACAGAAAGCTTCTGCTATGAATTGTGGCATCATTTTACCATCTCGAGATTGCTGCGTGACCAATTTCTTCGAAGCAGTTTGTGTCAGTAGCAATCTCATCCACTGAATGAGCTCAGGCAAATCAAAGCTTTAATCCCGCGTACCTATCAAAGACACTCTTGAATGCCTGCAATACAGAGTAGCAAATATGAAATTTACACTTCAAACCACAGTACGCATCATAGATCATCATGATATTCAATATTTCGGCCAACTTCATTTCGTCTGAATTCTTAGAATTTAGAAGATGTGTTAATTTTTTTCATGGATAAGTTAAGCAGATTTTTATAGTCTGCATATACATTCTACATTGATGCTCATGTACTGGCATGCAACAGATGCAGAAGGAATAAACCTAGCCATGTCATGCCCACTGGGGCCGGATGATGATGATAATTACAGTCATGACATAATATGATGATCATGATGACTGACGAAAAAATTATATATAAGAAAAAGAGAACAAAAACATTATAAAAAAATGGCTATTTTTATGATATTCAAAGTTCCAAAAGTTGAAATAGATCAGAAAATACTATTTCCAGATCTAAAATAACAAAATCAGCCCACAAATTTCAAAAAATATTAGGGCAAATAATCTGGCAGAACTAAAATTTTCAAAATCATGCACGCTAACATGACAAGCTACCAATCCAATGGGAATCAAAATTCCAGCCATATATTTCTACATCAATATTTGTATATTCTGATATGGCATCTTCTGTGGAAATGACATGGCAATAACTCATAATAACACATCAACTTGATAAAATAATTAATTTTATTCTGTTAGAACGGCACCCTCCCACACGTCTACTGCATAGGTGTGTATAGATACAATAGGTGAAGTAAATGTTGTAACATAGGTGAAGTAAATGATGTAACATAATTATGGCAAAAACAAAACAAAACACAAAAAAAAAAAAAACAAAAAAAAAAAAAAAAAAAAATATATTATTTCTTTGTCACATCTAGCCATGCCAGAGTACAAGTGTGAGGTAGAATAAGTGCTCGAAACGTGTAAAATTAACCCCACCTGAATCAATCGGGCTATTTGACTACGAGTCTGATATTATATGCATGCAAAAGCTTTGATGACAATATCCTTTCCGTTAGCTTGTATATGATCATAGTAGCAATGGACATGGACTCTCAGGCAGTGCACTCACAGGTAGATCATAAAATGTTGCTTAATGATAAATAGCTGAATGATGAAAATGGACCTAGTAACTCGAGACATCAGCGTGAAAGTTTCTGACATAAAGATGATACAATTAAAGTACCACGAGTCAAAGAATATAGTCTTGAAGTGATAATTGAGCATGGTTTAGAAGTAAGGAAGGGTAATCTGTATAACTGCCATTTTTCAATTACCTTTTGCAGCTGTCAGAATACTGACATCACAAAACAATATGACAATCTGCCATGCTCGATCTTTTATTTGCCAACACTATTCAAATTAACCAAAAATGACGACGTTCTTGACACAATACAATTAATAGTGAATGGAACATTATTCATACACAACACCAACACATAACCACCACTCCGCCCCACCTCCTTCCAACCGGGCCCCGGCAACTTACCTCTAAGATAAGAGTATATACCTTCTACAAAAAGGTAGATTGGCAGAGGCATAACACACAAGTAACCTCAGAATATGTTTACAATCCAAGTTCAATGAATAATCAATAAAATAACTGGATTACCCAAAGTGTGAATGACTCTTTTCCACTCAGGATTGCATCCATCACAGCAAATTGGTCATCATATGCACAATAATAGACCTGATAGAGTTTTCTGCAACATACAAATGGCTCAGATAGAGGTGCAAAACTACGAACATTCTTTTACAACCACATTAGTTAGGCCCGATGTCTGAACTTAAATACTAGCTATCTAAGACGTCTGTTGTCCCTCTGCACCCTCTCATCTACTCTTACCCTGGCTACATGCAGTCAGCTTTTCCATGTGCGGTCAGTACGCTACTCGTAGTCTAATCGTTCAACTTCCTCGCCTCAGCCACTTGCACCGTTAAGCTTTTACGCATTACCCCTCCCTTCCTCTCACGTCCATACTCTCACGCGTCATTGTTGATCCCCAAAACTTTTCGCAACGGTCCCATCTCCACGCGGCAACTCTAGCCGTCATTATTTGCTTACTGATTCACCGTTCGCTCTCACTCAAACACACGCCATAACTTTCCTTACAATTGCTAACAGTCAACACTACCACCCTTTCTTGCCTCCGCAACGCGTCATTAAGGCTATAGGAGTCGTTACCCATCCTGAA
>BNST01000980.1:0-60844 GCA_019650275.1 Xylocarpus granatum
AGATAAGGATAGAAGGACTTAGTCAAAGTAGGAATTCTAGTCTTAGTAGGAATTCAAGAAAGACCAAGAATCCTAGTAGGATTAGGAAACAATGGGATAAGGTCTATCTTGATAATGTTTTAGTTGACTTAGAAAAGCTTGTTGACTTAGGAAAACATATCCTAAGTGGATAAGGAACCTAAGTCCTAGTTAAATTAGGATAAGGCTGTCTAATACTATAAATACAGCCCATTATTTGTGAGGAGGACAGATGCTCCGAATTTTGTTATTTTCTCATTCAATAATCAAGAATCAAGGTTAGCATTTTTGCTTACTTTCTTGTTTATATTTTTGGTTATCTTTTAAGAGTTGTCTTGAGATAACTTGGGCTTAAGACAAGGTTAAGAGTTGTCTTCCTTGCTTAAGAGCTAAGGTTGAAGTTAAGAGTTGTCTTCTTCAACCAAGGCAAGTTGTGATAGGTTTACGAGTTGTCTTGCCTATCCAACATATCCTTATATATATATTAGTTAATCCAAAGGACAGCTTAGGGGATGTAAATATAAGAAAAGAACTCAAGAATCAAACGGGACAGCAAGTTAGAAAGGATTCCAGTACACGTGCTGACCCCTAAGGTGTAGAAAAGTTGGGGAAAAAAATCGGACCCCAACAAATTGGTGCTCTCGTTGAGAAATCAGCACAATCACTAGTTGAGAGGTAGCACGATCATCCCAACAAATTAGTGCTCTAGTTGAGACAGCAGCATAGACACCTGTCAATTGCAAGGCATCAAGGTTACCATGACATCTAGGCTAGCATTCACCCGCACCACAGGAACAGACAGTGGAAGATTTCTCAGTCACCAACCGCAGAAGAATCCTTGCCTTGGAGAGGAACCAGAATGCGATCCATGACCAGGTAGGTGATATCAAACGCCAACTGTCATTTATCATTCATTCTCTTGAACAGTTGAAGAGAGACACACCCCCAGAACTGGAAAACAAGTCCAAACCGAGCCAGGCAGAAACAGCCACCTACCACAAACATCTAGGAGGCTTCAATCCAAAATCACACAACACCAACTGCATGAGGAAGATTCTGACCAAGAGTAGCTTCCCACTCAAGAAAGAGGGGAAAAGGCGCACAAGTTTGGGAAGCAGGAGGGAGACTTCACCAAACAAACACCTGCCCCATGATCGCTACAATGACTGTAGTGACGATGAGGAGGTACTGGACAGAAGGCCCGCATCATGGCAACCAAGAAGGGTGTGGAATCACCCTGAGGCAGAACGATGCTCCGAATTTGTAGATTTCTCATTCATTAATCAAGAATCAAGGTTAGCATTCTTGCTTCCATTCTTGTTTATATTTCAGTTATCCTTTAAGAGTTGTCTTGAGATAACTTGGGCTTAAGACAAGGTGATGAGTTGTCTTCTTTGCTTAAGAGCTTAGGTTGAAGTTAAAAGTTGTCTTCTTCAACCAAGGAAAGTTGTGATAGGTTTAAGAGTTGTCTTGCCTATCCAACATATCTTTTATTCATTAGTTAATCTCGAAGGATAGCTTAGACATAAATCTAAGAAAGAACTCAAGAATCAAATGGGACAGCAAGTTAGGAGAGGTTTTAGAAGTTGTGCTAACCCCTAAGGTGTAGAAAAGTTGAGACAAGAAATCAAGACCTTAACAAATTGGTGCTTTCATTGAGAGATAGCACAATCACCAATAAAGGCCAAAAGATGGAAATTGAGCTTAAAGAAAAAAGGCAAAAAGAAAAAGAAGTTATTGTTTACTTTGAAAAAGAAGAGAGAGAAAAAAGGCAAAAAATGATGACTTTACCCTATTTAGGGCCATATCTTGAGAAAAAGATTCTTTTCTACCTTTTCTCTGAAAAAATAGCTGAAATGATTTATTATCAAGAAAAGTTGAAGAATCTTGTTCATAGTGATCTGGATGAAAATTTCGTTGGAATAAATGTGCTGCACTACAAGACACAAAAGCATGAAGACTCAAAGGCTTGTGACTGTGATGGAGGTTTTGTCTACTACAGGATGACAGTATATTTCACATCAAATTGAATAGGCAGCACATCACCATGCCATTCAGGCAGCATTCACCCTCACCACAATAGTGAACTAACAAGGACTTTGGAAGAATCCTAGCCTTGGAGAGGGAATAGTGCACCATACATGACCAAGTAGGTGATATCATGCACCAACTATCATCTATCATTTCATTCTCTTGAACAATTAAAGAGAGATACACCCCGAGTCGCCAGAAAACAAGTCCAAATTAAGCAAGCTAGGTGCAGCAACCTACCACAAATTCTAGGAGGCTTCAATCAAAAATCACACAGCACCAAGTGCATGAGGACGAATTTGACCAGGAGCAGCTTCCCTCTCAAGAAAAGGGGAAAAGGCTCATGAGTTTGGGAAGTAGGAGGGAGACTTCACCAAATGAACACCTACCCCATGATCACTACAATGATTATAGCGATGATGAGGAAGTACCAGACAAAAGGGTCGCATCATCGCAACCAAGAAGGGTGTGGAATCACCCTGAGGCAGAACCATGGCGCACCACAAGGAGAGAAGATTGGCACCATGATAGCCCTAGCCACTACATCAGGCCTAAGGTAAAAATTGAGTTCCTACCTTTGAGAAGGGAGATCCAACTGAATGGATCTCCAAGGCTGAATTTTATTTTGAGAAACAAGATGTGAAGGTGAAAGGGTTGATTTTGCATCCTATCACCTATGTGGGAGAGCCAACCAATGGTGGTGTTGGCTTAAGGCCACCTATGGCCGAGAAGGGTAGAAGGATAGGCTGGACAAGGTTCACACAAGAGTTAGTGAACAGATTTGGCCCATCTAGCATGACAAACTACAAGGGACAGCTTGCCAAGATTAGGCAAGAGGGATCTCTAGAAAGTTACCTTGAAGAATTTGAGAGGTTGGCCGAATTAGTAGGACATTGGCTAGATAGTGCACTAATTGGCACTTTTTCTAGATGGCCTTGTACCTTGGCTAAGCCAAAGAAAGTAAAGATCAGGGATCCAAACTCTCTCACTTAGTGCATTCGGTTGGCAAGACTCATGAACGATGGGAGAAGCATCACTTGCAGCACAACCAAGGTCATCAAACCCTCGGACAAACTAGGTAAGGCATCCTCATCAAGTAAGATAGCAACCTCAAAAACAAAAGACCCTCTCAAACTATGAACCAAAGAGATCAACAAAAAAATTGAGATAGGCCTATGCTTTAGGTGCAAAGATAAGTGGCAAGTTGGCTATAAATGCAAGAAAGGGCTGTTCAACATCATTGAAGTGGTAAGTGATGAAGAACACGAGGAAAGCAGTGAGGAGGATCAAGAAAGTTGCATGGACAGCAAGGAGGAAGCAAAGGCTGAACACTCCCCAGATCATGGGGAAGAAGGCGAAATTAACTTGCATGCAGTAGGGACAACCACCAAGCCTATCGCCATGGGGTTGTTCGCAACGATTAACAGGAAAAACGTTTTGGTGATGATTGATACTAGAGCTACCCATAACTTCATCAACACAAAACTGGTCAAAACACTTCAACTATGTCTGAAATGGATTTCACCCTTTGAGGTAAGAGTGGCAAGCAAACCAAAGCTCAAGTGCAAACAAGTTATCCAGGCAGTGGCAATGTAGATTCAAAGAGTCAAAATAAAGGTAGAATTGCATGTGTCAGCCTTGGTAGGCCTTGATGTGGCTTTAGGCAATACTTGGCTTAAAATCATAGGCAAGATAATGTTTGTGTCATACCCAATCCCAAAGCATAATCCCATTAATGTTTATTATATACAGGTGAACAGTAAAAAAATTAGGGAGACATTCAAAAGCTATAGGAAAGAAGAAAAGAACAAAGAAAGGGAAGAAGAAAAGAGGAGAAAAAAAAGAAAAGAAGAGGAAAAAGAAGGAGGAGGAGAAGAAGAAGAAAAAGAAAAAAAACTGAAAAAAAAAGAAGAGGCAAGATTTTTTGTATTTTGAAAAATTTGGAGAAAATAATTAAATTTTATCCTATTAGCTTAATAGTAAAAAATTATTACTATTTTAAATTATTGGACACTAGATTCATAGATTTTGGGTTAAATTTGACTGTTTGATCGGGTATTTTTTCAAAGAATTTTGAAAATAAGATGAAAATTTGTAAAATTTTTACTGAGGGTGAAAATGTAAAGATTTCAAAAATTTTATTTTATTATATAAATTAGAAAATTTTTATGTAAATAGTAAAAACATTTTGGGGTTAGAATAAAATTTCTTATGATTTAGGGTGAGATAGTGAATTTTAGTAATTTTTGGCCTCAAGTGTAAATAATTATGAGTATTTCTGTAATTACTTATATCTTAGTGACTTTTTGTAATTTACTATTATTACAAATTTTTAATTGAGTAATTCAAGTAATTTTTTTTAGTGATGATGTATTGATAAAAAAAAATGATATTAGGTGGTGCTCGAGAAGAACAACAACAAGCAAAAGATTTGAAAAAGGTGCACTCACTTTTGATCAAGGTAGGTAATTAATATATAATTGAATATTTTAATAGAATGCTTAAATTCTTCAAGAAATTCAGTAATGTCATTGTTCTTGAATTATGCTCCTGTGTTTGAAATTTTATGGATTGATATAAATAACTTGCTTTCGTTATTACTGTGTGTGATTGGATCATGAAATATAGTATTGCCTTAGTTAGCACCGGTGACTATGGACTTGATTTCAGTCCTTTAGTGTGAGCCCATAAACTTGAAATCTTGTGTGGCGGTCCCTAGGTATAAAGCCCCTAAAGTACGCAAGGCACACATTTTGGATGGCAATCCCTGGGAATAGTGCCCCAAAATTATGCATTACAATAGAAATAACCATTCATGTGTTATTGTTGTAGTGTGTATACACACACACACACACACACTTATTTATATCTATCATTGTTATTTGACTTGATTAAATGGGAGCATAATTATTTTTAAATTTACTTGATGAATATTAGTTGTATATAAATATCTACTGGACTTTAGCTCATCCTTCACGTTTTAGGTTTTGCATGCTGTAGACACACGTAGACCATGAGAAAGGCCAAAATATTGCTAAAAGTATCCTGGAGTGTACTATTTTGTGACATACAATGTAATTGGTAGAATGTTAGAACAATTTGTAGACAGTACAAATTTAGTTACCATAATATGAAAAGATTATTGATATTATATTGTGGAGGTAGTAGTTAAAGTTAATGAGATATATTAGGAGTATTTAGAATTTCACCACATTGTAGGTTCATATGGATATTGCTTCTATTAGCAAAACTCTACCAAAATTTTCTCAAATACAATAGTTTTCCTTATATTTTTTTAATAGAAACCCCAATTCACGAACCTTAATTTAGGGGGCATGATAGTTCGACTACGAATCCATGGCCATCACTTCTAGTGGAAGGGAAAGAACTGCACGTGGAAGGCATCCACCACTAATGCAGCACATCATTGTGAGGTAAGTACCCTTGAACGAGTATACAAAAAAAGGGCACAATGTTTTGTGATTCTCTTGTCCACAAAGGAGGAAAACACGGCTGAACAACATGAAAGGCAAATTAAGCAAGAAGACATACCATTGGCAGTAAAGAACTTACTAGAGCAGTTCAGAGATATCTTAGGAGGGCCACAAGGGCTACCACCCTCAAGACATTATACCATGCCATCCCATTAATTGACGAGACCAAGGCAATCAATGTAGCACCTTACTGGTATGCACACTCCCAAAAGAACGAGATCGAAAGACAAGTGGAAGAGATGTTATAGTAAGGTATTATTTGACCCAGCACTTCCCCTTTTTCTTCTCCTATTCTACTTGTTAGAAAGAAAGATAGAACTTAGAGATTTTGCACCGATTATCAGGCACTCAACCAAGCGACTGTCAAGGATTGTTTTCTGATCCCACAATTGATGATATGTTGGATGAATTACATGGAGTGAAGTTGTTTACGAAGCTAGATCTCAAGGCCGGATATCATCAAATATGCATGAAAGCAGAGGATGTGTAGAAGATAGCATTTTGGACTCATAGTGGACACTACGAGTACCTAGTCATGCAATATCAACCCTTTCACCTCTCTCAACACCTTAGTTCTCAAAATAAAATTCGGCCTTAGAGATCCATTTGGTTGGATCTCCCTTCTCAAAAGTAAGGAACTCTTTTTTTACCTTTGACTGTTTGTAGTGGATTGGGTTGTTGTAATGCCAATCCTCCCTCCTTATGGTGCTCCATGGTTCTGCCTTATGGTGATTCCACACCCTTCTTGGCTACCATGGTGCTGGTCGTCTATCTAGTACTTCCTTATTGTCGCTATAGTCATTGTAGCGATCATGAGGCTAATATTCATTTGGTGAAGTCTCCCTCTTGCTTCCCAAACTCATGCACCTTCTCCCCCTTTTCTTGAGAGGGAACATGCTCCAAGTCTGACTCCTCTTCATGCATTTGATGCTGTGTGACTTCCGATTGGAGTTTCCTAGATGTCTGTGGCAGGTTGCTGCTCCTGGCTTGCTCGGTTTGGACTTGTTTTCCAGCCACACGTAGTGTATCTCTCTTCAATTGCTTAAGAGAATGGATGATAGAAGATAATTGGTGTTTGGTATCTTCTACCTGGTTGTTGATCGCATGCTGGTTCCTCTCCAAGGCAAGGATTCTTCTGTAGTTGGTGACCAAGAAGTCTTCCCCAGTTTGTTCCTCATGGTATGGGTGACTGCTGTCTAGAAGACATGGTAACCATGCTGCCTTTCAATTGAAAGGTGTCCATGCTGATCTCTCAATGAGAGCACCAATTTGTTGGGGTGATTGTGAAACCTCTCAACTAAAGCACCAATTTGTTGGGGTCCCAATTTCTTGTTCCAACTTTTCTACACCTTAGGTGGCTATCTCGTTGGTTCTTGAGTTCTTTTCTTTGATTCACATCCCCTAAGCTGTCGTTCGGGATCAATTAATGATAACTAGTTATGTTGGATAGGCAAGACAACTCTTAAACCAATCATAACTTGCCTTGGTTGAAGAATACAACTCTTGACCTTGCCTTAGCCCAAGTTATCTCAAGACAACTCTTAAAAGATAACTAAAATATAAACAAGAATGCCAAAGCTTGATTAATGAATAAAACTTACAAATTCGGAGCATATATACATGCTAACAAATAATGGGCTGTATTTATAGTATTGGATAGCCTTTTCCAAGTTTAACTAGTACTTGAGTTCCGTAGCCACTTAGGACAAGTTTTCCTAAGTCAATAGGGTTTCTAAGACAACTAGAATGTTATCAAGATTGACCTTATCCAATGGTATCCTAATCCTACTAGAATTCTTGGTCTTTCTTGATTGTAAAACTCTACCTAGACTAGAATTCCTATCCTATCTTGTTTCTTACAGCTACTAGACTTTCTCTTGGCGTATCCTTCTAGGACTAGGACTCTTAATGTGTATCCTTTTTCCCTTACAATTCTCTTTGGCATGATTATCCCATTGCTACTAGAACTCATTATGCACATCCTGCTGCTGCTGGAACTCTTCTTGTCTTGGACATCCTTCCTTTGCTAGAACTTCCTACATGCATGTCCTGCTGTGGCTAGAGTCCTTCTCAGCTTAGTTGTCTTTGTTCAATTCAGACAAGGTCCGGTTCTGGTCAGACTTCACTGCTTGGCTAGATGCATGCAGTTGTCATAATTGTGTTGCACATTTTCTGGCCCATGCTAACCTTTGCTGCCTGCATTTTCTGCCTCTCGCCTTTCTTGCATACTTAGGTCCTCAACACAAATGCACCTGACGCCACTGCTATGCCCATGGAGATGTTTCGATTGCTTCTGGATGTTCATCCCACGCACAGCCAAACGCTTCCGACGCCTCTGCTCTGCCCACGGGGATGTTTCAGTCACTCCTAGAAGTGCATCCTGCGCATTGCCCAATGAGCCCGAAGCCTCTGCCATGCTCATAGGGATGTTCCAGGTGCTTTTGGAAGTTTATCTTGAGCACTTCTGAATGCATCCAATGCCTCCGCCGCACCCACGAAGATGTTCTGGCTGCTCCCAAAAGTTCGTGCCAAATACTACCCAATGGGCCTAAAACCTCTGCTGCACCCACGGGGATGTTCCCGTTGCTCCTAGAAGTTCGTCCCGTGCACTGCCAAATGCATCTGATACCGTTGCCACACCCACAAAGATGTTTTGGTCACTCTTGAAAGTTCATCTCACGCGCAGTTGAATGTGTCCAATGCCACTGCAGAATTCGTGGCAATGTTCCAATCGCTCAAGGAAGTTTGTCTTGCACACTTCCAAATGTGCCCGAATCCTCTACTGCCCCTGAAGGGATGTTCTGGTCACTCTTGAAAGTTTGATTCATGCACTACCAAGCGTGCCCAACTCCGCTGCTGTGCCTGCAGGAATGTTCTGGTCACTCCCAAAATTCATCCCAAGCATTTTTGAATACATCTGACACCTCTACCGAGCCCACAGGGATGCTCCGGTCACTCTTGGAAGTTCATCTTGAGCACTACTGAACACCCCTGCCACCTCAACCACGCGCGTGGGCATGTTCTGGTTGCTCCATGAAGTTTCTCCCGCACACTGCCCAATGCGTACAATACCTCTACCATGCATGCAGGAATTTTTCAGTCACTCATAGAAGTTCGTCCTGCACACTGCCCAACCGGCCCGAATCCTCTGCTGCACCAGCAGGGAATGTTCTGGTCTCTCTTGGATGTTTGTCCGGCGCACTGCTGAATGTGTCCAATGCTGCTGCCACACCTGTAGGAATGTTCTGGCCGCTCCTGGACATTTGCGGTCTCTCTTGGAAGTTCTTCCCGTGCACTACTGAATGTGTCCGACGCTGCTACCACACTTGCAAGAATGTTCTGGCTGCTCCTGGAAGTTTCTCCCGCACAATGCCTAACACGTCTGAAGCCGCTGCCACTCCAGCTCCCATAGGGATGTTTCGGTTGCTCCCAGCAGTCACACCTGCAGGGATGTTCTGGTCACTCCCAGAGGTTCATCCCGTGGAATGACGAAAGTGCTTGACGCCTATACTATGACCACTGGGTTGTTCTGGTTTCTCCCTGAAGTTAGTCCCGCACAGTGCCCAACATGCCCGAAGCATCTGCCGTGCCTGCTGAATGTTCCGGTAGCTTCCGGAAGTTAGTCCTGCACATTGCTGAATGTGCCTGAAGCCTCTACCATGCCCACTGGGATGTTTTGGTCGCTCTTAAAAGTTTGTCCCATGCATTGTCAAACACGCCTGACCCACTACTATGCCTACAAGGATGTTTTGGTCGCTCCCAGAAGTTTGTCCCATGCACAGGCGAATGTGATCAATGCCTCTGCTAAGCCCCGGGGACGTTTTGGCCACTCCCAAAAGTTCGTCCCATGCACAGCTGAACGCGCACGATTACTATACTGTGCCTGTTGGGATGTTCTAGTCCCCCTCAGAAGTTCGTCCCACAAACTGCCAAACATGCCCAACATCTCTATCGCGCTCACAGTGATGTTTTAGTCACTCCCAGAAGTTAGTCCTGCCCACTGCCCAACATGCCTGAAGCATCTGTTGAACCTACTGAGATGTTTTGGTCACTCCTGGAAGTTGTCCTGTACCCTGCCAAGCACATCTGGTGTCGTTCCTGTGCTAGTGGGAAAGTTCTGGCTACTCCCAAAAGTTCATCCTGCAAACTGACCCACTGTTGAGAACCTTAAGAGGCAAAGGAACCATAAGCAAATGCACGCAAGGCACTATGTAGCAAGAGAGGTAGAAACTGGCCAGAATGTGCGCACAACAAGTATGCACACGTCAATCCATAAAGCATGGCCAGGTTCTAACTCTCGTCCTAACTGATTGCTAAAATCCAAGCCAAATGGAACACCAGCATTGGTAGGACACGCATAAAGCAATCCGAGCAGGAGAAGGACATGGATGGAATGAAGAACTCCAGCAGCAGCAGGACTCATGGCAGGTTTGACTTCAGCAAGATGTTCACGTCAAGGAGAAGTCTTGGAATGGAAGGACATGCCATATGGAAGTCCCTAATCCTAGAAGGAAATGGCAAGATGAAGGTCAGCAGCTGTAGGAGAGGAGATAAGATAAGGACAGAAAGATTTAGTCTAAGTAGGAATTCAAGAAAAACCAAAAATCCTAATAGGATTAGGAAACAGTGTGTTAGGAAAATTATCTAAATGTTTTAGTTGACTTAGAAACCCTTGTTGACATAGGAAAACATAACCTAAGTGGATAAGGAACCTAAGTACTAGTTGAATTAGGATAAGGTTGTCTAAATACTATAAATACAACCCATTATTTGTGAGCAGAACATATGCTCCAAATTTGTATATTTTCATTCATTAATTAAGAATCAAGGTTAGTATTCTTGCTTCCATTCTTGTTTATATTTTGGTTATCTTTTAAGAGTTGTCTTGAGATAACTTGGGCTTAAGACAAGGTGAAGAGCTGTCCTTCGAGCTTAACTAATATATAAAGGATATGTTGGATAGGCAAGAGAACTCTTAGACCTATCATAATTTGCCTTGGTTGAAGAAGACAACTCTTGACTTCAACCTAAGCTATTAAGAAAGGAAGACAACTCTTCATCTTGTCTTAAGCCCAAGTTATCTCAAGACAACTCATAAAAGATAACCGAAATATAAACAAGAATACAAGCAAGAATGCTAAAGCTTGATTAATGATTAATGAATAAAAACTTAACAATTCGGAGCATATCTTTATGCTAACACATAATGGGCTGTATTTATAGTATTGACAGCCTTTTCCTAATTTAAGTAGTACTTAATTTCCTTATCCACTTAGGACAAGTTTTCCTAACTCAACAAGGTTTCCTAAGACAAGTAGAACCTTATCAAGATAGACATTATCCAAATGTTTCGTAATTGTACTAGGATTCTTGGTCTTTCTTGATTGACTAATCCTATTTTGATTAAATCTCTTTATCCTTATCTTATCTTATCTCTTACAGCTACTGACCTTCATCTTGTTGTTTCCTTCTAAGATTAGGACTTCTATATGGCATGTCCTTCTATTCCAAGACATTTCCTTGACATGAACAACTTGTTGAAGCTAAACTCTTCATGACATCCTGCTGCTACTGGACTTCTTCATGTCGTACACTTCCTTCTGCTACTCAAATTGCACCATGCATATCCTACTGATGTTGGATTACTTCTTGGCTTGGAAGGACCGTATGGGGTAGTTAAGTGTATTTAAGCAATAGTTTGTCGCCCAAGACTACTGTTAACCTTCAAACTACAGACAGTGTTTCACATTTCATTGTTGAGAAAGAAGATAGGAGATATCAGACAAGTGAATGAGGGACTACCCTACGTTTTTAGGGAAGATTACCTTGGGCAGCAATTGAAGGAAGCCTTAAGATTTTGCATAGTAAGCTATAGGCGCAATAGAAGACCAGTATGTAGAGTACTTATGTAGTGGAGTCATTCACCCAATGATGAAGCAACATGGGAGGACTATGACAATATCCAACAATGTTTCCCTAACTTTCCACCTTAAGGACAAGGTGAGTCTTTAAGAAAGGGGGATTGTTGAGGACCTTTGGAGGCAAAGGGAGTGTGAGTGGATGTGAGAGAGGCGCCAAGCAGCAAGAGAGGCAGCTACGGGCCATAACGTGCATGCAACAGCTTGCACATGGCATGCAGTGCACAACCAGGTTCTGACTTTGTCCTAATTAACCATTGACATCCAAGCCAAGAAGGACTCTAGCATTGGCAGGGTATGCAGGGTGCAATTCGAGCAGGAGAAAGAAGTGTACGGCATGAAGAACTCCAGCAACAGTGGGATGTCATGAAGGGTTTAGCTTCAACAAGTTATTCATGCCACGGAGAAGTCTTGGAATAGAAGGACATGCTATATGGAAGTCTCAATCTTAGAAGGAAACAACAAGATAAAGACCAGTAACTATAGGAGATAAGATAAGGATAAAGAGGTTTAGTCAAAATAGGATTAGTCAATCAAGAAGACCAAGAATCCTAGTAGAATTAGGAAACATTTAGAAAGTCCTTGATAATATTCTAGTTATCTTAGGAAACCTTGTAGACTTAGGAAAACTTGTCTTAAGTGGATAAGGACCTTAAGTACTAGTTAAATTAGCATAAACATATGCTCCAAATTTGTAAGTTTTCATTCATTAATCAAGAATCAAGCTTTAGCATTCTTGCTTATATTCTTGTTTATATTTCAGTTATCTTTTAAGAGTTGTCTTGAGATAACTTAGGCTTAAGTCAAGGTGAAGAGTTGTCTTCCTTGCTTAAGAGCTTAGGTTGAAGTCAAGAGTTGTCTTCTTCAACCAAAGCAAGTTGTAATAGATTTAAGAGTTGTCTTGCCTATCCAACATATCCTTTTATCATTAGTTATCCTAAAGGACAGCTTAGGGGACAAAAATCAAAGAAAAAAACTCAAGGATCAAACAGGACAGCAAGTTAGGACAAGTTTTAGAAGTCGTGCAAACCCCTAAAGGTGTAGAAAAGTTAGGACAAGAAATTGTGTCCTCTGGGATGTTCTGGTCATTCTAGGAAGTTTGACCCGCTCACTATGCAATGTGTCCAATGTCGTTGCCTCGCCCACGGGGATGTTTTGGTTGCTCTTGGAAGTTCATCCCGTGGACTGCCGAACATGTCTGACGCTGCTGTTGTGCCTATGGTGATGTTTCAGTCTCTCCTGGATGTTTGTCCCACACACTGCCCAATGCACCCGAAGCATCTACTGCGCTAGCAAGGATGTTCTGGTCGGTCCTGGAAGTTTAGCCCTTGCACTAATGAACTTGCCCAATCCTTCTGCCGTGCCCGCGGGAATGTTCTGATCTCTCCAGAAAATTCATCCTGCCTAATGCTTAATGCAGCCAACACCACTACCGCACCTGCGAGGATGTTCAGGTCACTCCCAAAAGTTCATCCCGCACACTGCCAAATGCACCCAATGCCTCTACTGTGCCCGTGGGGATGTTTTGGTCACTCCTAAAAGTTCTTCCCACTCACTGCTGAACGTGTCCAACACTGCTACCATGCCAGTGGGGATGTTCCAGTCAATCCCAGAAGTTCATCTTGTGCAATGCCAAATGCACCCGAAGCCTCTGCCATGCCCGCATGGGATGTTCTGTTTGCTCATGGAAGTTCGTTCCGTGCATTGCTGAACACGTCCGAAGCTTCTGCTAGGCCCATTAGGATGTTCCCATCACTCCAGGAAGCTTGTCCCATATACTGCCCAATGTGTTTGACGCTGCTACCGCACCCGTGGGGATGTTCCGGTTGCTTCAAAAATTCGTGCCATGCATTGGCCAATGAGCCCAAACCCTTGGCTGTGACAATGGAGATGTTCTGATCGCTCTTGGAAGTTCGTCCCCAGCACTGCCGAATGCGTCCGACACCCTTACCGAGCCCGTGAGGATGTTCTAGTTGCTCCTGAAAGCTCATCACGCACTGCCAAACCCACCCAACACCCCTGTTGACCCCAAGGGGATGTTCTGGTTGCTCCTGGAAGTTCGTTCCCTGCATGGCCTAACATGCCGGAAGCCCCAGTCATGCCTAGGGGGATGTTCCAGTAGCTCCCGAAAGTTCGTCCCATGCACTGCCAAGCGCACCCAATGCCTCTATCGCGCCTGGGGGAATTTCCCTGTCACTCTAAGAAGTTAATCCCATGCACTGCCGAATGCACCCAACGTTGCTGCCGCTCCTGTGGGTTTGCTCTGGTAGCTCCATGAATTTCATCCCGCTTACTGCCAAACTGTTGAGGTCCCAATTTCTCTTTTTAACTTTTCTACACCTTAGGGGTTAGCACGACTTCTAAAACTCTCCTAACTTGCTGTCCCATTTGATCCTTGAGTTCTTTTCTTTGATTCTCATCCCCTAAGCTATCCTTTGGGATTATTTAATGATAAATAGATATGTTGGATAAGTAAGACAACTCTTAAACCTACCTCAACTTGTCTTGGTTTAAGAAGACAACTCTTGACTTCAACCTTACCTCTTAAGCAAGGAAGACAACTTTACCTTGTTTAAGCCCAAGTTATCTCAAGGCAACTCTTCAAAGATAACCGACACATAATAAACAAGAATGGTCGAATGCCTTTGATCTTGTATTATTGAATAATAACTTTAAAATTCGGAACATATGTTCACGCTAACAAATAATGGGTTGTATTTATAGTATTGGATAGCCTCTTCCTAATTTAACTAGTACTTGAGTTCCATATCCACTTAGGACAAGTTTTCCTAAGCCAATAGGGTTTGCTGAGACAACTAGAATGTTATCAAGATTGACCTTATCCAAAGGTATCCTAATCCTACTAGGATTCTTGGTCTTTCTTGATTATCTACCTAGAATAGAATTCTTATCCTATCTTGTTTCTTACAGTTGCTGGACTTTCTCTTTGCTTGTCCTCCTAGGACTAGGACTCTGAAAGCGTATCCTTCTGTCCTTAAAACTCTCCTTGGCCGTGAGTATCCCATTGCTACTGGAACTCATCATGTGCATCTTGCTGCTGCTGGACTTCTTCTTGCCTCAGACATCCTTCCTTAGCTAGACTTCCTCCATGCGTGTCCTGCTGTGGCTGGAGTCCTTCTCGCTTAGATGTCCTTGTTCAATTTGGACAAGGTTAGATTTTGGTCAGGTTTCACTGCTAAGCTTGATGCATGCCATGTCCAAGCTTGTTACACATACGTTCTAGCACATAGCTGCCTCTCTTGCTGCTTGGCTCCTCTCTTGCATCCTCCTATGCCACTCACGCTCCCTTTGCCTCCTAAGGTCCTCAACACGAACATGCTCAATGCCTCTACTACACCAATGGGGAGGTTCTGGTTGCTCCCAGAAGTTCATCCTGTGCATGCTCCCAAAAGTTTGTCCCACACAGGACTGAACATGCCTGACGTCTCCGTGTTGGGGTCTCGATTTTTTTCCCCAACTTTTCTACACCTTAGTGGTTAGCACGCCTACTGAAATCCTTCCTAACTTGCTGTCCTATTTGATTCTTGAGTTTTTTTCTTATATTTATGTCTCCTAAGCTGTCCTTTGGTATTAACTAATATATAAAGGATATGTTGGATAGGCAAGACAACTCTTAAACCTATCACTACTTGCCTTGGTTGAAGAAGACAACTCTTAACTTCCACCTAAGCTCTTAAGCAAGGAAGACAACTCTTAACCTTGTCTTAAGCCTAAATTATCTCAAGACAACTCTTAAAAGATAACTGAAAACTTAAACAAGAAAGTAACTAAGAATGCTAACCTCATTCTTGATTATTGAATGAGAAAATAACAAAATTCGGAGCATATCTCCTCCTTACAAATAATAAGCTGTATTTATAGTTCTAAGACAGCCTTATCCCTAATTCTAACTAGTACTTAGGTTCCTTATCTACTTAGGATATGTTTTTCCTAAGTCAACAAGCTTTTTCTAAGTCAACTAAAACATTATCAAGATAGACCTTATCCCACTGTTTCTCTAATCCTACTAGGATTCTTGGTCTTTCTTGAATTCCTACTTAGACTAGAATTCCTACTTTGACTAAGTCTTTCTGTCCTTATCTTATCTTCTCTCCTACAGTTGCTGAACTTCTTCTTGCCGTTTCCTTCTTGGATTAGAACTTCTGCTATGGTTTGTCCTTCCTCTCCAAGACTTCTCTTTGGCATGGTCCTCTTGCTGAAGTAAACTTGCCAAGATGTCCTGCTGCTGCTGGAGTTCTTCATGCCGTCACTCTCCTTCTCTTGCTTGGATTGCTTCATGTGTGTCCTACCAATGCTACTCTTCTTCTTGATTTGGATTTCTGCAATCAATTAGGACTGAGTCAGAATCTGGCCGTGCTTCATTGCATTCTGCGTGCAGGCTTGTTGTGCCCACACTCTGGCCTATTTCTGCCTCTCTTACTGCTTGGCGCCTTGTGCACATTTGCTCACGCTCCCTTTGCCTCCGAAGGTCCTCAACACTCCACCACACCTGCGGAGATGTTTCGGTCGCTCCCAGAAGTTCATCCTGAGCATTGACCAATGTGCTCGAATCCTTTCTCGTGCCCACGGGGATGTTCCAGTCACTCCCGGATGTTCGCCCCCTTCATTGCTTAATGAACCCAACACTTCTTCTGCGCCTGCAAGGATGTTCCAGTCACTGTCATAAATTTATCCTACCCACTGCCTAAATCGCCCAAAGCCTTTGCCCTGCCTGCGGGGATGTTTCAATCATTGTCCATGAACTATCCATAACTCACATCTGATGGATTACATGTCTGATAACTATCCATGTAATGACCAATGGATTAATAAACCATTAACCATGTACCCAAAGAATAATCACTGTGGTATGATCCCTAAAGTATCCTGTATGTGACCGATTTGTTATACATGAATTAAATACATTGATTAAAGCGATTTGTTATACATTGATTATGGAAAATTTGTTTCCTACAACGAACATTTATTGTCCATAATGGGCCGTATTTATAGTCCTAAGACACTCTTATCCTAATTCAACTAGTACTTAGGTTCTTTATCCACTTAGGATATGTTTTCCTACGTTAATAATCTTTTCTAAGTCAACTAAAGCATTATCAAAATAGACCTTATCCCCTTGTTTCCTAATGCTAATAGGATTCTTGGTCTTTCTTGAATTCTTACTTAGACTAGAATTCCTAATTTGACTTAGTCTTTCTTTCCTTATCTTATCTCCTCTCCTACAACTGCTGACCTTCTTCTTACCATTTCCTTCTAAGATTAGAACTTTCATATGGCGTGTCCTATAAAGTTATTTGGTGCATAATCAATCCATAATCCTGTAGGATTAGGACTTTCATATGGCAGGTCCACAGCTGTTATCTCTTTACAGCAACTAAACATTTATTAATAACCATTAAATACATGTATGTAATACAGCAGCAGCAACCATTAAATACCATGGACAAACACCTCTACTGGACTTGATATTCATGGATGTGAGTTATACATTTGTGAGTTATGGTGGAAGTTCATGATGTAAGTTCATGTCAGTCGTAAATCCACACCTGCATGGCATAAATTATAGTATTACAACACAAAACACACCAAAAATAGTGAAATTATAAAATATTACATTCAATTTATTAGAAATACCTGAAATGCAATTGCCATCCCGGTGATGTTATACTTGCCCTTAAATTGCTGGCCCCTAGCTTCCAACTGTGCTGCAGTGCTCCTGTATTTGCCATGTTGGATAGCAAGTGATCGGCGCAAAGGACTACATGATGTAGAGATGGGCGGCAGATCCCCATGGGTATCTATTAAACTCCTCTAAATCTCTCTAAAATATCTAATACCCAAAAATTAGCATATGATCTACCGTCCCTACCAAATGAAAACCTCTCCACCAAATAAAAGAGGGATAATCTAACTACATCTACATCCGAAAGAGAAGAAAAATCTAAGGCATCAAAGACAAAAAATAGATCATCTAGGGTGATCACGTCTCTATCCCCAAATATCATATCCCTAAGACGAGAACTATCCTGCAAATGTAAAGTAGGAAAATGCCCACACCTAAGTCCGGTTATCAACCCAAACTCAACCCGTGAAAATCTGGACCATTTGGCTACCAACTAAAAACCACATCTCATTTGGGTCACCATCTACATCTATCTCATACAACATCATGTAATGAATTAAGATAGGTGAATGATGTAAATTACCTATGTCTAACAAATGCCCTAAACATGTTTGCCTAAACATACCTAATTGCGTCTCACTTAATTTACCCCTTATTTGGTCTAGCACCACAAATTTTGGCAAACAACATGTCTCTGCGTGAAAGTGCTCATCTGCTAAGATCTTCAAGCGAGGTTAAGTTGTCATTTCTACCTATACAGATTCAATAAATAGCAATTAGTTATTATTGAATATTATAAAAATAAACAAATAACAAAATATAACACACCAAAAATAGTCCCGGGTCCCAGAACCCGGGCCGAAAAAGGCCTTTGGGCGCGTGAATGTTACGTGCCCTAGGTTGCTGAAAAATTTGCCCTAGATCCCCAGGGACCCAAGGCCCAAAAACCTGTGGGTGCGTGTGATACATATGCCTAGAGAAACTACTGCACTGGGTGCGTTCTAGGCACGCACCCAGAGACCACTCTGATCCCTGGGCGTATGCTATCCATGTGCCCAAAAAGCACTCTGTGCCTTTCGTCTTCCTCCTCCATTTTATGTATTTTCTCACCCAATACACCAAAATTGCCCTATTTGCTACATTTTGCCCTATCTACATACCTACTTCTCTACCAATGTGCCAACATTTTGTCAACAAGAAAGAAATGAACTACCACAACAAGTTTAATTTTATTATATTTAGTGCTTTAGTTATGAAAATTCATGCCAAAATTTTATCAATTACTTGTAAATACACAAATATTGCAAAATTCTATCCAATGTAAGTCAGACTAACCTTTTTTCTTGTTGTTGTTATATTCTTTATGAAACTAGCAATTGATCGGCAATGCAATGTGAAGAAAATAAGAAGAAAATGAGTGGATGTTTATTTTTAGGGCTTGTGTTTTAGGGTTTTGGGGCAAAATCGTTCAAAGTGGTTAGTTTGGTAAGAATGAATTAGGGTTGGTTACAAATGTAAAGAGGGAAAAACATAAGGCTATTTTCAAAAATTTCCCTTAATGAAAAAAGCCAAGCATGGATCCTACAATACAACCCATAAACTTTTTAAAAATTTATAAAAATAACCTTATTTTTACCCCTCTTATATTTATGACCAACTCTAATTCATTCTTACCTAAGTAATCACTTTTGACGATTTTATCCCCAAACCTTAAAGTGAAATTTCATTTTTGCCCTCAGAATAACCAAAAGATAAAAACAAATGTTTGCTCATTTTTTTTACATTTTATCACCATTACGTTGCTGGTAAATTGCGAGTTTCCTCTTCGATGGTATAAAGAATACAACAACAAGAAAAAAAGTTAGTTTGACTTACATTAGATAGAATTTTGCTTTATTTGTGTGTTTACAAAGAATAGAAATATTTCCGTAATTAAAGCACTAAATATGATCAAATTAACTTTTTGGTGTAATAGTTCATATGAAAAATTATTTTAAATTTATATTTTAAAAAATTTGGAAAATATAGTAAATTTTTATTCTAATAATTTAATAGTAAAAATTATTATTATTTTAAGCTATTGGACACTAGGTCAATGAATTATGGGTTAAATTTGATAATTTAATTGATAGATTTCTCGAAGATTATTGAAAATTAGATGAAAAATTGTTGAATTTTGATTAGGGTAAAAAAGAAACAATTTTAAAAATTTTATTCTATTTCATAAATTAGAAATTATGTATTGATAATAAAATAAATTAACAGGTGAAATTACCAGGTAAACTATCCTAGGTCCCTGGGGACCCAGGGGTTTTTTTACCTGGGCCCTAGGTCCCTAATAACCTAAGGTGTAAACTCCCCTGGGTCTCCGAACCTAGGGGACCCAAGGCCCATATTCCCTGGGTCCTAGGTACCCAAGGCGTTAACTCCTATAGGTCCCCAAGGACCCATGGATTTTTATGCCCTGGGTCCTTGGAGACCCAAGGTCCCATGGATTTTTATCCCTGGGTCCTTGGAGACCCAAGGTCCATATTCCTTGGGTCCTAAGGACCCAAGGCGTAAATTCTAGGGACCCAGGGGCAACTAACTCTCCTGGGTCCTTGATTTCTTTTCTATCATTAATCATTATTTTTTTTATCTTACTTTTTATAGTAGAAATTAAGATCTAAGAGGCATAAAATTACAACTTTTTCTTTTTTTTTAATTTTATATTAAAAAAAATTATAAAATTAAAAAATAGAATCGAATTAATAAAATTCAAATTTTATTAATGGGATTAACAAAGCTGGAATATGAATTTTTCACTATTGTGTTAGCTGTTCATAGAGGAAAAATTCAATTAAGGAAGGCATGAAAAAAATAAAAAAATGAGGTTCGTATCTATTTATAGCATATATTTAGGATTTGAGGGTAAAATTGTCCAAAATGGTTACTTTGGTAAGAATGAATTGGGGCTGGTTAAAAATGTTAGGAGGGGATAAAAATAAGACTATTTTTGAAAATTTTCCTAAACTTTTCAACTAATAATGGGCCAGCCAACACTACCAACAATTTAGTATGGCTAGTTAGTGTTAACAGACTCCTCAGTTAAGACTCAACCAGCTTCAATCTCAACTCATTATTTTTCATGTTTTATTTTATTATTATTTTTTGGTTTTGTAAAATACCATGGTAGTGACCGCGCTAACATAGGGAAAAGTCATCATCTCATTTCTCAATATAGAATGATTGACAGAGAAAATTTAGTGTCCAAATTAGAAGCACACAAAAGGTAGAGGCAACTACACAAGGATGCCATGAACAGAAGGATCATCATTGAAGCCTGAGATATGCTTGAATACTTCTTGTCCAGAGGAATCTTCGGATAAATGCACTTCAAAAGAATTTATCCACACAGATTCTCAAGGCTTTTTCTAATTGTGGACATAAGTTACAGAATCCTTCCTATCCCCAACTAGAATAACAGCTAACCTTGGGGCAACTCCTATTATCTCACTCATCCTGGAAACTTCAGCAGTTATCTCATCTCTTATTTGCTTTGCCACTTCTTTTCCATCAATAACCTTGGCAGATAACTCAGTAGCCATACGTGCTGTACAAGAAACTAACCAAAAATATCAAGATGGAGTATTAAAACTTTTATTTAAACTATAATAAAAACAACTACAAAATAAATTTACAACTAAATAATATCATGAAACAATGTGAGACCCTAATGAAATGTAATAGTGGCCGGCTTAAAGAGAGTGACATGACTCAAATGATATGAAAATAACATCAAAAGAAATAGATAATCTATATTGTTAACCAGACTTACTACATCTAAACATAAATAAAGTTCTTAGGTCTTTTCTCTAATTCTCAAGTGCCCTTTACAAGTATAGAATTTGGACAGAGATTAAAACCATTTATTGCCCTTTCCAACAAGTCCCTCATGAGACTCTGCCTGTTGATTAAAAGAACCTGAATGTGTTTAGCTCACAATTTCAAAGATTTAACATAAACTAAGCAAGAATGCAAGTACAAAGAACAATGAATAGTTTTTTTTATTCTATCTCTAAATATTTACACATTTTGGGTTTATATGTACAATATCCTAATGACTAGGTACAAGCTTACTTTACTTTTATAATGGCTAGGTATAACACATAACAACATATTTTTCAATTTCAAGAACCCAACTGTTTTTTCGTCTTTAGTAGTTGGTTTGAATGAGCTTTAGGCTTGATATAGGTGTCCATAGATCAATCAAAGAGTTATTTGGGCTTTTCATCTTCACCCTCAATCTCTTCATCTTCAACATTGCCAAGCCTTCTTCTTTCTGGGCTACAGCGACCAAAGGCATTAACCAAGAATAATTAATAAACATTGAACTCAACTAATTACATCATGTTGTTTTATAAGGGATCTGTATTAAATTGTTTCATTTTCTTTACAATAAGCATTCCAACGCCCAATTCTAAAGCATAATTTATTTGTCTAACAATACAACTCAAACAATAATGATTTTGATAATGGTTTCTGTTCATTAGCTATTGATTCATTCATAAAAAAGAAAAAACAACACTAATATACAAAATGTTATATTTATGAAGATAAACTAAAGAAACTCCACATATATGAGGAAATACCCCAATGAAAAATCAGTTTTATATAATTGAACTTTCAATAAGTGCATTCAAGGCTGCCTTTATTTTCTTTGTTTTTGCTCTTGTAATTGAACCTTCATGAATGTGTAAAAGATTTTGAGATGTGTTAGAATGCATGGTACCGTCTCTAATGCTTGCGTTTCCATCACACGAGGATGTTCATGTTGCTTCCAGAAGTTCAATCCGAGCACTGTCGAATGTGTCCAATGCCTTTGCCGATCCTGTAAGGATGTTTCGGTCACTCTTAGAAGTTCTACCTGCGCACTGCCGAACGTGTTCGGTGCTGCTGCCACGCCTTGGGGATGTTCAGGCCACTAATAGAATTTTGTTCCATGCACAGCTGAACGCGCTCAATGCCTCTACTGCACCTGTGAGGATGTTCCAGTCGCTCTTGAAAGTTGGTTTCCAAGCACTGCCAAGTGTATCTGATGCCTCCACCGAGCCCACGGTGATTTTTCAGTTGCTCCAAGAAGTTCATCCCATGCATTGGTGAACATACCTGATGCCTTTGCTGTGTTCGCTAGGATGTTCCGGTCGTTCCTACAAGTTCGTCTGGTGCACTGCCAAATGCGTCCAACACCTTTGCCAAGCCCGCAGCGATGTTTCGGTTGCTCCCTGAAGTTCATCTTGTGAGCTACCAAATGCACCCGATGCCTCATCGAGCCCGCGGGGATGTTTCGTTCACACCCAGAATTTTGTCCTGTGCATTGCCGAATGGGCCCGACGCCTCTGCTGCACTCTTGGGGATGTTCCGGTTGCTCCCGAAAGTCTATCACATGAACTGACCAACATGCCCACAACCTCTGACACACCCACGGGGATATCTGGTCGCTCCTGGAAGTTCATTCTGTGCACTGCCAAATGCGTCCAACGTTGCTACTACACCCGCGTGGATGTTCCGGTCGCTCTTGGAAGTTCGTCTTGAGCACTGCCGAATGCATCTGATGTCTCTGCCGAGTCCACGGGGATTTTCCTATCACTTCTAGAAGTTATTCCCGTGCACTGCCAAATTGTTAGGGTCCCAATTTTTTTCCCAACTTTTCTACACTTTAGGGGTCAACATGTCTACAATAAACCTTCTAACTTGCTGTGCCGTTTGATTCTTGAGTTCTTTTCTTATATTTACGTTCCCTAAGCTGTCCTTTAGGATTAACTAATGAATAAAAGATATTTTGGATAGGCAAGACAACTCTTAAACCTATCACAACTTGCTTGGTTGAAGAAGACAACTCTTAACTTCAACCTAAGCTCTTAAGCAAGGAAGACAACTCTTCACCTTGTCTTAAACTCAAGTTATCTCAGCCAACTCTTAAAAGATAACCAAAATATAAACAAGAATAGCAGAATGCTAACTTGATTCTTGATTAATGAATGAGAAATATACAAAATTCGGAGCATATGTCCTTGCTCACAAATAATGGGCTGTATTTATAGTATTGGACAACCTTATCCTAATTCAACTAGTACTTAGGTTCCTTATCCACTTAGGATATGTTTTCCTAAGTCATCAAGCTTTTCTAAGTCAACTAAAACATTATCAAGATATACCTTATCCTACTATTTCCTAATCTTACTAGGATTCTTGGTCATTCTTGAATTCCTACTTTGACTAAGTCTTTTGTGTTCTTATCTTATCTCCTCTCCTACAGTTGCTGAACTTCTTCTTGCCGTTTTCCTTCTAGGATTAGGACTTCCATATGGCGTGTCCTTCCATTCCAAGATTCCTCCTTGACGTGAACATCTTGCTGAAGTCAAACCTGCCCTGACATCCTGCTGCTGCTGGAGTTCTTCATGCCGCCAATGTCCTTCTCCTGGTCGGATTGCTTCATGCATGTCCTGCCAATGCTGGTGTTCTTCTTGGCTTGGATTTCTGCAGTTAGTTAGGACTGAGTCAGAACCTGGAGGTGCTTCACTGCATGCTGCGTGCAGGCTTGTGCACACATTTTGGCCTGTTTCTACCTCTCTTGCTGCTTGGCACCTCGCGTGCATTCGCTCACGCTCCCTTTGCCTCCTAAGGTCCTCAACAATCCCCCCTTTCTTTGAGACTCACCTTGTCCTCAAGGTGGAAGTTGGAAAGCTGCTGTTGTATGTAATATAGTCTTTCCAAACTTCTATGGGTAATGGCAAAGGTTGTAGCAATCCCTTGGTCTTGCCATCTTCTGGTTTTATTCATGGGCAAATGTCATACTTGCTGTCTTTCTTCTTTCCTTTTTCCTTGAATCATTCTGATCAAAAGTATAGCATGGTCTGCATGTAATGTCTTCCTTCTCGTGAGTTGTGGAAGTGATTCAACATCTTTCCTCTTAATCCCGGTATGTTTGGTACATACACCTGCTAGTTGTGCCAAATATATCCATTCTTAAGGGTGAATTTACTAACCTTAGGGTTGAAATTCTTCATCTTCTTAGTGAGCTCTTGGCTTTGCGAATCAATCTCTATTGTCTCTTTGATTTTTGTCCATATATTCAGCTCCGCTCTGCTAATGGCAGTGAGGCATACGTCATTAGGCTCACATGCTGTCCACAATGCTTGACCTCCATTGCTTCTGGACAATGCATCTGCCACCTTGTTTTCCTTGCTAGGTTTGTAAATTATTTCATACTCATATCCCAGTAACTTGACAAGGAACTTTTGCTGCTCTAGGGTGGTAATTTTCTGCTCCATGAGGCTTTTCAAGGGTTGTTGATCCGTAATGATCAGGAATTTCCTCCCAAGAAGGTAAGGTCACCATACCTTGACTGCATGGATGATGGCCAACATCTCCTTGGTGTATACTGACCATTCCTTCTTCATGGGCCCTAAGACTCTGCTCATGTATGCAATAGGTCTTCCGACTTGACTCAGGACAGCACCTATGCCATCTTGACATGTGTTAGTGTGAAGCTCAAAGTTTTGGTTGAAGTCGGGCGGTGCTAACACTGAGGTTTCACACATAGCTTGCTTCAACAACTTGAATGCATCTTCACTTTTCTCTGTCCATAGGATTCTGTCCTTCTTTAGTAAATCTGTTAATGGTTTTGCTATGGCGCCATATTTGTGAACAAATTGGTGGTAATAGCTTGTTAAACCCTAGAAATCCTCTAAGTTCTGTGACATTCTTAGGAGTTGGCCATGTTTGCATGGCTCCTATTTTCCATTGGTCTACCTTCACTCCATCTTTGGATATGATGTGACTGAGGTATTCAATCTCCTCTTGCATGAATGTGCACTTGGATGGCTTGATGACGAAACGATTTCTTCTTAACACTTCTATCACTTTTCCTAAGTGTTCTAGGTGATCATCATGGTTCCTAGAATAGACCAAAATGTCATCAAAGAAAACTAAGACAAACCTGCGCAAATAAGGTTTGAAGATGTCTTCATGGCTGCTTGAAAGGTGGAGGGTGTGTTGCATAATCCGAAGGGCATGATCAAGTACTCGTAGTGTCCACTATGAGTCTAAAATGATGTTTTCTGCACGTCCTCTTCTTTCATACGTATTTGATGATATCCGGCCTTGAGATCCAACTTGGTGAACAAATTTATTCCATGTAACTCATCTAGCATATCATCAATTGTTGGAATATGGCGTGTCCTTCCATTCCAAGATTCCTCCTTAATGTGAACATCTTGCTGAAGTAAAACCTGCCATGGCGTCTTGTTGCTGATGGAGTTCTTCATGTCATTAATCTCCTTCTCCTGCTCAGATTGCTTCATGCGTATTTCCAATGCTGGTGTTCTTCTTGGATTGGATTTCTGCAGTTAGTTAGGACTGAGTCAGAACCTGGCCGTGCTTCACTGCAGCTGTGCATGCTTGTTCGTGCACATTCTGGCATGTTTCTGCCTCTCTTGCTGGTTGGCACCTCGCGTGCATTTGCTCATGCTCCCTTTGCCTCTTAAGGTCCTCAACACAAATGCACCTGATGCCTCTGCTTCACCCGTAGGGATGTTCTAGTCATTCCAAGAAGTTCGTGCCACGCACTGCCTAATGCACCCGAAGCCTTTACCGCACCCCCGAAAATATTTGGTTGCTCCCAGAAGTTCATCCCACACATTGCAACACATGTTTAATGCCACTGCTGCACCCGTAGGGATGCTTGGGTCACTGTTGGAAGTTTGATTCAAGCACTACCGACCGTGCCCAATGCCTCTGTCGAGCTTGCAGGGATGTTATGGCCACTCCCGAATGTTCTTCCTATGCACTGCTAAATGCATCTAATGCTACTTCCACACCCTCAAGGATGTTTGGGTTGCTCCTGGAAGTTCATCCCACGCACTGACCAATGTGCCCAAAGCCTCAGTCTCACCCATAGGTATGTTCCAATGGCTCCCAAAAGTTTGTCTTGTGCACGGCCGAATACACCTAAAGCTGCTGTCACATCCATGGGGATGTTCTTGTCGCTCACAGAAGTTCATCCCACGCACTGACCAACATTCACGAAGCCTCTGCCATGGCCATGGTGATGTTCTAACTCTCCCAGAAGTTTGTCCCGTGCACTGCCGAACGCAACCGAAGCTGCTATTGCACTCGCGGGGATGTTCTGGTTAATCTGGGAAGTTCATCCCACGCACTACTGAATGGGCTCGATGATTGTGCCGTGCCCGCAGGGATGTTACAGTTGTTCTTGGAAGTTCGTCCCGTGCACTGACCAATGTGCATGAACCTTCTGATGCACCTGCAGGGATGATCCGATCACTCATGAAAGTTTGTCCGGTGCACTGCCAAACACACCTGAAGCCATTGTCGTACCCGCAGAGATAATTCAGTCACTCCTAGAAGCTCATCTCGAGCACTGACCAACGCGCATAAAGCCTCTGCTGTCGCCATGGTGATGTTTTGATCTCTCCTGAAAGTTCGTCCTGTGCACTGCCAAATGCACCCAAAGCCGTTGTTACGCTTGCGGGGATGTTCTGGCTAATCTTGGAAGTTCATCCCGTGCACTACTGAACATGCCCCATGACTCTGCCGCACTTGCAGGGATGTGATGTTTGCTTCTAGAAGTTCATCCCGTGCATTGACCAACGTGCTAAATGCGTCTACTGCACCAGATACCTCTATAGCACCCACGAGGATTTTTCGGTTGCTCTCAAAAGTTCATCCTGCGCACTGCCGAACATGCCTGACACCTCTGCCATGCCTAGAGGGATGTTTTGGTCATACCTAAAAGTTTGTCCCGTGCACGGTTAAGTACACCTATAGCCTCTGTGGTGCCCGTGGGGATGTTCCAGTCATTCCTAGAAGTTTGTCCCACTCACTGCCCAAAGCCTCTACCTCAATAGCAATGATGTTCCAGTCACCGTTGGAAGTTTGTTCCTCAAGTTTGTCCCCCGAACAGCCAAATGCGCCCAACTCCTCTGCTTTGCCCACGGGGAGTTTTTGTTTGCTCTCGAAGGTTCGTCTTGAGCACTGCTGAACACATTCGATAGCTTTACCCTGCCCGTGGGGATGTTCCGGCTGCACCCATAAGTTCATCCCCCACAGTGCCAAACGTGTCTGATACTACTGCCATGCCCATGGGGATGTTCTGGTTGCTCCCGAATGTTCGTTCGACACACTGCCGAATGTGCCTGATGCCTCGGCCACACCCGCAGGGATGTTCCAATTGCTCCTTGAAGTTTGTCCCGCACTCTGCCCAGCTTTTGAGGACCTTAGGAGACAAAGGGAGCACGAGCGAATGCGCTCAAGGTGCCAAGCAACAAGAGAGGCAGAAACAGGCTAGAATGTACGTGCAACAAGCCTGCCCACAACATGCAGTGAAACACAGCTAGGTTTTCACTCTGTCCTAGCTAACTGCTAAAATCCAAGCCTAGAAGAAAACCGGCATTAGCAGCAAACGAACGAAGCAATCCGAGCAAGAGAAGGACATGGACGGCATGAAGAACTCCAGCAGTAGCAAGACGTCATGGCAGGTTTGACTTCTGGAAGATGTTCACGGTAAGGAGAAGTCTTGGAATGGAAGGACACGCCATAATGGAAGTCCTAATCCTAGAAGGAAATGGCAAGATGAAGGTCAATAGCTGTAGGAGAGGAGATAAGATAAGGACATAAAGATTTATTCAAAGTAGGAATTCTCGTCCAAGTAGAAATTCAAGAAAGACCAAGAATACTAGTAGGATTAGGAAACAGTAAGATAAGGTCTACCTTGATAATGCTTTAGTTGACTTAGAAAAACTTGTTGACTTAGGAAAGCATATCCTAAGTGGATAAGGAACCTAAGTACTAGTTGAATTAGGATAAGGCTTTGAATTTTGTAGATTTTTCATTCATTAATCAAGAATTAAGGTTAGCATTCTTGCTTCCATTCTTGTTTATATTTTGGTTATCTTTTAGGAGTTGTCTTGAGATAACTTGGGCTTAAGACATGGTGAAAAGTTGTCTTCCTTACTTAAGAGCTAAGGTTGAAGTCAAGAGTTGTCTTCTTCAACCAAGGCAAGTTGTGATAGATTTAAGAGTTGTCTTGCCTATCCAACATATCATTTTATACATTAGTTAATCATGAAGGACAGCTTAGGGGACAAAAATCCAAGAAAAGAACTTAAGAATCAAACGGGACAGCAAGTGAGAAAGGTTTATAATAGGCGTGCTGACCCCTAAGGTATAAAAAAGTTGGGGAAAAAAATCAAGACCCCAACAATTCGGCAATGTACAAAAGGGGGATTTTCGGCATCACGGTTACCATGTTATTTAGGCAGCATTCACCTGCACCACAGGAACAGACTGGAGAAGATTTCTCAGTCACCAACTGGGGACGAGTAAAGATGCATTCAAGTTATTGAAGCAAGCTATGTGTGAGACCCTAGTGTTAGCACTGCCCAACTTCAACCAAACCTTCGAGCTTCACACCCGACTCATGTCAAGATAGCATAGTGCTATCCTAAGTCAAGTAGGAAGACCTATTGCATACATGAGCAGAGTTTTAGGGCCCATGAAGAAGGAATGGTCAGTATACGCCAAAGGAGATGTTGGCCATCATCCATGCAGTCAAGGTATGGCAACCTTACCTTCTTGGGGGGAAATTCCTGATCATTACAAATCAACAACCCTTGAGAAGCCTCATGGAGCAGAAAATTATAACCCCTAGAGTAGAAAAAGTTCCTTGTCAAGTTACTAGGTTATGAGTATGAAATAATATAAAAGCCAGACAAGGAAAACAAGGTGGCAGACGCATTGTTCAGAAGTAATGGAGGTCAAGTATTATGGACAGCATGTGAGCCTAATGATACATGCCTCACTGCCATTAGCAGAGAAAAGTGGAATGTATGGATAGAAATCAAAGAGGCAATAGAGATTGATTCTCGAAGCCAAGAGCTCACGGAGAAGATCAAGAATTTCAACCCTAAGGTTTGTAAATTCACCCTTAAGAATGGATATATTTGGCACAACTAGCATGTGTATGTGCCAAACATACTAGGGACTAAGAGGGAAGATCTTGAAGTACTTCCACAACTCAAGAGAAGAAGGACATTTAGGATGGTTTCGTACTTACATGCGGATCAAGTTATTCTTTTGGAGGGAAGGACTTAAGGTTGAGATCAAAAAGCTAGTCCGGGAATGTAATGTTTGTTAGCGCACCAAACCAGAAGGTGGCAAGACCAAGGGAGTTACTACAGCCCTTTGCAGTACTAGGATAGGTTTGGGAAGACTTAACAATGGACTTCATCATGGGAATGCCCCATAGCAAGGGTTACATGGTAATATTAACCGTAGTGGACAGACTAAGCAAGAGTACACACTTTGTGCCACTCAAACAACCCTACACGGCAATAGAAGTAGCCCAAGAGTTCATAAAAAATGTGGTAAGAATTCATGGCATGCCACGAACAATACTGTCCAATAAAGATACTGTCTTTATGAGCAAATTCTGGAAGGAGCTCTTCACACAGCTCGGTAGCAACTTGGTTGCCTCATCCGCCTTTCATCCACAAACAGATGGACAAAGTGAGGTAACCAATCAAACTCTAGAGCAGTACTTAAGATGTTTTTGCCATGATCATCAAAATGATTGGGAGGAGTACATACCATGGGCAGAACTGTGGTATAATACTACCTATCATGTGGCAATCAAGATGTCACCATATCAAGCAGTATATGGAAGAATACCCCTCGGGAATGTCAAGTTATACCATGGGGAACAACAACATACATGAAGTGCATGTCACACTTCAATCAAGAGATGAGGTCTTGAAGAAACTCAAGCATGAGCTTGAGAAAGCAAGGGACCAAATGAAGAAACAAGTGGATAAAGGGAGGAAGGAAGTGGAATTTAAGGTAGGTGACTATGTCTATCTTAAGATCCACCCTAGGAGGAAAATAAAGGCTGGAAAGCCAACTACAGCGAAGCTGGCTAGAAGTATTTTGGACCATGTGAGGTAGTAGAGCGAATTGGAGCAGTAGCTTATTGCCTAAGACTACTGTTAAACTCCAAATTACATCCAGTGTTTCACATTTCATTGTTGAGAAGAAAGATAGGAGATGTGAGACAAGTGAATGAGGGACTGCTCAATGTTTTAAGGGAAGACCACCTGGGGTAGAACCAAAGGAAGCACTAAGATTTTGCATAGTAAGCTATGGGCGTAATAGAAGACCAGTATGGAGAGTACTCATATGGTGGAGTCATTTACCTAAGGATGAAGCAACATGGGAAGACTATGACAATATCCAACAACGTTTCCCTAATTTCCACCTTGAGAACAAGGTGATTCTCCAAGAAAGGGGGATTATTGAGGACCTTAGAAGGCAAAGTCTTTTTGCCCTTATCTTATCTTCTCTCCTATAGCTGCTGAACTTCTTCTTGCTGTTTCCTTCTTGGATTAGAACTTCCACTATGGCATGTCCTTCCTTTCCAAGACTTCTCTTTTGCGTGGTCATCTTGCTGAAGTAAACCTGCCATAATGTCCTGTTGCTGCTGGAGTTCTTCATGCTGTCAATCTCTTTCTCTTGCTCGGATTGCTTCATGCGTGTCCTGCCAATGCTAGTCTTCTTCTTGGCTTGTATTTTCGTAATCAATTAAGTCTGAGTCAGATCTTGGTAGTGCTTCACTGCTTGCTGCGTGCAGGCTTGTTACGCGCACATTCTGGCTTGTTTTTGCCTCTTTTGCCACTTGGCGTCTTTCTCGCATTCGCTCATGCTCCCTTTGCTTCCAAAGCTCCTCATTTTCTGACCATTGCATTTCCTGCATACTTAGGTTCTCAACACAAATGCACCCGATGCTGCTGCCATGCCTTTAGGGATATTCCGGTCACCCACCGAAGTTCATCCCATGCATTGCTGAACATGGCCAATGCCGTTGCAGCACCCATCCCGTGCACTGCCAAACGCATTCGAAATCGCTGCTGCACCTTGCAGGGATGTTCTGGTCGCTCAAGAAAGTTCATCCTGCATATTGGCAAATGCCCCAGAAGCCTCTGTCACATCCGTAGGAATGTTCTGGTCTCCCAGAAGTCCATTCCGTGCACTGCTGATTTGTTGACGACCTTAGGAGGCAAAGGGAGCATGAGCGGCATAAGAGGATGCAAGAGAGGTGCCAAGCAGGAAGTGAGGCAGCTACAGACCAGAGCATGTGCGCAACAAGCTTGGACATAGCATGCATCCAGCCCAGCAGTGAAGCCTGGCCAGAATCTGACCTTGTCTTAATTGAACACGGATATCTAAGCGGAGGACTCTAGCCATAGCAGGATACACATGGAGGAAGCTTAGCTAAGGAAGGATGTCCAAAACTAGAAGAATTCCGGCAGCAGCAGGATGCACATAATGAGTTTCAGTAACAATTGGATACTCATCGCCAAGGGGAATTCTAAGGGCAGAAGGCTATGCATTGAGAGTCCTTGTCCTACAAGGATATGCAAAGAGAAAATCCAGCAGCTGTAGAAATAAGATAGGATAGGAATTCTAGTCTAGGTAGATTTCTAATATCAAGAAAGACCAAGAACCCTAGGAGGATTAGGATACCTTCGAATAAGGTTAGTCTTGATAAGGTTCTAGTTGTGTTATTAAACCCTATTGACTTAGGAAAACTTGTCCTAAGTGGATAAGGAACTCAAGTGCTAGTTAAATTAGTAAAAGGCTATCCAATACTATAAATACAGCCCATTATTTGTTAGCATGAATATATATTCCGGATTTTCAAAGTTATTATTCAATAATACAAGATGAGTGGCATAGGAGGATGCAAGAGAGGTGCCAAGCAGCAAGAGAGGCAGCTACGGGCCAGAACATGTACGCAATAAGCTTGGACATGACATGAATCTAGCTTAGTAGTGCCTACACGGATGTACAAGTCGTCCCAGAAGTTCATCTCCCACACTGCTGAACACGCCCAATGCCTCTTCTACACCTGCTGTGATGTTCTGGTTGCTCCCGGAAGTTCATCCCATGCAATACTGAACATGTCCTGCAACTACTGCCGCCCCTCGGGGATGTTCCGGCCTCTATCAGAAGTTCATCCCGCGTGCTACTGAACCTGCCCGACACTTCTGCTACGCCTACCAGAATGTTCTGGTCACTCCCAAAAGTTCATCCCGCGCACTGCCAAATGGCCCTGACTCATCTGCGGCACCTGTGGCCATATTTCAGTCACTCCCAGAAGTTCGTTCCAAGCACTGCTGAATGCGTCCAATGCATCTACCGAGCCCGGGAAATGTTCTAATCACTCCCAAAAGTTCGTCTAGTGCACTCATGAATGCGCCTGACGACTCTGCCACACCCGCAGGAATGTTCCAGCCGCTCTTTGAAGTTCATCCTGTGCACTAACGAACGCACCCAACACCTCTGCCATGCTTACAAGATGTTTTGGTTGCTCCTAGAAGTTTGTCCCAAGTACTACCAAACATGTCCAACGCCTCTGCTGAGCTTGCAGAGATTTTCTGATCGCTACTGGTAGTCTGTCCTGCACACTGCAAAATGTACCCAATGCCGCTGCGATTCCTGTGGGGATGTTCCTTTTACTCCTGAAAGTTTTTCCCGTGATCTGCCCAACGTGCACGAAGCCTCTGCTGCGTCCATAGGGATATTTCAGTTGCTCCCAGAATGTCATACTGCACACTGTCCAACTGCATCCAATGCCACTTGTTGTGCCTGGAAGGATGTTCTAGTTGCTTCCGGTAGTTTGTCTCGTGCACTACCGAATGTGCCCGATGCCTCTGCACCTGCAGGGATGTTCCCATCGCTCCCGAAAGTTCATACTGAACACTGCCGAATGCATCCGTCACCTCTGCCGAACCCACAGGGATGCTCTAGTCGCTGCCGAAGTTTATCCTGCGTTTTGCCAAACATGTGCGATGCTGATGCCATATCTGTGGAAATATTCTGGTTGCTCCCGGATGTACGTCCTATGAACTACCGAATACAAGATGAGTCGCTCCCGGAAGTTTGTCCCACGCACTGCCAAACATGTTCGACGCTGCTGCCACGCCCACAGGGATCTTCTAGTCACTCTTGGAAGTTTGTCACAAACACACATACTAGTGAATGCGACCAATGCCTCTGCCATGTCCAACGTCTTTGCCATGCCTGCTGGGATGTTCTAGTCCCTCCTAGAAGATCATACTGCACACTTCCAAACTCGCCCGAGGCCTCTTGTGAGCCCGCAGGGATTTTCTGGTCACTCTTAGAAGTTCATCTGGCGCATTGCCGAACGTGTCCAACGGCACTGCTGCACCTGCGAGGATGTTCCTGTCACACCTGGAAGTTCATCCCACGTACTGCCGAACATGACTAATGCTACTGCCACACTTGTAGGGATGTTTTGGTTGATCCCGGATGTTTATCTCGTGCACTGCCCAACGCACCCAAGGCATCTATCGCACCTGCAGGGATGTTCCGGTTGGTCCTCAAAGTTCATCTCGTGCACTGTTGAATGTGCCCAACACCTTAGCCACGAATGGGGGGATTTTCCAGTCACTCCCAGAAGTTCATCCCACGCACTGCCGAACATGCCTAACGCCTCGATTGCACCTGCAGGGATGTTCCAGTCACTCCCAGAAGTTCATCCCACGCACTGCCGAACATGCCTGACACCTCGATTGCACCTGTGGGAATGTTCCGGTCACTCCTGGAAGTTCATCCTGTGCATGCCAAACGTGTCTCCTGCCACTGATGTGCCCCGTGGATGTTTGGGTCGCATTACCGAGCTTGGGGGAATTTTTCGGTCGCTCCCGGAAGTTTGCCTGCACACTGCCCAACATGCCCAAAGCCTTAGCCATGCCCATGGGGATATTCGGCTCGCTTTCGGAAGTTTGTCCCATGCACTTTCTAACACGCTCGACGTCGTTGCTGCACCCGCTGGATTGTTCTGGTCGCTCCTGAAAGTTTGTCCCGTGCACTGCTGAATGCGTCTGATGCTATTGCCATGCCTGTGGAGATGTTCTAGCTGCTCTCGGAAGTTTGTCTCATACTCTGCTGAATGCGCCCAACGCCTCATGCGCTTCTAGGATTAGGACTTCTATTATGGCATGTCCTTCCATTCCAAGACTTCTCCTTGACGTGAACATCTTGCTGAAGTCAAGCCTGCCATGAGTCCTGCTGCTGCTGGAGTTCTTCATTCCGTCCATGTTCTTCTCCTTCTCGGATTGCTTCATGCGTGTCCTGCCAATGCTGGTGTTCCTCTTGGCTTGGATTTTTGCAATCAGTTAGGAGAGAGTTAGAACCTGGCCATGCTTCATGGCTTGTCATGTGCATGCTTGTTGCACACACATTTTGGCCTGTTTCTGACTCTCTTGCTACCTGGTGCCTTGTGCGCATTCGCTCATGCTCCCTTTGCCTCCTAAGGTGCTCAACAATGGGGTAGTCTGCAGGACAAAACTTTTGGAAGCACCCAGAACATTCCTGCCAGCACAGCAGTGGCACCGGATGCATTCGGCAGGGTACGGAATGAACTTCCAAGAGTGACCGGAACATCCCAGTAGCAGCAGCAGATGCTTGAGGCATGTGGGCAGTGGGCAGGACTAACTTCTAGGAGCGACCAAAACATCATTGTGAGTGCAATTGAGATGTTGGGCGTGTTTGGCAGTTCATGGGATGAACTTCTGCGGGAGCCTAGAACATCCCAGCAGGCACAATTTAGTAATCGGTGCACATTCAGCTGTGCATGGGACAAACTTCTAGGAGAGACCATAACATCTCTGTGGGGACGGTAGTGGGTCAGGTGTGTTCGACAATGCAAGGGACAAACTTCTAGGAGCAATCGGAACATCCCAGTGGGCATGGTAGAGGCTTCGGGCATGTTCGGCAGTGTGCAGGACTAACCTCTGGGAGCTGCTGGAACATCCAGTAGGCGCGGTAGATGCTTCGGGCACGTTGGGCAGTGGGCGGGATAACTTTAGGGAGCAATCAGAACAACTCAGCAGTCACAGTACAGGTATCAAGCACTTTCGTCATTGCATGGGATGAACCTCCAGGAGCGATCAGAACATCCCTGCAGGTACGACAGATGCTTCAGGTAATTAGGCAGTGCGCAGAAGTGACTACCGAGAGCGATCAAAACATCCCTATGTGAGCAGGAGTGGCAGCAGCTTCAGACGTGTTAGGCAGTGTGCAGGACAAACTTCCAAGAGTGGCCAGACCATTCCTACAGGTGTGGCAGCAGCGTTGGACACGTTCAGCAATGCGTGGGACGAACTTCCTAGAGAGGTCACAAACTTCCAGGAGCAGCCAGAACATTCCTACAAGTGTGGCAGCAGCGTTGGACACATTCAGCAGTGCGTGGGACAAACTTCCAAGAGAGACCGGAGCATTCCCTACTGGTGCGGCAGAGGATTTGAGCCCGTTGGCAGTGTGCAGGACAAACTTCTGTGAGTGACTGGAAAATTCTTGCATGCATTGCAGAGGCATTGCACGCATTTTGCAGTGTGCAGAATGAACTTCGGGGAGTGACTGTAACACCCCCGCAGATGCGGCAGCGGCGTTGGGCAGTGTGCGGGACAAACTTCCTTTTGCAACCAGAACATACCCATGTGCGCGGTTGAGGTGGCAGGCGTGTTCAGTAGTGCTTAGGATGAACTTCCAGGAGAAAACAAAACATCCCCGTGGGCTCTGCAGAGGTGTCAGATGTATTCAAAAATGCTCGGGATGAATTTTTGGGAGTGACCAAAACAATTCTGCAGGCACAGCAGCTGAGTTGGGCACGCTTGGCAGTGCATGGGTCGAACACGCTTAGCAGTGCTGTGAATCAAACTTTCAGGAGTGACCGGAACATCCCTTCAAGGGCAGTAGAGGATTCGGGCATTTGGAAGTGTGCAAGACGAACTTCCATGAGTGATTGGAACATTGTCGCGAATGCAGCAGTTTCATTGGACACATTCTGCTGTGCGTGAGATGAACTTTCAGGAGCGACTAGAACATCTCTGTGGGTGTGGCAATGGTATCGGACACATTTGGCAGTGCGTGGGACAAACTTCCAGGAGCAATGGGAACATCCCCACGGGCGCAGCAAAGGTTTCAGGCCCATTGGGCAGTACTTGGCATGAACTTTTGGGAGTGACCAGAACGTCTCCGTGGGTGCAGCAGAGGCATTGGACGCATTCAGAAGTGCTCAAGATAAACTTCCGAAAGCACCTAGAACATCCCTATGGGCATGGCAGAGGCTTCAGGCTCATTGGGCAGTGTGCAGGATGAACTTCCTGAAGCGACCGAAACATCCCCGTGGGCAGGGCAGAGGCGTCAGAAGCATTTGGCTGTGCGTGGGACAAACATCAAGAAGTAACCAAAACATCTCCACAGGCACAGCAGTAGCATTAGGTGCGTTCATATTGAGGACCTAAGTATGCAAGAAAGGCGAGAGGCAGAAAATGCAGCAGCAAAGGTTAGCATGGGCTAGAAAATGTGCACAACTAGCATGCCAACTGCATGCATCCAGCCCAGCAGTGAAGTCTGGCCAGAACCGGACCTTGTCTGAATTGAACAAGGACAACTAAGCTGAGAAGAACTCTAGCCACAGCAGGACATGCATGTAGGAATTCTAGCTAAGGAAGGACGTCCAAGACGAGAGGAGTTCCAGCAGCAACAAGACGTGCATAATGAATTCCAGTAGCAATGGGATAATCACGCCAAAGAGAATTGTCAGGGTAGAAGGATACGCATTAAGAGTTCTAGTCCTAAAAGGATACGCCAAGAGAAAGTCTAGTAGCTGTGGAAACAAGATAGGATAGGAATTCTAGTCTAGGTAGAGTTTTACAATCAAGAAAGACCAAGAATCCTAGTAGGATTAGGATACCTTTGGATAAGGTCAATCTTGATAACATTCTAGTTGTCTTAACAAACCCTATTGACTTAGGAAAACTTGTCCTAAGTGGCTAAGGAACTCAAGTACCAGTTAAACTAGGAAAAGGCTGTCCAATACTATAAATACAGCCCATTATTTGTTAGCATGAATATATGCTCCGAATTTGTAAGTTTTATTCATATCAAAATCAAGCTTTGGCATTCTTGTTTATCTTTTTATTTCGGTTATCTTTTAAGAGTTGTCTTGAGATGACTTGGGCTTAGATAAGGTGAAGAGTTGTTTTCCTTGCTTAAGAGCTTAGGTTGAAGTCAAGAGTTGTCTTCTTCAACCAAGGCAAGTTATGATAGGTTTAAGAGTTGTCTTGCCTATCCAACATATCTAGTTATCCACTTGTCTTTTGATCTCATTCTTTGGAAGTGTGCATACCAATAAGGTGCTACATTAATTGTCTTGGTCTTGTTGATTAATGGGATGGCATGGTTATAATGTCTTGAGGGTGGTAGCCCTTATAGCTCTCCTAAGACATCTCCGAACTGCTCCAGTAGGTTCCTTACTGCCGATGGTATATCTTCTTGCTTAATCTGCCCTTCATGTTGTTCAGCTGTGTTTTCCTCCTTTAAGGCCAAGAGAACTGTAAAACATTTATGCCCTTTTTCTTTATAGTCATTCAAGGGTACTTACCTCACAATGATGTGCTGTAGTAGTGGAGGATGCTTCCATGTGCAGTTCTTTCCCTTCCATAGAAGTGCATGGCCATAGATTCGTAGTCGAACTATCATGCCCCCTAAATTAGGGTTTACGAATCAGGATTTCTATTAAAAAAAGGTAAGGAAAACTATTGTGTTTGGGAAAAATTTGGCAGAGTTTTGCTAATAGAAGCAATATCCATATGAACCTACAATGTGGTGAAATTCTAAACACTCCCAATATATCTCAGTAACTCAAACTACCGCCCCCACAATATAATATCAATAATTTTTTCATATTATGGTAACTAAATTTGTATTGTTTACAAATTGTTCTTAACATTCTACCAATTACACTGTACATCACAAAATAGTACACTCTAGGATCTTTTAGCAATATTTTGGCCTTTCTCATGGTCTATGTGTGTCTACAGCATCCAAAACCTGAAAAGTGAGGGATGAGCTAAAGTCCAGTAGATATTTACATACAACTAATATTCATCAAGTAAATTTAAAAATAATTATCCTCCCACTTAATCAAGTCAAATAACAATAATAGATATAAATAAGTATATATATATATATATATACTACAACGATAACACGTGAATGGTTATTTCTATTGTAATGCATAATTTTGGAGCACTATTCCTAGGGACTGCCATCCAAAATGTGTGCCCTACGTACTTTAAGGGCTTTATACCCAGGGACCGCCGCCCAAGATTTCAAGTTTACGGGCTCTCACCGAAGGATTAAAATCAAGTCTGTGGTCACTGGTGCTAACTAAGGCCATACTATATTTCATGATCCAATCACACACAGTAATAACGAAGAAAGTTATTTATATCAATCCATAAAATTTCAAACACCGGTGCATAATTCAACAACAATGACATTACTGAATTTCTTGAAGAATGTAAGTATTCTATTAAAATATTCAATTATATGTGAATTACCTACCTCGATCAAAAGTGAGGCACCTTTTACAATTCTCTTGCTCCTTGTTGTTCTCGAGCACCACCTAATATCATTTTTATTTTATCAATACATCATCACTAAAACAAACTACTTGAATTACTTAATTAAAATTTTTAATAATGGTAAATTACAAAAAGGTTACTAAGATATAAGTAATTATAGAAATACACCATAATTATTTATACTTAAGGCCAAAAATTACTAAAATTCACTATCTCACCCTAAATCATAAGAAATTTCATTCTGACCCCAAAATGTTTTTACTATCTACACAAAAAATTTTCTAATTTATGTAATAGAATAAAATTTCTGAAATCTTTACATTTTCACCCTCAGTAAAAATTTTACAAATTTTCATCTTATTTTCAAAAATCTTTGACAAATCACTTGATCAAACAGTCAAATTTAACCCAAAATCTATAAATCTAGTGTCCAATAGTTTAAAATAGTATTAATTTTTTACTATTAAGCTAATAGAACAAAATTTAATTATTTTCTCCTAATTTTTCAAAATACAAAAAATCTTACCTCTTCTTTTTTTTTCTTTTTCTTCTTCTTCTCCTCCTTCTCCTTCTTCTTCTTTTTCCTCTTCTTCTCTTTTTTTCTCCTCTTTTCTTCTTCTCATTCTTTTCTTCTCTTCTTCTTTCCCGTCGCTTCTGAATGTCCTCCCAAATTTTTTTCACTGTGCACCTATATATAATAAACAATAATGGGATTGGGTATGACACAAACATTATCTTGCCTATGATTTTAAGCCAAGCATTGCCTAAAACTACATCAAGGCCTACCAAGGCTAAACACATGCAATTCTACTTTTATCTTTGACTCCTTGAATCTACATTGCTACTGTCTGGATAACTTGTTCACACTTGAGCTTCTGTTTCACTTGCCACTCTTACCTCAAAGGGTGAAATCCTTTTCAGACATAGCTGAAGTGTTTTGACCAGTTTTGTGTTGATGAAAGTTATGGGTAGCTTCACTATCAATAACACCAAAATGTTTTTTCCCGTTAATGGTTGCAAACAACCTCATGGCAGTAGGCTTGGTGCTTGCCCCTACTGCATGAAAGTTAATTTTGCCTTCTTCTGCATGATTCGGGGAGTGTTCAGCCTCTGCTTCCTCCTTGCTGCCCATGTAACTTTCTTGATCCTCCTCACTGCTTTCCTCGTGCTCTTCATCACTTACCACTTCAATGATGTTGAATAGCCCTTTCTTGCACTTTGTGGCCAACTTGCTACTTATCATTGCACCTAAAGCATAGGCCTCTCTCACTTTTTTTGTTGATCTCTTCAGTTGATAGTTTGAGAGGGTCTTTTGTTTTTGAGGGTTGCTGTCTTACTTGATGAGGATGCCTTACCTAGTTTGTCCGAGGGTTTGATGAATTTGGTTGTGCTGCAGATGATGCTTCTCCCATCGTTCATGAGTCTTGCCAATCAAATGCACTGAGTGAGAGAGTTTGGATCCCTCATCTTTACTTCTTTGGCTTAGCCAAGGTACAAGGCCATCTAGAAAAGTGCCAATTAGTGCACTATCTAGCCAATGTCCTACTAATTCAGCTAAACCTCTCAAATTCTTCAAAGTAACTTTTTAGAGATCCCTCTTGCCTAATTTGGCAAGCTGTCCCTCGTAGTTTGTCATGCTAGATGGGCCAAATCTGTTCACTAACTCTTGTGTGAACCTTGTCCAGCCTATCCTTCTACCTTCTTAGCCATAGGTGGCCTTAAGCCAATGCCACCATTGGTTGGCTCTCCCACATAGGTGATAGGATGCAAAATCAACCCTTTCACCTCTCTCAACACCTTGTTTCTCAAAATAAAATTCAGCCTTGGAGATCCATTCAATTGGATCTCCCTTCTCAAAGGTAGGGAACTCAATTTTTACCTTAGGCCTGATGTAGTGGCTAAGGGCTATCATAGTGCCAATCTTCCCTCCTTGTGGTGCGCCATGGCTCTACCTCAGGGTGACACCACACCCTTCTTGGTTCCGATGATGCAGCCCTTTTGTCCAACACTTCCTCATCATCGCTATAGTCATTGTAGTGATCATGGGGTAGGTGTTCATTTGGTGAAGTCTCCCTCTTACTTCCCAAACTCATGAGCCTTTTCCCCCTTTATTGAGAGGGAAGCTACTCCTGGTCAGATTTGTCCTTATGCACTTGGTGCTATGTGATTTTCGATTGAAGCCTCCTAAACATTTGTGGTAGGTTACTACTCCTCGCTTGCTCAATTTGGACTTGTTTTCTGGCCACTCGAGGTGTATCACTCTTTAATTGTTCAAGAAAATGAATGATAGATGATAGTTGGTGTATGATATCACCTACCTGGCCATGTATGGTGCGCTATTCCCTCTCCAAGGCTAGGATTCTTCCAAAGTCCTTGTTAGTTCACTGTTGTGGTGAGGGTGAATGCTGCCTAAATGGCATGGTGACGTGTTGCCTATTCAATTTGTGTTGAACGTTCTGATCTCTCAACGAAAGCACCAATTTGTTGGTGATCGTGCTATCTTTCAACGAAAGCACCAATTTGTTAGGGTCTTGATTTCTTGTCTCAACTTTTCTACACCTTAGGGGTTAGCACAACTTCTAAAACCTCTCCTAACTTGCTGTCCCATTTGATTCTTCAGTTCTTTTCTTAGATTTATGTCTAAGTTGTCCTTCGAGATTAACTAATGAATAAAAGATATGTTGGATAGGCAAGACAACTCTTAAACCTATCACAACTTTTCTTGGTTGAAGAAGATAACTCTTAACTTAAACCTAAGCTCTTAAGCAAGGAAGACAACTCGTCACCTTGTCTTAAGCCTAAGTTATCTCAAGACAACTCTTAAAAGATAACCGAAATATAAACAAGAATAGAAGCAAGAATGCTAACCTTGATTCTTGATTAAAGAATAAAAACATACAAAGTCAGAGCATATATCCATGCTATCGAATAATGGTTGTATTTATAGTATTGGACAGCCTTTTCCTAATTTTGTTAGTACTTCAGCTCCTTATCCACTTAGGACAAGTTTTCCTATCCAACATTTGGTACATATACCTGTTGGTTGTGCCAAATATATCCATTCTTAAAGTTGAATTTACTAACCTTAGGGGTGAAATTCATGATACTCTCGGTGAGCTCTGGTCTTTGAGGATCAATATCCATTACCTCCTTGATTTCTGTCCATACATTCCGCTCCACTTTGCTAATGGCAGTGATACATGCGTCATTAGGCTCACATGCTGTCCAATAACACTTGACCTCCATTGTTTCTGGACAATGTACTTGCCACCTTGTTTTCCTTGCCTGGTTTGTAGATTATTTCATACTCATATCCTAGAAAATTCACAAGAAAATTTTGCTGATTTGGTGTGGTAATTTTCTGCTCCATTAGGCTTCTCAATGGTTGTTTGATCCATAATGATCAAGAACTTCCACCCAAGAAGGTAAGGTCACCATACCTTGACTGGATGGATGATGCTCAACATCTCCTTGGCATATACTGACAATTATTTCTTCATGGTCCCTGAAGACTCTGGTCTTGTATGCCATAGGTCTTCCAAGTTGACTCAAGACAGCACCTATTCCATCTTGGCATGCGTTAGTGTGAAGCTCGAAGGTTTGGTTGAAGTCGTGCAGTGCTACACACACATGGCTTGCTTCAACAACTTGAAAGCATGGGATGAACTTCCAGGAGCAATTGAAACATCCCTGTGGGCATGATTGAAGTGTCAGGCATGTTCAACAGTGTGCGGGATGAACTTCTGGGAGTAACCGACAGCAGTGAGCGCAATAGAGGCATCGGGCACATTCAGGAGTGTGCTAGACAAACTTGCATTAGCAACTAGGACATCCCTGCGGGTGCGGCAGTAGCATCGAGATGAACTTTTGGGAGTGACCCAAACATCCCTGCAGGTGCAGCAGTGGCATCAGATACGTTTAGTAGTGCGCGGGATTCAACATTCCAAAAGATAAACTTCTGGGAGAGATTAGAAAATCACCATGGGAGCAGCAGAAGCTTTGGGTGCGCTGGGCAGTGTGCGGGATGAACTTCCGGGAGTGACCGAAACATCCCCACTAGAGCAATAGAGGCATTGGCCACATTCAGCAGCACATGGGACGAACGTCTGGGAACAACTAGAACATCCCCCATCGGTGTGGCAGATGGTGAGGCGTGTTTAGCACTATGTGGGATGAACTACCAAGAGCAACCAGAACATCCCTACAAGTGTGGCAGACGCATCTGGCATGTTAGACTGTGCACGGGATAAACTTTTGGGAGCGACCAAAACATTCCTGCGGGTGCAGAAGAGGCTTCGAGCGCATTGGGTGGTGCGAAGGAAGAACTTTTGAGAGTGATTGGAACATCACTGCAGGTGTGGTAGAATCATCGGACATATTCACCAGTGCACGGGACAAACTTCGAGAAGCGATAAGAAAATCCCCACAGGCGAGGCGAAGGCATCGAGCATGGCAGGATGTGTGTATGATAAACTTCCGAGGGTGACCGGAACATCTCCACGGGTGCAGTAGCGCTATTGTGCACATTTCGAAGTGCACGGGCTGAACTTCTGGGAGCGACCGAAAATTCCTTGCAGGCTCAGCAGAGGTATCAGACACATTTAGCAATGCTCGGAGCAAACATCTGGGAGCAACTGGAGCATCCCCGCGAGCATGTGTCACATCAAGTGCATTTAATAATGCACTGGATGAACTTTTGGGAGCAACCAGAACATCCCAACATGCACAGCAAAGGCATTGGAAGCGTTTGACAGTGCTCGGGACAAACTTCTGGAAGTGACCAGAACAACGCTGCGGGCGCGGCAGCCCCGTGGGTGCACTTGGCGATGTGAGGGACAAAACTTCTAGGAGCGAACAGAACCACCCCGAAGGTGCAGCATAGGCTTTGTGGCGCATTGGGCAGTGTGTGGGACAAACTTTCGGGAGCGACATAAACATCCTAGATGGAAGCAGAGCATTGGACATATTTTGTAGTGCTTGGAATATACTTTTGGGAGTGACCAGAACATCCCCACGGCCACAGAAGCAGCTTTGGGCGCACTCAGTCAGGCATGCTCGGCAGTGTGTGGGATGAACTTCAGGGAGTGACTCGAAAATCCGGCAAGGGCGTCGAACGAGTTAGGCAGTGCTTGGAGTGAACTTCTGGGAGTGACTAGAATATCCTCGCATGTGCAGTAGAGGCGTCAGCCATGTTCTGCAGAGCGACTGATACATCTCTGTAGGCACAACAAAAGCTTTGGGCACGTTCAGTAATGGGCAGGACGAACTTCCAAGAGCGACTGTCACATCCCGATGGGTGCAGCAGCGGTATCGGGCTTGTTAGGTAGTGTGTGGGATGAACTTTTGGGAGCGATTGGAAATTTCCCGCTGGCTCGGCAGAGGCATCGGACGCATTGAGCATTACACTGGACGAACTTCTGCAGGCAACCAGAATATCCACATGGGCTTGGCAGAGGCGTTGGATGTGTTCAAAAGTGTGTGGGATGAACTTTTGGTAGTGACTGAAACATCCCTGAGGCATGGTGTATGCGTCAAATACATTCAGCAGTGTTCAGAATGAACTTCTGAGAGAGAGCAAAATATCCCCCAGGGCACGGTAGCGGGTCGGGCACATTTACTAGTGCACATAACGAACCTCTAGGAGTGACCAGAACATCCTTGTGGGCTAGGAAAAGGCTTCGTTCGTGTTTGGTAGTGCATGAGATAAACTTTCGAGAGAACCTTAACATCCCAGCAGGCATAGATTGAACTTTTGGTAGAAACCAAAATATCCCTATAGGCACAGCAGCAGCGTCAAACATGTTTGGCAGCCTACAAGATGAATTTCTGGGAGCGACCGGATCAATTCCGCGAGCATGCCAGAGGCATTAGACACGTTCGGCAGTTTGCAGGACGTACTTCTGGGAGTGATTAGAGCATCCCTGCAGGCTTGGCAGAGGCGTCAGTTGTGTTTGGTAGTGCATGGGACGAACCTCTAAGAGTGACCGGAACATTTCCCCGGGACAAATTATCTCTCTGCATGAATTGAACTAATGTCACATGAAAGAATTATCTTCTTAATTTTACAAGTCGAGTAAGCAATTTGATTAGGGTTGTTAAGGTCTTTGTGATGCGTAATTTTTATAAAATTTGTATCAACTATGATTAATTTATAGAATTTATGATTCTTGAAAGGTTGAGAGGTTAGATATTGGGCATTTGATTGTAATAGTTTTTGAGCAAGACAATGAGCTTCTTTTGTTGGAGCAGGCTACTTGTGAGGGGTGATTTGAATATGTTCTTTTCGAACTTTTGAGTGGTAAAGGGATTTTGAGCTTTAAGAGTATTTTTGCTATGTAAATGACTTACGTTGGGTAGGTGACCTTTGAGTCTTGAGCAGATTTGAATAAGAAAGAGAGGGGAATAAAGAAAAGAGAAGCCAAGGGATTTTTACCAGTTTAAGCCTTTATTACATAGTCTTGAGCTTTCATTTTTTTTTCTTCTTATCACTCATTGTGTTTGAACACACTCACTTAGTGTTTGATCACTCTTTTCTTCCTTGTGAGAATTCCTTTGTAAGATAGTTTGGTAGAGAATTCTCTTCACCCTTTATATAGGCGATTGAGAAATTAAAGTTTGAGAGAATAGCTTGCCATCTGACAAAAATATGTTTGGAAACAAGATTTTTGACATCTTTTTCTAAACTTCTTTTGCTGATTTGCAATCAATGCGTAAAAGAAAAGTTTCATTGAACAAATCATCTTGAAATTTCATAATGCCCAAAATAATTGATAAAATTTCTTTTTTGATTGTTGAATAGTTTTTTTAAGCACTAAGCCAAATACTTGAATGATACCTGACTATTGTTTGAGCCTTCTAATTTTTGTTTAAGAATCCCACCATATCTTATATCTGATGCATCTATCACCACAATAAGACTAGCACTAGGATCAAAAAGGGCTAAGCAAGGGATAATCTTAACCTTGTCTTTGATTAGTTTAACTACTTTTGTGTGTTGATCAAACCATGCAGGTGGATTTTCTAGAGTTTATTGAATAATGGTTGACAAATAGTCTTAAGATTAGGAAAGAAATCAACTACATAATTAAGAGATCCTAAAAATCTCTATAACTAGGTCTTATCCTCAATCTTATCAGGAAATTTTAATGCAAATTCAGTTGATCTATTGATGCGTTAGATAGTACATTTGTAGTTTTATGACCTAAAAATCTAACTTTGGTTTGGGATATCCACAAGTGTTTAAAGTGTTGATCAATTGATATTAAAAAAATGAGTACATCATCTATATATACTATTGAGAAATGGGAATGAGGAAGATGTCATTCATAATGTTTTGAAATTTATATAGAGCATTTTTAATACCAAATTGCATTACGTTCCATTCATAATGTCCAAAGGGTACAATAAAGGTAGCTTTATACCTATCTTGAGCACTAATCTGGATTTGCCAAAATCCTAATTTCATGTCAAACTTAAAGAATATGACATAATCATATAATCTATTGAGCAAGTCCCTCTTATTTGGAATAGGATACCTAATCCATTGAACACTTTGTTGAGAGGTTTGTAATTGATGACTAGTCATGGGACACTATGCTCTGGTTCTGAATTTTTTTTTGACATAAAAGGCATAACAAGTCCAATGTGACTTAGATTGGCGGATGAGATTTTTGGACAATAAATCATTCATTTCCTTTTTGCAATGTTCAAGGAGATCATGATTCATTTGAATGGACCTAACGTTGGTTGGAATATCTCTCTTATGAATTTTTTTTTCATAATGTAGTTGAACAATATGCTTTCTTCTTTCCCAAAAAGCAATGGATAGGTCCAAACATATTTGCTTTTGAAAAAGTTGTTGAAGCTCGTGAATCCTTGTTTGAATGATTTAATTTCCTAGCTGGCTTTCTATTTCGGAATGACTGATTTCTTTTTGTAAAGCTAGCGCATGAGATTCCTTATGCTGGATAAGGTTGATTTGCTAGTTTATCGAGTTTTGTTGGAGCATGTGAATGTCTTTTTGGCTAATAGCCAACAGGAATTTGAAAGTTACTTTGGTACCTAGTACCTCAGTATGGATTCTTTTATTATCTACGTTAAATAGATAGATTTGAGTAAGGAATAGAGTCACCAAGATGATATTTTGAGAAAGATTTTTGACACGAATAAAACTATCACAAAACCAACAATGTTGATTATAGATCTAAGCATTAGATAACTTGTACCTAACATTCAAATTTGATCCATTAACACTACTCAATCGTTTGAAATTTTTTTCGTAGAACTGAGTTGGAACAATACCTTCCCTAATATAATTTTGATTTGCACCAAAGTCTACTACTGGAGTGGTATTGATTGAGAAATTATTTCTTATATGCAAGGAAACATTGACTTACCATTTTTGGAAATTAATCCTATTGATCAGATGAATAAAACCACCATCATCTAATGGTTGATTGGGCAAAGGCAAAGGTGGTTGACTGCTACTGCTTTTAACTTGTTGATTTGTAGTTTGAGCGGGAATCTTATAGTTTTCTAACAACTTTATTTTAACAATGGTTTGAAGTTGTTGATCATTGACTTGTTTCTTCAAGTCTTTGATTTGAGCTTTAAGGAGTTTAACTTCTTCCTAAAGTACTCCCATTGTCATTTATTTCAACAAATTTTAAGTAGGATACTTCTTAAAGATTTTGTTAAGATTGAAAGGTTCTGAGGAACTAGTCTATTGTTCACGGGAAATGATTTCCCCAAGATCAAACAAATATTTTCTTTTGAGTTTGAGATCAACTATTTTGTGGATGATATCTAGTAGAAACTATTTATCAACTTTGTTTTTACTAATCATGTTGAGATAAGAATACTTACAACTGTTTTTGAAACAATCACAACTTTGGGTTAACTCACTATCACTAGTGGTTTGATCTATTTGGTGGATAAGCTCATTTGATGACTCAGATGATTGAACACTAGATTCTTTACTAAGAAAAAGTTGAGCAAACTTGGATTTAAGATCTTCTTGGTCCTTAAAAATTTCATTAATCTTGGTTTTGGTCCTACAAGTGGTCAAAATATGGCTTGACTTCTTACAAGTCCCACAAACAATATTTTTATTTTTGGGCTTATATGATTTCCCATGCTTTTTAGGCCTTGAATAGTATTGGTCATGTGTTTGGAATTTTTATTTTCTGCGTTTAGAGTAGTAAGAAATTTGTTTGGGCTTAAAATTCTTTCTACTGGATGGAGCTTGAATGTTATCATAGTTATATTGAACACAAAAATTCCTACAACTTGATTAAAAGAAAACTTATTAGTTTTCCTTTTTTCTTTCTACTCTTAACAAAGGGCTAAACCTTCTTTTTTAAAAAGGCAAAGAGTTAACCATAAGTAATTTAATTCCATGGGATTGATCCTCTAATTGTGAATTCAACAAACTTTTTGAGAATCCTATCAGCAAAGAATTTGGGCAAACCTACAACAAATTTTTCGTTCCAGAAAGAAGCATTACAGTCTTGGCATTGGAATATTTGTGCGATAAACACATCTTTATACCAAAGAAAATCTCCTAGAGTTGGACATCTAAGATTGGTTAGAACAATCTTTGAGGATTTCCTATGAAATGCATTCCTATAATGTGGAAAAGCACTTCTATGGCATTTTGCTTCTGATTTTCTTCCATAGAACATTGATCATCTTCTATTTGGTATTTTTCTACATGGTTGTGAATATTTTCATGATCCAAATTACTTAAGCTATTATCCCACCAATAGCGTAAGGAACTTGTAAATCCTACTATAATATACCTTCTAGCAGTATGATTAGAATGTTTGAGGGCTTTGTATGACAAAGAGGCCATACTTATTTCTTGGACTAAATTTATAATCTCATACTCAAATCTACTATCTATGTTCCATTCATAAATGGCTTCACTTGTGTATTGAGTACTTACAAAATTTAAGTGTTCTTCACATTAAATATCTCGTAAAGTTGGTCTATGATAATAATTTCTAGTTGAATCAACTTTGAACTTAGGTCTAGGTTGGCGTTGGATTCTATCTACTTGGATAGAGTCATTGTCATTGGTCTGGGCTTCATATTAATGCTGACATTAGATTTGGATGATCCTAGAAGTTAGGCTATCTGTTTGTTAATCTAGTTTAAAAGCTCTATTTTTCTAAAAGTAAGAGGTTCTTTAGACGTTGAAGTCAAATTATATGGTCTAAACAAAGGTGGAGAGATATTTGAGGGGAATTGGGTTTGTTGTTTAGTTTGAAGATTGTCCAATTTATTCTCTATACGGCTAACCTAGTTGGCTATAGTATAAAGGATTTGGCTATGAAAGTTATTATGTTCATAAACTTCTTGACATCACCTAAGGTTGATGACTTAAAATTGGGCTTATTATCAGCTACTTTGAAAGGAAAAGCTAGAATGGTTGTTTCTCCTATTTTGAGATTGATTGACTTTAGGGGTGGGTGAACTAATTGGATAGGAACATGGGATTTTGTTTCCCACTTTCTGGTTTAACTAGATTGAACTTGTATTGCTTCAAAAGGGTAATGTATTTTGTGGTTAGCAAGATACATTTCAAACCAAGTAAAGAAAGGAATATTGACTGTAAGCCTATTCATTTCTTCATACCATTCTTCCCTAAATTGATCAGGTTTGGGAAAATAAATGTTTTCAAAGAACCGTTGAAATTAAACTTGATTAATGGGAGTTTTGAAATCTTGTTAAGGAAGTCTTTGTCAATTTGAAAATTATCACAAATTGAAAATCTGAAAGGGTTGGAGAACTTAGGGCTAACACTTGAGTAATTGGCTTAATTATAGGGGTGGAATAATTGACAAAACCTTGAACACTATGAGCACTTTGAGTTTCTACTTCATCTACCTTATAAGGTCGAGAAGGAGAAGGTATTGAGAAGGAAGTTGTAGCAGTTTGGATATCTGTATTGAAGGAATTGGTCTTGGCTGTTTAAAAAAGTTGATCCTAAGTAGAACATGGCCATCGCTAGTTTCTTCTACTTCATTAAGATCATGCTTGCTAATGTTTCCAAGAACTTGAAGATTCTTAAATTTTCATGTTTTAGAGATAGTGATCTGATCTGATTGGATCAATTTTCGAGTAAAGGTTGAAGTAGGGGTATCCTGATGTTGAGTGTGAATAGTGATCATTGTGGCTTCTCCTCTATCATTATTAAGGAGGCACCTATGGTCAAATTGATATGTGTGTTAACAAAAATAAATCCTATATAGGAGCATATATCCTTGACGATATTCTACAAATTTAGAATTAGGAGCATGTATGTTAAGTACTAGAGCATCTAGTATAATAGGATTAGAAAGGTTGACTGCAAAATTTGGAGCATAATTGAAATAAACTGAACTATTGCATATATTGGTTTGAATTATTCCTAAACTGGAATCTTCAAAATTAAGCAAAGTTATATCTTTAAGCATAAGTAAGATTGGAGTATCTGAAACTATCCTAGAGAGTGGTTTGATAGCTATTTGAATTAATCCATAGAGGATGTGGTTGAAGCCTTTGCCCCTATATCTTTGAATAGAAAGAGAATTGACAACCTAATTTCTTCATACTCATTTTGAAGTGAAAGGGTTTGTTTATGTTCCTTGGATGATGTGATTCTCTATCATTGGACTTTTCAGATTTATTAAACAAGAAGTCATTGGTTTCATAAATTATACTATGAGGAATATTGAGCAAAGATTCTTTACTAATTTTTTGAGAAAAATTAGTAACTTTGGTTATAAGTTCTCTTGATCTTACTGTTTTGGCATCCTTTTGGAACTTTGAGCTAAAAAGTTTTATGAATGAAGAAGACATGGTTAAATCTAAAATCAAAACAATAATCATAGATCAATATCCTTAATTACTATTGAACAAATAACTCAAAAACACAAATACCTAAAATCAGAGTAGCTACTAGAACACCTAATGCTAACCAACGGTCTTACTACCTACTTTCAAATCTTATTGCCTAGAACACTTGGCTTACCAACGTGTGCATAGCTCTCACTACTACTCCTCTAACTCTTTGGCATCTCTATCCTAAAATACTTGCACAATAATAACTTAATATATATTTTCTAAAGCTACTGAACAACAATAATTTCTTCCACCATTACCTCACTTTTGAAAACCTTATGGCTCTGGTACCTGATTGAAGCCCAGGAAAAGGAAGAATTGTCGAGATCTTTTTAAGAAAATTGAGCAAAAACTTTGATATTTGAGGAAAATTGAAATATTTGAAATTTGAAAATAAATTGCACAGATTGATTCTTGAAACAAAAGTTTTTATTGAAAGATTGACTATTGTGCAAAGATTATTGAAAGAAAATTGTGCAGGAGTTGCTAAGTTTTCAGAAAGTTGAAAACAATTTATTTTCAATTTGCAAAAATTTCACTTTTCCTCAACTATCAAAGTTTTTGCTCAATTTTCTTAAAAAGATCTCGACAATTCTTCCTTTTCACATGGGCATGACATAGGCTTAGAGTGCATTGGGTAGTGTGTGGCATGAACTTCAAGGAGTGACCTGAACATCCCCTACGGGCATGGCAAAGGCATCAGGTATGTTTGACAGTGCACGGGACGAACTTTGGAGAGTGACCGAAACAACCCCATGGGAACGTCTGAGGCTTGAGGTGCATTGGGCAGTGTGTGTGACAAACCTTTGGGAGCAACTGGTACATTCCTGCAGGTGCAGCAGAGCCGCTGTGCTATTTTAGCAGTGCGTGGGACAAACTTCTTGGTGCGATCGGCACATCCCCGTGGCCACAGCAGAGGCATTGGGTGCATTCGGCAATGCATGAGAGGAACTTTCGGGAGTGACCAAAACATCCTTGTGGGCATGGTAAAGGCTTCGGACGGGTTTGCCAGTATGTGGGATGAAGTTTTGGGAGAGACTAGAACATCCCGCTGGCGAGGCAAAAGCGTCGGATGCATTCGGCAGTGCACTTGACGAAATTTTGCGGGAGCAACTGGAACATCCCTGTGGGCAGTGCTGAGGCATGGGGTGCATTCTACAGTATGCAAGACAACTTCAGGACCAACTAAAACATTCCTAAAGCGACCGGAACATCCCAGTGGGACTGGAAGACACTTCGGGCGTGTTGGGCAGCACAGGGGGCAAATTTTTGGGAGCTACTAGAACATCCTTGCGGGCATGGCACAAGCATCGGGTGCGTTCAGTAGTGCATGGTACGAACTTTGAAGAGCGACCAGAACATCCCTGCGCGAGCGGAAGTGGCATCAGGTGCATTCGACAGTGCATAGGACAAACTTTTGAGAGCAACCAAAAAATCCACACAGGTGCAACAGAGGCATCGGGAATGTTTGGCAATGCTCAAGATGAACTTCTAGGAGTGATCGGATCACCCCAGTGAGCATGGCAGCAGGTGCGGGTGCATTTGGCAGTGCATGGGACAAACTTCCAGTTTTGAACGGAACATCCCTGCAAGTGCAGCATAGGCATCTAGTGCATTCAGCAATTTGAGGGACAAACTTCCAGGGGCGACTGAAACATCTTCGTGGGCGCGGTTGAGGCTTCAGGCAATGTTGGGGCAGTGCATGGGATGAACTTCCGGTAGTGACCGAAACATCCTAGTGGCCATGGCAGAGGTTTTGAGCACGTTTGGTAGTGTGTGTGACAAACTTACCAGAGCAACTCTTTGAAAACTAAGTACAACCTTTTGTACTATTTTCAATATTTCAATAAAGAAAATCCTTTTCAAATAATTTGTGTTTCATAAATTTATTTCAATTATTCCCAAGTACATTTTCAATTTTCAATCTCTTTTCTTTCTCCCTCCTTGGGTTGTCAAGCATATGGAAGAAGACGACGCTCAATCATCGATAAGTTTCAGCCCTGAAGATGACCTTTTTTTCAACCATGATCCTTTCGATTTTTTATCAAAAGAATGTGAATTATTACAAAGTTACTACAAGTGGGAGACACTAGGCCCCACAATTGATGCTCCACTACCACATGGAGACAAGACTTCTTTTAGTGCAAAAATAAAGAAGCTTAATAATCAAGTGACGACAATACTTCTTTCGGCACCCAGTCGAAAGAAGAATCATGATCAAAAGAAACCAGGCCACACCTCAACCAACTATAGAACCAAATCCATGATCAATGAAATCTTCAAGGCTTAAGAGGATCTTAGATCCAAGTTTTCCCAACTTCTTCTTAGCGAGAAGTTTAGTATTCAATCATCTGAGTCTTCAGATGAACTTATTCAATAGATAGATCAAACCACTAGTGATAGTAAATTTGCTCAAAGTTGCAACTATTCGAAAAACATTTGTAACTGTCCCCACATCAACAAGATCAGTAAAAACAAAGTTGATAAATAATTTCTACTTAATATCATTGACAAAATAGATGACCTATAGCTCAAGAAAATATTTACTCGAATTTAGGGAAATCATTACTCGTGAGTAATAGGCTAGTACCCCAGAGGCTTTCAATCTCAATAAAATCTTTGAGAAAGACTCTGCTGAAAATTTGTTCAAACAAGTGACCACATGAGAACCTCAAGAAGAAGTTAAACTCTTGAAAGCCCAAATCAAAGACTTCAAAAACAAGTCAATGATCAATAGCTTCAACAACTCCAAACCAATATTAGAATATAGTTATTAGAAAACTCTAGAAACATTGTTCAAACTGCAAATTAACAAGCTGAAAGTAGTAATAGTCAACAGTCTCAAACTTTACCATTGCCGAATCATCCATTAGATGATAATAGTTTTATCCATTTGATCAATAGGATTAATTTTCAAAAATGGTATGTTAATATTTCCTTACATATAGGAAATAGTTTCTCTATCAATACCACTGCATTAGTTGATTTTGGTGTAGATCAAAACTGTATTTGAGAAGGAAAGATTCCTACCAAATACTATGGAAAGACCTATGAACGTCTTCATAGTACTAATGGGTCAAACCTAAAAGTTAGGTACAAATTCTCCAATGCCAATGTCTATAACCAAAACTATTATTTTTTGCAATAGTTTCATCTTGTCAAAAATCTTTCTCAAAATATCATTTTGGGAAGACCGTTCCTAACTCAAATCTATCCATTTCAAGTACACTGCCCAATGCACCGAAAGCCTGTGCTGCAACCACAGGAATGTTCAGTTTGGTCCTGGAAGTTTTTCCCTCTCACTGTGTAAAGCACCACACTCCTTTGCTGTGCCAGCGGAGGTGTTTTGGTCACTCCCAAAAGTTCATCCCACGCACTGCCCAAAGCACCTGAAGCCTCTGCCATTCCCAAAGGGAAGTTTTGGCCACCCCCATAAGCTCTTGCCGTGCAACGCGGTCGACACCTCTGCCGCACCTACGGGGATGTTCGGGTCTCTTCTGGAAGTTCGCTTCATGCACTGCCGTATGTGGCTGATGCTTCTGCCACACCTGTAGGGATGTTCTGGTCGCTCCCAAAAGTTAGTTTCGCCCACCACAGAGCACGCCCAATGCTGCTGCTATGCCCGTGGGGATGTTCCGGTCACTTCTCGAAGCTTGTCCCATGCACTGCCGAATGTGCCCATAGGGATGTTCTGGTCGCTCCCAAAAGTTTGTCCTGTGCACCACCAAACACTCCAGATGCCTCTGCCGTGCCCGAGGGGATGCTCCCGTTGACCAGGAAAGTTCGTCCTGCACCCTGCCCAACAGGCATGAAGTTCTCTGCTGCACCCGCTGGTATGTTTTGGTTGGTCCCGGATGTTTGTCCCATGCACTGCCAAACTATTGAGAACCTAAGTATGAAGAAAAGGCAACAGGCAGAAAATGAGGCAGCAAAGGTTAGCATGGGCTAGAAAATTTAAACAACAAAGCATGGAAATAGCAATATGCAGCTCAGTATTTGACTTAATCTTATTTAATGAAGGACATTCATACCAACAGGAGTTCCAGCAGAAGAAGGATAATCGCATCAAGAAGAACTCAGCAGTAGTAGGATGTTTATGTCAAGGAGAGTTCCAGCAACAGCAGGATGTTTATGTCAAGGAGAGTTCCAGCAACAGCAGGACATGTAAGCCAAGAAGGATTCCAGCCACAACAGTGCACGCATGGTGGAATTCTTGCTAAGGAAGGATGTTCAAGTCAAGAGAATTCCAACAGCAGCAGGACACATATGATGAGTTCTAGTAACAATAGGATATTCATGCCAAGGATAATTCTAAGGGCAGAAGGATACAGCCAAGAGGAAGTCCAGCAGCTGTAGGAAACAAGATAGGATAGGAATTCTAGTTTAGTAGAGTTCTACAATCAAGAAAGACCAAGAATCCTAGTAGATTAGGATACCTTTGGATAAGGTCAATCTTGATAAGGTTCTAGTTGTCTTAGGAAACCCTATTGACTTAGGAAAACTTGTCCTAAGTGGATAAGGAACTCAAGTACTAGTTAAATTAGGATAAGGCTGTCCAATACTATAAATACAGCCTATTATTTGTTGGCATGAACATATACTTCAAATCTATATGGTTTTATTCATTAATCAAGAATCAAGCTTTGGCATTCTTGTTTATATTCTTGTTTTATTTCAGTTATCTTTGAAGAGTTGTCTTGAGATAACTTGGGCTTAATTCAAGGTGAGAGTTATTTTCCTTGCTTGAAAGCTTAGGTTGAAGTCAAGAGTTGTCTTCTTTAACCAAGGCAAGTTGTGATAGGTTTAAGAGTTGTCTTGCCTATCCAACATCTATTTATCATTAATAAATCCCAAAGGACAGCTTAGGGGATGAGAATCAAGAAAAGAACTCAAGAATCAAATAGGACAGCAAGTTAGAGAGGTTTTATAAGTCGTGCTAACCCCTAAGGTGTAGAAAAGTTAGGACAAAAAATTGAGACCCCAACACAAACGCACCCAACACCTTTGCCATGCCTGCAGGATGTTCTAGTCACTCTAGTAAGTTCTTGCACACTGCCCAATGTACCTTAAGCCTCTATCATGCCGGTGGAGATGTTGTGGTCACTCCCAAAAATTCATCCCGCACACTGCCAAACATGTCTGACTCTGTTGCCATGCCCATGGGATTTTCCAGTCACTCGTGGAAGTTCTTCTTGTGTACAACCAAACACACCCGGAGCCTCTTTTGTGCTGGTGGGGATGTTTCGGTCACTTCTAGAAGTTCATCCCACACACTGCCAAATGTGTCTGATGTCACTGCTATGCCCACGGGGATGTTTTGGCCAAATTGTAGAGGACCTTAGGATGCAAAGGGAGCATGAGCGAATGCACACAAGGTGCCAAGCAGCAAGAGAGGCAAAAATAGGCCAGAACGTGCGTGCAACAAGCCTGCACGTAGCATGCAGTGAAGCACAGCCAGGTTTTGACTCAATCCTAACTAACTGCAGAAAATCCAAGCCAAGAAGAATGCCATCATTTACAAGACACACATGAAGCAATCCGAGAAGGAGAAGGAGATTGACAGCGTGAAGAACTCCAGCAGCAGCAGGATGTCATGGCAGGTTTTGACTTCAGCAAGATGTTCATGTCAAGGAGGAGTCTTGGAAATGGAAGGACACGCCATACGGAAGTCCTAATCCTAGAAGGAAACAGCAAGAAGAAGTTCAGCAGCTGTAGGAAAGGAGATAAGATAAAGATAGAAAGACTTAGTCAAAGTAGGAATTCTAGTCTAAGTAGGAATTCAAGAAAGACCAAGAATCCTAGTAGGATTAGGAAACAGTGGGATAAGGTCTATCTTGATAATGTTTTAGTTGACTTAGAAAACCTTGTTGACTTAGGAAAACATATCCTAAGTGGATAAGGAACCTAAGTACTAGTTGAATTAGGATAAGGCTGTCCAATACTATAAATACAGCCCATTATTTGTGAGCAAGGACATATGCTCCGAATTTTGTATATTTCTCATTCATTAATCAAGAATCAAGGTTAGCATTCTTGCTTCTATTCTTGTTTATATTTCGGTTATCTTTTAAGAGTTGTCTTGAGATAACTTGGGCTTAAGACAAGGTTAAGAGTTGTCTTCCTTGCTTAAGAGCTTAGGTTGAAGTTAAGAGTTGTCTTCTTCAACCAAGGCAAGTTGTGATAGGTTTAAGAGTTGTCTTGCCTATCCAACATATCCTTTATATATTAGTTAATCCTGAAGGACAGCTTAGGGGACATAAATATAAGAAAAGAACTCAAGAATCAAATGGGACAGCAAGTTAGGAAGGTTTTTAGTAGGCGTGCTGACCCCTAAGGTGTAGAAAAGTTGGGGAAAAAAATCGGTACCCTAACAAATTGGTGCTCTCATTGAGAAATTAGCACAATCACCATTCAGTTGAGAGGTAGCACGATCACCCCAACAAATTAGTGCTATAGTTGAGACATCAGCACAAACACCAATCAATTGCAAGGCATCATGGTTACCATGTCATCTAGGCAGCATTCACCTGCACCACAGGAACAGACCGGGAAGATTCTCAGTCACCAACAGTGGAAGAATCCTTGCCTTGGAGAGGAACCAGAATGCGATCAATGACCAGGTAGGTGATATCAAACACCAACTATCATCTATCATTCATTCTCTTGAACAATTGAAGAGAGACACACCCTGAGTGGCCGAAAACAAGTCCAAACCGAGCAGGGCAGAAACAGCCACCTACCACAAAAGTCTAGGAGGCTGCAATTAGAAGTCACATGGCACCAAGCGCATGAGGACAAATCTGACCAGGAGCAACTTCCCTCTCAAGAAAGGGGAAAAGGCGCATGAGTTTGGGAAGCAGGAGGGAGACTTCACCAAACGAACACCCACCCCATGATCGCTATAATGAGCATAGCGACGATGAGGAAGTGATGGACAGAAGGCCCGCATCATGGCAACCAAGAAGGGTGCAGAATCACCCTGAGGCAGAACCATGGCGCACCACAAAGAAGGGAGGATTGGCACTATGACAGCCCAAGCCATTACACATGGCCTAAGGTAAAAATTGAATTCCCTACCTTTGAGAAGGGAGATCCAACCGAATGGATCTCCAAGGCTGAATTTTACTTTGAAAAACAAGGTATTGAAAGAGGTGAAAGGGTTGATTTTGCATCCTATCACCTATGTGGGAGAGCCAACCAATGGTGGCATTGGCTTAAGGCCACCTATGGCCGAGAAGGTAGAAGGATAGGCTGGACAAGGTTCACACAAGAGTTAGTGAACAGATTTGGCCCATCTAGCATGACAAACTATGAGGGACAGCTTGCCAAGATTAGGCAAGAAGGATCTCTAGAAAGCTACCTTGAAGAATTCGAGAGGTTGGCCGAATTAGTAGGACATTGGCCAGATAGTGCACTAATTGGCACTTTTCTAGATGGCCTTGTACCTTGGCTAAGCTGAGAAGTGAAGATGAGGGATCCAAACTGATGTGCTCAATCATGGAAATGAAGTTGCTACCATCCAAGAAAGATTAATCCTTATTGATGAAGGACATCCATGCCAAAGAGAATTCTAGCAACAGCAAGAAATGTCACTAGGCAAGGAGTTTGAGATCAAGTAGGGTTTTACAAGTAAGATTTTAAGTAGGATTAGGAACCCAATATATTAGGCTTATCCTTATAGAAATCTACATGACTTAGTAGTCCTTATTTACTTAAAAATCCTTATCATAGATGAATTAGGCGTTTTAGTATACGTTAGACATGGAAAGGCTGTCATCACTATAAATACAACATTATTGCTTGTAATTAAATAGTTTTGATGAATAAGTGAAATTTTACTTAATTGCTTCCAAATTCTTATCTAAACAAATTCTTTATTTAATGGCAAATTATCTATCGATTCTTATCACTCTTCCTTCTTTCTATCTTAGAGTGTGGTGAATTAACCTAGTAATCTTGTTTGTGTTTGTTTTTTTTAGTTTTTTTCTTTATTTTTTTTTTTTTCTTTTTTTTTTTTTTTTTTATTTTTTCTTTTTCTTTTTGTTGGGGTTTTTGTCTGGTGTTTTTCTTACCGTCTGTCCGGTGTTATGTTCCTCTTTTTTTTTAGCTTTCAATTGTTTTTTTTTTTTCAGATCTCGGCGACACCACTATCTGGCAGCTCGTATTTCGTCACTACGTCTCGTAACCTGTTCTTTTGTCCGAATTTTTGTTTTTTTTTCTCGGGGCTTCCCACTATACGTTTGGGACCTAACCCTTTAATTTTGGCGAAGTACCCGCGTGGGTGCTTTTCTTTTCTCTGGTTATTGGGGGCTCACCCTCGTTTTTTTTTCTTTCAGCTTGGACCCGTCTTTCCCTAAGTTTCCACTCCCGAATTTTATGTTTTTAACAAGCCTTTAATGGGTTGTTTGATTTTTCCCTTTGTTTTCGGCAAAGGAGGGTTCACTGGTTTCGGTCGGTGCGGGGTGGGGCTCTCCAACTGTTCGGTCCAGTGCTTGTTTACCCGGTTCAGGTGTGTCCAGTTCTCTTCACCCCGTTTCCCACTGTCCATTTACCAGTTCCTCTTCATTTTTCCTCCCCCCCCCCCCCGTTCTTTTCATTACCAGGTAAAGTGTTCGGTTTTTTTCAACTAGTATTACTTTTTTTTGCCCAATTTTTGCGGGTTTTTTTTCTCTCCCGCCCCCCTCTTGGTATCGGCCTTCCATTCATGCCCGGCCGTCCAAGGTTATCTTTTTTTTTCCATCACGCTATTCTCCTATTACCCGCTCTTCTACACTAAAGCACAACATCGGTTTCCCCTAGTACCCCTTCGTCTCCTGACTTGGGTTCATTTGTTTACAGTTTTTTTTTTAGTTTCCCTGAGATCTCGCCAGTAATCTCTTTTTTTCGAGTTGCTGCATATTATTTTTTTTGCTCAGAACTGGGCTCCCATCTAGTCTGATAAGTGCTCAACCGTATGGTTCCTATCTTCCATAACCCCTTTTTTATTTTCGTTCTTTTTTTTTGTCGTGGTCGCGGTGTTTCCTCTCCCTCCCGCTGTTTTTTTTACCCAACATCCTGCTTTGCATCACGAGTACAGCCTCCAGGGAATTGTCCTTCGTTAATTCCCACCCTCCGGTACCATGGTGTTTTTTTTTCACATACTACTGAATCACGTAATTTTTTGTGTTTTTGCTTTTCCTGATTTCCCAGTTTTAGTTAATACCAATTAAATACTTTTTCGTTCTTTTAAGTTTGCTTTTTGTACAGTTTTATTATGAGCAAGCCAGGAATGCGTCGCCCCTCTATGCACACCCTCGGTTTTTTTTCGGGCGGGTCGGTTCCTCCTCTTCATTTTTTTTCGACCTGCCTTTTCTCCTATCCAAACTTTAATCCGTTTTTTATGGTAAAATTACCATTCTATAGTGTCCGTCGTCTTTCTTAAGGGTCCCTATTGAGATTAGTTTTGTTCCCCCTCTATTAACTATAACACTTTCTTTGTCTCGTCATGTAGCTCCCTACTTTATGTGTCCAACCTACACACCACCAGTTTTATTCTTGGCTTTTTTCGCCAGCCCTAGTTTTTTTACCTAGCCTCCACTGTTTTCCAACCTTCTGTCGTCCCACCAAACGGGGGTTTTTATTTTATAGCATAGGTCTTTTCACATCTCCCTTTTCCCCCCCCAGACTTGTTTTAGTTCAATTTTTTTTTAGACATTGATTTTTATTTTTCTGGGCTGTTTTCTTACCCACTTTTTACCCGTATGATTCCCCTTTTGCCAATCATTATGACTTCGTTTCTTCATTCGGCGTCCCCTGTTGTTGTTCCAACCCTTATTCACCTGTGTAGCGGTTAATATCCTGGTGGAAGTTCGTTGTTTAACTACACTCGAATTTAGCCCTTCCCACTCATGGTTTTTTTTGTTCACCATTCATAATTATCTCTTTTGCTACCGCGGGTACTTGTAGCAACATTGCCGCCCCCCCATCTCGTAGGAGGTCCTTGAAGGCCTTCCGCTTTTCCCCTTTTTTCGGAGAAACGCGTATTTACATCCCCTCTTCCACGTCCCCCGCCATCCTAATTATTATTATTTTTCCCTATTCTCTCCCCTGTATTTTTTAGCCCCCCCTCTCGTCATCGGTCTTAGTCCAGCGCCTGTGGTTTCACAACTGTATTTTTTTTTTTAATCCAAATTTTCCTTCTCTTTTTCCTTTTTTTTTTTTTTTTTTTTCGTTTTGTTTATTGCAATTAAAATTCTTTTATTAATTAATTTTTTTTTTTTGGGTTTACTCCCCGCTCCATCATTTTCTAAACTATCAACCGACCCTCTCCCCTGTTTTCATCCCCATGTAGGTGGTTCCTCC